>JAGDYQ010000006.1:6854283-6986070 GCA_021962125.1 Bulinus truncatus
CCAACCCATCTCTATGGCTACCTAAATACATCACACACAACACACACACACCATATACCACATGTACACAGAGCAAACACACACTCCACACACACACACAAACACACCACACTACACAAAACACCACACACTAAACACACACACATCCACATAACACACATAGCTTTACCCCACTCACAAAACTATTGACATAACTTATGGAATATGTTTCATACAAGGTAAAGAATTTCTGAAATGTGTTTCTGATGAAAAAGTTTAGGAAGTCATAGTTGACAAGAGTTTGTAAACAATATCATACATACATAACAGAGATTAATTGAAAGGTTTTGTAATAATCTTAAGATCTAAATACTAAAATTAAGTTCGGTAAATTTTTAAAATCATTGTCGTTATATGCTTTTCAATACAAACTTATTCTATTTTACTAATCAAGAGGTGCAATCATTGGTTTTAATTTGTTTTCTATAAACAGTCAGTAATTGCATTTATCAATAATACACTTTATAATATATGAATCTCAATATGCATTCAATAATAATAATGTTGGAACCATGGGGAATGGTTGCCGTTGATAAACTATGAAATCAAACAGGTGTAGTTTAGCCATTAAAAAAAATAATCGAATTAAATTTGATTTCTTGTTGTTGATAATTAACCGGTATGCCATGTAATTGGTTTTTTTTAATGGCTGATTGAATAATTTAATAAATTTAATGAATAAATTGATTAATGGCCAGTTTCGTCAATCAATGTCAGTTTGAGATGATATCTTTCACTAATATTAATAGACAAACTAGTCGGCTAACATGAACATCCATTTCTAGAGGGCCCGGACGAAGATTTTGAAAGTAGACATTTCAGGAAATGAAGGGATGTATGATATATCTTCTGAATTTATGCAGATTAAACCATCTCTTTTTCTTTCAATGTGAAAGGGGCATAACTTTTATTAAATTTAGTTTGTCCCATTTAGAAACTTAAAAGTCTACTATTAAAATGACAGTGACAACGTTTGTCTCCCATTTCGTCCTGGTTTTTCAATTTTTTTTGTTTACTTTAAGATTGTCCATGTCTCTCGCATCACTAAATTGAAGATTGTGGGTCACTTTCAATGGTGTACGGGGGTCATCTCTAAGCATAATCCCTTTCAGACATATACTATGGGGCCCCATCACTAAATCCTCTGAGCTGTATATTATGTGATCATTTATTTCAAAAGTGACATCTGACGCAGTACATAGCCTAACAAACAAAGGTAGATAACACATGATTAAACAACTGCACGTTAACACATTTGTACTGGAAAACCTTAAAGAAATACTTTGTGAGTCTTAAAACTACCAAAAAAAAAAAAAAACCCGCCGAATCAACGCTTGTATGTAGATTAGGGATGGCTAATAAAAGGCGCGTGTGCCAAACTTGGCATACTAAAAGTTTTCTTTTACGACATAAAAAAATAAGAAAAAAAAATGATATTCCAAATATTAAGTTTACAAAAGAAAAAGTTCTGGCACGTGAATTGTCTTTTTAATTAGCTTTCTTTTTTTACATACGCAAAACAATGTATTTTTTTTTTGCGGTTTGATACAACCATATTTGCCATTATTGATCTAGAGGACTTAATATTTGAGACCAAGTGAGATTTTTTTTTTAATTTAAAAAACATTACGATCAGTGACAGGCAATGTATAAACCAGAGACCATCTATTAGTTCGGCCCAATAAGTTGAAAGCTTCAAATAGGTCATGATGAAGGTTATTGTATTGCCTTTCTTTCACCCCCGGCGTACCCGATAGTGCAGTGGCCGTGTAGGCACCACAGGAAACTGGGTCTCACAGCAAGCAGGACGCACCATGAATATCCCGCACCTTACAAAAGCGTCACCTAACAACCTATTAAACCCTTTGAAGAGGAGCATGCGATATGTCTCCTCAAGGGTGTATTCTCTGTACCTTTTTCTCGCGCAAATATTGAGACTGTAAACTGACTAATGGTGAGACTGTAAACTGACTAATGGCGAGACTGTAAACTGACTAATGGTGAGACTGTAAACTGACTAATGGTGAGACTGTAAACTGACTAATGGTGAGATTGTAAACTGACTAATGGTGAGACTGTAAACTGACTAATGGCGAGACTGTAAACTGACTAATGGTGAGACTGTAAACTGACTAATGGTGAGACTGTAAACTGACAAATGGTGAGACTGTAAACTGACTAATGGTGAGACTGTAAACTGACTAATCGTGAGACTGTAAACTGACTAATGGCGAGACTGTAAACTGACTAATGGTGAGACTGTAAACTGACTAATGGCGAGACTGTAAACTGACTAATGGTGAGACTGTAAACTGACTAAAGGTGAGATTGTAAACTGACTAATGGTGAGACTGTAAACTGTAGCTACATACTACCACAGATACATATAAGTATCAATTTAATATTTATGAGTATCGAATATTTGAGGACATCATTGAAAATACAAAACTGACTTTGCTGGTGATTGAACAAGTATGGTATCTAAAAATAGAAGTCTATATTCTAATCACATATTGTTTCATTAACAACAAACGTCTTTATTTTTAACCATAATTTGGTTATGTTTACTCTAATCCACTGAATACTGCCCAGAACTGGGCTATAGTTATGTCGGAGTCAGGATGTGGGGAAGCATTAATTAGTTTAGACAGACTGCTGATTTGCATTTCATTTGACCAGTACTTGAGAGGAATGTACTGATGTCAGATGGCAAGTCAAATAGACAGCTGAAAAATCTATTGAATTCATTGGATAGCCTTCAGAATGTAGGTTGGGGGGTGTAATGATGAAGGCTATTTTTAGAACTGCCAAAACATCCGGCATCGCAGACAGCGTACAATGTAAAGTTCCCAATGATAATAAGTTTTGGTGCCATGGCGTTCAGTGACCGTCAACAATTTTTAATTACACTTTGTGGCCCCGTCAATAATAGGTACCTGTCAGTAAACGATAAAGAGCTTAAACAGCTGAGAAGATAAAGACGTATATTTCAGTCAGGTGACTAAGATTTCAGTCAGGTCTCAGTTTAATTAATAGCTTCACAGTCTGGTCCGTATAAATCCGTTGAGTTTTGTACCCGGATTAACTTGAACTTTTCAGGTTTTATAAAAGATAAATGTATTTCCCTTTATACGACAAAAATGTCTCGTTAGAAAATGCATTAAGAAGATTACAATTTCCTTATGTTATAGAAATATCTTCCAACATTTTCCAAAACATCGAAATTTCAAGAAAATTAGCTAAAAAAAACCCCACAAAACCTAAAGAAAAATAGGCATAAAAAATAAGTAAATTTTTTTTAAATTCCATGTAAAAAAAAAATCAATTTGTGATTAATTGAGACCAGTGGTTCTTAAACTTTTCAAGATAAATTCACTCACCCCCCTCAACCCCCAACCATTTACAGTGGTGCTCCCTGTACGGAACAGCGATAGGTCCACACAACGAACTCCTGGATGAACTCTGCACTTACCTAACAGAACTTTTTTTTTTCAGCCAAAGAACCTTATGTATTTAACGTAAAAAGTCGAGTTTTATGTTTATTAAGGGCTGAGTAGCAAGTTTTGTATCAGATGAAGTCAGATTATCATGTGATTTTTTCCGCCATCAGTAGTAATATGTTGTTCCCATTTTGATGTATTTTGCGACTTGTATCATAACTGATAGTAAACGTAGAAGACGTTATCGTCTCAAGGCAAAAAAATTGTGAGTAGAATTGAACTTTTCCTTCATGTTTCTATTCAGTGAAAGCACTAAGAAAAATGGGTCATTATGAAATGTATTAGTTCCAGCCAGTCTCTGTAAATTGAAATTCTAGCAATGATGTATACTAGGGTGACAAACAAATGCATGATAATTTTTGTTTAATGTTCTCAACGTTTTATTTTTGGTTCCATTTAATGAAAAAATTATATTGGTAAATTTTGAAGACTGTCCGTTGATATTTAGGGGGTTGCTCAACGCAGTTTAAGTTTGCAAGGTTACTCGAATCAACATTTTCATACGTTTTTCATATTTATCTCTTCTATTTTAATAAATGGGTTGAGAATGTTATCAATATTTTATTTTTTGTTAATTTATGAGTCATCATACATAATACAAATCATTTTTTTGGGGGGAAAATTAATAAATTAAAAAATAAAATAAGTTTGTCGAAATTCAGAACACCCACTGAAGTATTGCATCATTGGACAAGCTTTAAAAGACTGGAACATTTCATATGACAAAATTATGGCACTCAGTTTTAATACTACTTCAAGCAACACAGGTATACATTCAGGTGCTTGTACCCTGCTGGAGAAATTGATTGGAAAATCTTTATTATACACAGCCTGTCGACACTATGTTCATGAAGGTATTTTATCCCATGTTTACAAAACATGTTTTGGAGCATCTTCTGGTCCAGAGATTAAGTTGTTTCAACGATTTCGTGATCAGTGGAGTAAACTTAATTCTGAATCACGGCATTTAACTGATGCAGATCTCAAAATTAATGGTTCGTTTGTACCATCAGCAGTAGAATTTGGTGTAAATATGCTGCAAGGAGCAAAACAACCTCACGACGATTACAAAGAATTTTTGCAACAGTCCATAATTTTTTAGGAGAAATTCCTCAAGGTCAAAGCGGAATAACTTTCTGTACTCCTGGCGCTATGCACCAAGCATGATGTATGGCAAAAGCACTGTACTCTATTAAAATTTACTTGTTTCGACATCAATTTCAGTTAACAAGAAAATGAAGAAAAAAATCTACGATTTTTGATTTTTTTTAATTTTGAATTACATGGAACATTGGTTTCCATCTCTTCATCTGCTCCTCACAATGACCTGACTTTGATTAAGAAATTGAATAATTTCAAAATATTTCACAAAGAAGTTGCTGAATCTGCCTTTAAAACCATTGCAGGACATTTATAGTATTTAACTGAAGACCTGATGAGTCTCTTTTTTCAGCAACTATGTTGATAACCAAACTAAAGAAAAAATGTTGATTGCACTTGAAAAGCCAGTCAAAAAAAAAAAACAGGTAAAAAGGCTTAAAGGCAAAGTGTTAATGGATAAAATTGTAAGCATGAACTTAGATGACTTTGTAATAGAGAGATTAAAATATGTATTTGAAGTGCTTGGAATAAATTGGGCATTCATGAATGAAAATCACCCAGACACATGGAGTACAGCAACCGAATACCAGGAAGCACATAAAATAGTTAATTCTATAAAAGTTGTAAATGATACAGCCGAAAGAGGGGTGAAACTCATTTCATATTATGCACACATTTTAACAAAAGATGAAACTCAAATTGTGGGTGTGTACATTGTGTCTACTTATAGTGTGGGTGTGTACATTGTGTCTACGTATAGTGTGGGTGTGTACATTGTGTCTACTTATAGTGTGGGTGTGTACATTGTGTATACTTATCAAATCGTCCATTCACACAACACCATTCCTTACTTTGTTGTGTTATACTCCCCCCCCCCTCCAGCTCATCAATTCTGCAGTCGCTTCATTTTCCTCACTTTTTGACCTACTTTTTTTTCACGTCAACCTTGAACTATCAGAATATATCCCACAGAAGTCTATGAGTTACTGGTGTCTCACAACTATCAGAATATATCCCACAGAAGTCTATGAGTTACTGGTGTCTCACAACTATCAGAATATATCCCACAGTAGTCTATGAGTTACTGGTGTCTCACAACTATCAGAATATATCCCACAGAAGTCTATGAGTTACTGCGTGTCTCACAACTATCAAACATCAAAGGTGAACGTACCGCTAGAACTTAATTCAATGTGCAGCCTACCACTTCAGTGCAATTCATTCCATAAAGATACAAAACTGGCGTTCTTACGGACAGGGAAAGTTAAGCCGTTTAGGGCCCCTACTTTTAAGGACGCCCTTCGGTCAAGGTTTTTTTTTACCTTGACCCAAAATAAAATGCTCGATCTGTTTTAATTTTCCGAACCTTCTTGATGCTCTAGAGGTTTATTACTAGTAGTACTGAAGGAAGAATTACATATTATGGCAGTCATTGCAGTATTAGAAGCATGGGCCGGCCTAAAATAAATAAACAACCTATTGTGAAAGATTATTTAAAAGGCCCAATAATTGAAAGCAGGGGCCTTGACAGCGTCATTGCACAGGGCCTCAAAATGGATTGGACAAACTTTTCGAAATGCTGGCCGCATTGTTTGTTTAATTTGAAAGGGCCGCGGGCCATGGGCAGATGCATTGAGTTTTGATATCAAGTTATTACGAGTGACATGGACGAGCTGAGATTAGCTGATCGCTGACTGGATCTAACAGCCTGAAGGCAGTACTGTACATGCGGGTGGTATAATGCCCACCACTGCTCTAGGCAGACATTCACAGATGTCTAGGGGCCACCGACAGTAGCAAGTTTGATAGGAATCTTTAAAGATGAAAGATCCTTTATAACTGAGGCCCCTAGAAGATGAACTAGTTATGCTATTTATTAAATCAGCTCTGGTATCTTTATACATACGTGTACATGTTCAGCTTAACTGAGACAGGTGGATAGTTACAAAGACTGTAAGTAATTTTATACATTGTAAATTCCAATGCATGTATATACAGATACGCAGTAGATAAAGAAATTTGATAAACACTATATGAGACCCGCCTATATGAATTGAATTAAAATAGAAGAGACCTGGTGGGATAATGGGAAGGGAGGGGAGGGCAAAATAGTTTACAGATAGGTGTGAAAGTAATGGCGAATGGGTCAAACTATCATTAGTATACACTATACTTGGAGATGGTCATCAACAGCCTGGAAGTCTAAACAAAACACCCATCAGCGTGAGCTGTATGTGGGTAATGCTCACCCATGCCTCATCAACATTCCTCCATTAGAGATTCTATCTGTGTGTAAAGGTATTGGAAGTTCTTGAATCTATCAGGGTGTTAGACTACACTATGAATGACAAGCACATGAAATAGACCAAAGTAATCTATCAAGGTGTTATACTACACTATGTATGACAAGCACATGAAATAGACCAAAGTAATCTATCAAGGTGTTAGACTGCACTATGTATGACAGGCACATGAAATAGACCAAAGTAATCTATCAAGGTGTTCGACTAAGCTATGTATGACAAGCTAATGAAATAGACCATAATATCTCCTGAAAGGCTTGCAGCAAGTGTATTGCGCTAGGGCCCATAAAACACAAAGAGGGCCATCTGTAAATTCATGCCGGTAAATCCAATGTAATGGCTTCGAAATATTTTATTTGAAATAATCCGATCCAAAAGTAACAATGCTAAACATAATATACCAAAATAAAATCAATGAAGAACACGCCCACCCCATTTATATTCAATACAATATTGAGTTATTTCTTATTGAATCTAAAAATATATTCGTATTTTAAATGTTTTTAGAGCACAAATTAGCTATAAACATTTTGTAGATTAAGAAAATACATCTCTGTGAAAGAATGTGTATACTAACAAAGGACTCTGTGTAGTAATGTAAACATGAATACATGCATTGTCTATATTCAGTCAAAACTGATCGTGCTACAATTGTCATATAAGGGTCGAGAACTTTCAGAGAAAACAGAAGTAACTTAGACGTGATTATAGAACGTAATGGTATAACATTCAATACTTTACCAATTTGATTCATAACTAATATATGTAAAATTGATTTCTAGGGGAGGAGAAAATGGGGTGGGGTGGGAGTTGTGACTGTTTCTCTTACATTTAAATCAGAAATATATTAAAACTATTTTTTCAGTAAATTGCTCTAAGCTGGAAAGAATCCCATTCGTCCACCAAGTTATGTTTCCTTTATTTATATCTGTTTAGTTTAGATTGTGGGGAAGATAAATTCACTTCGCCTTTCGTTCGATATCAGGGTATAAATGAACTCGACAGGGAGGTAAACATTTCAAGCCAAAGGTCATGACCCCAGCTTTGTGTGGATTTAATTTTCAGAAAATATGTGGTCAGTGGGAGGGGGGGGGGGGCTACCCCAGGTATGTCTGGAGAAAAAACACAGGTAGAAATAAGAATTATTATAAGAAATGAGTAGACGCATGCTCCTTCAGAGAAACACTCATAAAATTAAACAGGTTCATACATGTCTAGCTGACATATAGTACACAGTCTAGCTGACATTTAGTACACAGTCTAGCTGACATTTAGTACACAGTATAGCTGACATTTAGTACACAGTCTAGCTGACATTGAGTACACAGTCTAGCTGACATTGAGTACACAGTCTAGCTGACATTGAGTACACAGTCTAGCTGACATTTAGTACACAGTCTAGCTGACATTTAGTACACATTTTACCTGACATTTAGTACACAGTCTAGTTGACATTTAGTACAAAGTCTAGTTGACATTTAGTACACAGTCTAGCTAACATTTAGTAAACAGTCTAGCTGACATTGAGTACACAGTCTAGCTGACATTTAGTACACAGTTTACCTGACATTTAGTACACAGTCTAATTGACATTTAGTACACAGTCTAGCAGACATTTAGTACACAGTCTAGCTGACATTTAGTACAGAGTCTAGCTGATATTTAGTACAGAGTCTAGCTGATATTTAGTACAGAATCTTTACACAACCGTAATTGTCTTGATATCCAAACCAACTGGCTCCTACTCTTACCTAAAACATGTTGACGAGATTATTATTGCTTAGGGCGTATTGTTGGAATGTTTGGAATAATATTATTTGTCGAGAATTTAATGATATTATCTTCTTAGAAGGGAATAATGGATATTACTTGCTTTAACAGAATTACGTTATCGTCTGAGAATTGAATAGTAAAGTTTATCTAGATTTGAAACGTCTTTTCTGAAACTAATGCAACATTTGAAAAGATTGGAGTTGATAATGATTCTTGGACAAAGGAGAAATATAAAAGGAACGTTGGTATTTTAGAATTGAAAGGTGTGGACTGCTTGAACTAAATTATCTTCTTAGAGTTGATAGTATTAACTATTCAAAACTATCTACTTGGTATAGTTGTCTGTTACGTCGCTAGTATCAGTAAAACCAAGGACTTGAATCTTTTTTATTGCGTCTGAATAGTCTGCCGTCCCAATTCACTGTTTTACGAAGTCTGTTTTTTTCTTTCCCAATGTCTACTTACTGTTACTCAGTTCCCAATGTCTACTCACTGTTCCTCTGTTCTCAACGTCTACTCACTGTTACTCAGTTCCTAATGTCTACTTACTGTTTTTCTGTTCCCAATGTCTACTAACTAATCCTCTGTACCCAATGTCTACTTACTGTTCCTCTGTTCTTCATCTTCTACTTCTCTTTTCTCCCGACACTGACCACGATGGTCACAAACACTTCTCTTTCATGTCATGAATAGGATCCAAGTCATCTGTCTGGTCAGTCTGGTCTAAGTCCAGCATTTTTTATGGCTTCCGGTGACTTTATCTTGTTTTCTATCGGCCAGAAATAAAATAAAACAACAGAAGAACTTTATATAAAATAACTGGGTCAGTCAGAGCTAAGACTGACAACCTCATTCTGTCTATCTATCTATCTATCTATCTATCTATCTATCTATCTATATATATATATATATATATATATATATATATATATATATATAATGGATATATGGATATATAATATAAAAATGTAAGTTTTAAAAGGGAGCAAAGAAAAAAAAATTAATCAAAATATAATCAAAATAATATAAATCTGAAAAAAAAAAACCTTTAAGGGTCAGGGAGATATGATGAACAGGGACAGACCGACCTAGTCTCTAATTTGAGTAAAAAATGTAAACACGATATTTGATATTTATTTTCTGGTGTTTGCACATTTATAAATAAAACCTTTCATCCCCAGCACTAAAAATAGTGGAGTTATAGATGTCTCTAAAGTGGAGTTTGTCTCTATAGTGGAAATATAAACTAGGTCTTAGACAAACGAGAAGTGAGGGAATGACGAGAGAGAGAGAGAGAGAGAGAGAGAGAGAGAGAGACTGGAAGCACAAGGTGACCCACTCAATCCTACCAACGGATGTTATTGACCAGGGCTTTTTATTTAATGAACGTCATCGCTCATTGTTGGTCTGGGTTTTTTCACTGCACCAGTTTCATGTCGGTGCACTGACACTGACAACAGTTTTATGTCATTGTACTGACACTGAAAACTGTTTTATGTCATTGTACTGACACTGACAACTGTTTTATGTCATTGTACTGACACTGACAACTGTTTTATGTCAGCATACTGACACTGACAACTGTTTTATGTCATTGTACTGACACTGACAACTGTTTTATGTCATTGTACTGACACTGACAACTGTTTTATGTCATTGTACTGACACTGACAACTGTTTTATGTCATTGTACTGACACTGAGAACTGTTTTATGTCATTGTACTGACACTGACAACTGTTTTATGTCATTGTACTGACACTGAGAACTGTTTTATGTCATTGTACTGACACTGACAACTGTTTTATGTCATTGTACTGACACTGACAACTGTTTTATGTCATTGTGCATACATTAACAAATGACAAAAGTTTTATGCCATTTTGCTGACACTGACAACAGTTTTATGTCATTGTACTGACACTGACAACTGTTTTATGCCATTGTACTGACACTGACAACTGTTTTATGTCATTGTACTGACACTGACAACTGTTTTATGTCATTGTGCATACATTAACAAATGACAACAGTTTTATGCCATTCTGCTGACACTGACAACAGTTTTATGTCATTGTACTGACACTGACAACTGTTTTATGTCATTGTACTGACACTGACAACTGTTTTATGTCATTGTACTGACACTGACAACTGTTTTATGTCATTGTACTGACACTGACAACTGTTTTATGTCATTGTACTGACACTGACAACAGTTTTATGTCATTGTACTGACACTGACAACTGTTTTATGTCATTGTGCATACATTAACAAATGACAAAAGTTTTATGCCATTTTGCTGACACTGACAACAGTTTTATGTCATTGTACTGACACTGACAACTGTTTTATGCCATTGTACTGACACTGACAACTGTTTTATGTCATTGTACTGACACTGACAACTGTTTTATGTCATTGTGCATACATTAACAAATGACAACAGTTTTATGCCATTCTGCTGACACTGACAACAGTTTTATGTCATTGTACTGACACTGACAACTGTTTTATGTCATTGTACTGACACTGACAACTGTTTTATGTCATTGTACTGACACTGACAACTGTTTTATGTCATTGTACTGACACTGACAACTGTTTTATGTCATTGTACTGACACTGACAACAGTTTTATGTCATTGTACTGACACTGACAACTGTTTTATGTCATTGTACTGACACTGACAACTGTTTTATGCCATTGTACTGACACTGACAATGGTTTTATGTCATTGTACTGACACTGACAACTGTTTTATGTCATTGTGCATACATTAACAAATGACAACAGTTTTATGCCATTGTGCTGACACTGACAACAGTTTTATGTCATTGTACTGACACTGACAACTGTTTTATGTCATTGTACTGACACTGACAACTGTTTTATGTCATTGTACTGACACTGACAACTGTTTTATGTCATTGTGCATACATTAACCAATGACAACAGTTTGATGCCATTGTGCTGACACTGACAACAGTTTTATGTCATTGTGCATACACTAACAAATGACAACAGTTTTATATCATTGTGCTGACACTGACAACAGTTTTATGCCATTGTGCTGACACTGAGAGCTTAAACGTACAATAGTTTGACGGCCACACTGCTCAGACAGTGACAACTTCAACATACAAAAGTGTGTAAAATGTACGGACTAACTCATTGGCGCTTAACAACTTAGATTTCATTCATTTTTCCGACTTCCTGCTATAGTGTGATTTATTTACCAAGGAAATGAAATAGAACAAGAAAAACACCAGAGAAACCGGTCAATCAGAAAACAATAGGGAGCGACCGATAATCGGATCGGTATCTGTATCGGACCGATATTGGCACTATCGGTTAATGACGGATCGGCCGATTTTTGTAGGGAGCGACCGATAGTCGAACCGATATTGGCACTATGGGTTAACTATCGGACCGGCCGTTTTTTGGCTGCCGATACATTGTTTTTTTTTTTTTCACAAATCTAGTAACTCTAAACTGGTTTTGGTTTACAGAGTTAAAGTTTACTTACAGACTTACAGTTAACTGTTCACCCGAGTGAAGTGATTTACTGATATAATTAAGTGTTTTTAATTTTTCAAACTTTTTAAAAAATCTGCTACAAGTAAATTCAGTAAAAATTATAAAGATTAACGAAGAAAATTATTTAATTTCATCACAACTTTCACAAGTTAGTGAAGTTACAATTAAAAATTAATACATTTTTACTTTTTTAGTTTGACATTAATTTTTTACAACTTTATCTTACTTTTCTGTTTGTGTACAAGTAAAAAGTAAAAACAACAAATTGTTTGTTATAAGTTTAATTTTAAACAATAAACATGCAGATATCTGAGATTATGCAGGCATGGTTTGTGTTTCTGACTTCGGTCTTCCGGTCTGTCTTTTTAAATCTTTTTTTTTTCTAATCTTCTTTATCTGCAAGACACCCTTTCATTAATAGCAAAATATCGGTATCAGTAAAAATGCTGGGGGCAAATATCGGTATCGGTCTATCGGTAAAAAGGCATATCGGTCGCTCCCTAGAAAACAATTAAGGATTGTTTTTTTTTGTTTAGGGGTAAAGGTTTGACCATAGGCTGAAAACAATTTTCTTTTTGATATTACATTCTCTTCCTTTATATATTTCATTTATTTACGTATTCCGTTAATTTTAATTTAATCGAATAGGTGCTCTTGTTTTTATGAGAAATTCTTACATCTAACAGATATCTATCTATCTATCTATCTATCTATCTATCTATCTATCTATCTATCTATCTATCTATCTATCTATCTATCTATCTATCTATCTATCTATCTATCTATCTATCTATCTATCTATCTATCTATCTATCTATCAACAGGGTGTAACAGAGGCAGACGACAAATCAAAAATTGGCAAAGAAACAGCAGCCTTCGTACAGCTAAAGAATGTTTGAACTTTCAAAGAAACGATTTTAGCAATAAAGATTCGACTTTTTAACACCAACGTCTAATCAGTCCTGCTGTATGGAGCAGAGATATGGAAGATACCTAAGACCACAATAAAGATATTTTGTATTACTGCTTATTATTAATAAGAAAGAATTTTAACATAATTTTATAAGTGAATAATTCAGAAGAACAAGGATACAATTTAATTTTTATGTCTAATTTGAAACTGAAGTTCCAATGAAGATGAAATATGGCTTAGTAAGACACATTTGTCTATTGACAGTTGTGATGCAATCTGGCCAGGTACGACACATTTGTCTATTGACAATTTAGACAATATCTGGCAAAGTACGACACATTTGTCTATTGACAGTTGTGATGCAATCTGGCCAGGTACGACACATTTGTCTATTGACAATTTAGACAATATCTGGCAAAGTACGACACATTTGTCTATTGACAGTTGTGATGCAATCTGGCCAGGTACGACACATTTGTCTATTGACAATTTAGACAATATCTGGCAAAGTACGACACATTTGTCTATCGACAATTTAGACAATATCTGGCAAAGTACGACACATTTGTCTATTGATAATTTAGACAATATCTGGCCAAGTACTACACATTTGTCTATTGATAATTGTGGTGAAATCTGGCCAGTATGTCTTTCAATAAAAATTATCAAGTCATAAACAACTCACCGAAACACTAATTCATGAGATTGGTAATGAACTAATTTAAGTTTTCTAATAATTCCCTGTCAACCTTAGATGAGGATAAAATCAAAATTGATCCCATTTACAGTTTATTACAATCACAGTTGATCACAATCACAGTTTATTACAATCACAGTGTATCACAATCAAAGTTTATCACAATCACAGTTTATCACATCACAGTTTTTCACAATCACAGTTTATTACAATCACAGTTTGTTACCAAGCTAGACTGACCCAGCTAGTTGCGGCCATCCCAACAAATCACAAATCGCGATGTAAAACAATAACATATCAAGTAAACAACCATAAGACAAAACACGGTCAGGGATGTATCCGCGGGAGATAACCTTAATTAGTTCTTTTTAATTTTATTAACAATGGGAGAGAAGAAATGTGTTTTTGAAGGATAAACAAAAAAGATTGGGGTGGGGGGAGTCTATTTTTGTTGCTATTATTGTTTATTGTTTCCAATTCAATGAAGAAGTCTCCAATTAAAATAAAGTATTATAATATATCGCAGTACTAGTTCTGTTATGTAAATAAAATACTGATCATGCTCATTGTTAAAGTCCACTCTTTATCTCCCGAGATGCCTCTATGGCAATTGCACTATAGGCTATGTTGGGGATGTAAGAAGGACATTACAAAAACCACTCCATTATTGGTTTACAGGATCTAAAAGATTTCATCTCATCCTTAAAGCCATTTACTTACAGTGTAATTAGGAATATCATCCATGTACTGTTGCTCTGTCACCTTTTTATGTCGTGTTATGAAAAAACTAAGCAGCGTCCCTCGTAGTGCCTCTATTATCAATAATGCTACGATCTTATGGATCTTGTAGTTATTTAAGTTATTTCAAAATAAGTGTTCCTCATTCTCTATCCATCCATCCATCCATCCATCCATCCATCCCATCCATCCATCCATCCATCCATCCATCCATCCATCCATCCATCCATCTATCTATCTATCTATCTATCTATCTATCTATCTATCTATCTATCTATCTATCTATCTATCTATCTATCTATCTATCTGTCTATCTGTCTGTCTGTCTGTCTATATATCTATCTATCTGTGTACATCATTATCAGACTCCCAAAACATTTATAGGTTAGTGACACGTGGCAAAGTGATTCGGTTGTGTGTGAGAGAATGGCCTTAGTTCAAATCACTTCATCACAAATTCAGTCAGTTACCTCCCACAGAACAACTGATATGATACCTCCCGGAGAATGGAACAACTGATATGATTCCTCTCTAGGACTTGTTGACACGAAGATGAAGATCAAATCTGCCCAGATAAGGCACAGCTGTCAATTAGCGATGGTTCTCATGTTATAAATGGCCGGGTTACTTTTGATATGGCTCTGAAAACTGACGAGTCCTCAGAACGGTTTTAATCAATTGACTTTGATGTCAGTTTGTTAAATATTCTGCGATCAAGGTCAGACAATCCTGTTTGTATCAAAATTATCTTCCATTTTTTTTTGCATTATCCTGGTATAATATTGTCAGTCTTTTAGTTCATATTTCAAGGTGTTGTAACTTTTTTACTTTTTTATGTAACTTCTGTCATTTTTTTTAAATAATTGTTAGAAAATGTGTTCATTACACATTTAATTGTAAATAATTGCACAAAATTAATCATAATTTACAGTGGAAAGTAAGCCACTTTTAAGCAAACCATTTCAAAATAATTCATTTCCAAGTATACTATTTCTGAGTTAAACACTTTTAAGTTAACCATTTGTTAGTAAACCACAACACAGTGAGTCAACATTTACATGCAATCTTTTAATCTACACCGATCTAGTAGTTATCATCATTGAGTCAAGGTAAAATAAACCAAACATTTGTCAAACACTCAACACTTTAAAGAAAAATGTCTGACAACGATTGTGTGAGTGATTAACGAGTATGTGTTTATAGTGTGATACGGGGGGGGGCAGGTGTGTGTGTGTGTGTGAAGTTACTGTAAAGACGAGATACAATCTCTTAGATCCTATAAACCACTAATGGGACGGTTTTCGTTGTGCCCTTCTTTCATCCCCACCATTGCCAATAATGCAATGGCCATGGAGGTACCACGGGAGACATAGCGAGGACTTAAGCCATGACCTGAAATATCCATTGGTCTTCACTGGAGATCGAACCAGGGACTCACAGGTCGACAGTCGAGCGCTTTACCACATGACCACCCGTCCCCTGCATGGAGCTCAATTCATGATATCGGAGTTTTGAATCTGTGTTTCAATACATTGTTTCAACAGAAGTATGCTTAGCTTTAACAGGAGTATACTTTGTCTCAACAGAAGTATGTTTGGTCTCAACAGAAGTATACTTTGTCTCAATAGGAGTATACTTTGTCTCAACAGAAGTATACTTTGTCTCAACAGGAGTATACTTTGTCTCAACAGAAGTATACTTTGTCTCAACAGAGATCTGTCTTAAGATCAACTAATAGAGACGGGACTCAATTTTCTTCTAAGTTAATTTAAGATTGTAGTTCTGTGCATTTCATTGCAGCAATATGTTTTTTGTTGAATGGGACTGACGTCAGAAATGCTAAAAAACTGATATAAATTTAAAACTAAAAACACGGAAGTCTATATTCAGTCTAAGAAAATATGTTCAGTTTAAAAGTATGGATGGAACGTATATTCTATCTAAGTATCACAATGTATACAACTTGTCTTAATTTGGGTTTACCTATGGTTACAAGATGTTTTTCTGGGTCAATCTGCGGCTGATACCTCCATCCACACCCCCGCTCCACTCAATGTAAAAACAACAACAACAACAAATAAATATTTGTATGATACAGGTCTTTAATCTTTTGTTTACTTTTAAGTGACTTTTAAACTTTTCTTTTTTAGTATTGCAGTTTTGATTAAAAATAACATCGATAGTTAGATGGTGTTCAGCTAGTTATAAAGAATGCTTATAGACAGTGTTCAGATAGTTATAAAGAATGCATATTGTCAATTTAAATTAACATTTCCCAAAGGCTACGTATTTGTCTATTTTTGTCTATTTTTATAAATATTTAGTTGTTACACTATTAAAAATAAAAAAATAAGCTAAAATAGCGGCTTTTGTAAAGTCTTTATTAGAGGACTTTTTATATGGCAAGGCACTTTCTGTATAATTTATATCCTGTGATTCGTTCATTTATCCACAATGTTCATTAACCCAAAATCTTAATTTATCAGCAATGTTCATTTACCCACAATCTTAATTTATCAGCAATGTTCATTTACCCACAATCTTAATTTTTCAGCAATGTTCATTTACCCACAATCTTAATTTATCAGCAATGTTCATTTATCCACAGTGTTCATTAATCCACAATGTTCATTCATTCAACAATAAGGTGCAGCGTCACCTAACGGAAACTAGTGTAGGACAAAACCCTCAACATATTTTCGGAAGAAGATTAAGATTTATCCCATACTATTGATACATCTATTTATACGATGAACTTTAACCTTGGGCTAAACGAAAAGTCTGTCGACAGAGAGTACTATAAATAAAAATGTATCTATGTTGTTTTATCTACACAAAGGATTGGCGTTCGACCACTGTGGTTCTTTTGCTGTTTGTTTTTACCTTTTGCTATAAAATGTGTCTGGCGCGAGAATTAAAAGGTGGAGTAAAGATACAGTCAGTCTTGACCTTGGCCTAAAAAAATGAATTTTGGTAGTTTTACCTGGTAAGATAAGCTCCATGTTGATGGAGTGCTAACAAAGGATGGCCTTTTGACCATTGTGGCTCGAAGGACTAATGCAGTTTATTGGGATACTTTGAAAAAAAAACCCACTCTATAAAGAATACGTATTTATTTATACACGTACACCTAGGTAATTTTATAATAAAAAAAAAGGCTCAATATTAGATTTTATATTAAAATTGCATTTTATGTCCTCTGGGAGTTTTGTCTGGATACCACCTTATACACAGACACCCAACCAAGGCAAACACACACCTAAATATTGTCATCGTTTCAATTTATTAGATGTACATCTATCTATCTATCTATCTATCTATCTATCTATCTATCTATCTATCTATCTATCTATCTATCTATCTATCTATCTATCTATCTATCTATCTATCTATCTATCTATCTATCTATCTATCTATCTATCTATCTATCTATCTATCTATCTATCTATCTATCTATCTATCTATCTATCTATCTATCTATCTATCTATCTATCTATCTATCTATCTATCTATCTGTCTGTGTGTTTGTCTGTCTGTACGAATCTGAATGTCTAGCCGTTTCTTATCCAAGTGACATTTCAAACGTGGCTGTGTGTACATTGTTGTTTTATCAAATGTGTGCTCTCCCTTGTTTAGTCTCTCCTCCCACCCCCTGCCTTTTGTTAATAGAAGTTTCCATCGCGTCTTTTATTATCGTGTAGAAAATTAAAAAAAAAAAGGTCTATTATTATTCACTGTATGGTCCATGATGTTAAACAAAAATAAAATCTGACTAAATAACGCGATACAGCGAATGAAAACAAAACCAAGAAAATTCACACAAAACTGTTTTTTTTTTCAAATTTTGAATACCTTCAGACGCAAAAATGTTATATTAATTGAGAAATATCTATAGAATGTTGCACGACGTTCTAAATCCATTGTAAGACTAAATGTTTTTGTATTTGTGTCCTTACTGAACAAACATGTATCAGAGTTGTAATTGTGGCATTTAAAATATACACCGATATACTCTTTTAGACGATAATTTCTTCATAGATATTTGATAACAGACAAAAAATATAGCCAATAATACAATACCATACATATCATATATTTAATATGTATTATATTTAAACAAAGTACAATGAACAGATGTGATATTATGTGCAAAGTACATATATTCTAAAGGTCGGTGAATTGTATTTAATTATGTGTATATATGTGTATATATATGTATATATGTGTATATATGTGTATGTATGTGTATATATATGTATATATGTGTATATATGTGTATATATGTGTATGTATGTGTATATGTGTATATATGTGTATATATGTGTATATATGTGTATGTATGTGTATATATGTGTATATATGTGTATATATGTGTATATATGTGTATGTATGTGTATATATGTGTATATATGTGTATGTATGTGTATGTATGTGTATATATGTGTATATATGTGTATGTATGTGTATATATATGTATATATATATGTGTATATATGTGTATGTATGTGTATATATGTGTATACCAAGAAGAGAAAAATCACTTAAAACATAAGATGAAAATTGAAATACTGAAACAGTTCCATTCAACTATCTATTTTAGTTTTAGTAAAAGTGTATGTAGTTTATCACAGAATTATATATTGTCACCAATGCTTAAGAGCCTAACCACACCAACACCACGGTGCGTCAAACGCACGTTTGACGTAGTGCGTTTGACGTACTAGACACGACAGGCCATTGTCGTGTCGTTTTTCGGCAAAACACACTGCCACGACGTGCGTTTTCTAAAGTATGCTCACTGACCTACACAGTTCAGCTAAAAATTCTCTTAACCATTTCGATGCTATTGACGACTATAGTCGCTCACAGTCTCGCTGCTATGGACGACTTTAGTCGCATTTTTTTTCCTACGCAAAATTGCTAATGACGACTATAGTCGCTCTCATTCATTTGTACTAAAACTAAACGTTTGTTTTCAGCCAAAGTTGGAGGGAAAGTGCATTGTCTAGTTCTTCACTTGGTTCGCTTAAAAAAGATGTAGAAAATATATATTTATGTTCATTTTATTGAATAATTTGACTGAAATCACGGCGACACGCCCACTTCACGCCTTTTTTTTCTGTCCCGGTGATCGGTCAAGTTTTGCTACCTGACTTTTTCTAACTGACTTTTTCTACATGACTTTTTTTTTTTTTACCTCAGCGCATGGCTGGTTTTACCCCTACTGCTTTTAGTGATTGTCGGATAGGAATGTTTAAATGTTATATTGCTAGGGCCTTGGACAGAGATTGTCATTTACTATTTGTATAATGGCAAGGGTGACAATGTCAACGATACATAATGTCAGAAATGTAATATTTAGTTATCAGTCTGTCCAAGGAAAGACGGGCCAAGACTATGCAGAGTAGAAACATTAAATTCAGTGGGGTCGGGGTATGCCAGTTTGACTATAAGGGACAGGGAGACACTTGTACAATGGAAACAGCTGACCACAAGAGATAGTATCAGCAGGGAAAGGAGTGGGCGGGGCTAAGATTTCGCTAGGACAGAGGTTACGCAGAGTACATTATTCAGAGTAGAAACACGTTCAGGTGGAGGGGGCGTGAAAGTAATACTAGTATGAGTTTTGAGATAGAAAGGCAAATATTATTGCGACGTTTCTAAACTATGTCTCCACAATAGCTAACCTCCGTTTATTGTTCCATCTAATGGAGAAAAGCGTGGTATGTTTAGACGGACTAAGAAATTACTTATGAATGGAAAATGTTACACTGGTCGTGCGGTAGAACGCTCGGCTGTCGACCTGAAGGTACCTGGTTCGATCCCCGGTGAGGACCAAGGAAATTTTTCAGGTCTTGGCTTAAGTTCCCGATATATCTCCCGTGGTGCCTCCACAGCTGAACTGTGTAGGTCAGTGAGCATACTTTAGAAAACGCACGTCGTGGCAGTGTGTTTTGCCGAAAAACAACACGACAATGGCCTGTCGTGTCTAGTACGTCAAACGTGCGTTTGACGCACGGTCGTGTTGGTGTGGTTAGGCTCTTAAGCATTGGTTACAATATATAATTCTTTGATAAACTCCATGGCCATTGCTATGGTGGGGATGAAAGGAGGGCACCATAAAAACCGTCCCATTAGTGGTTTATAGGATCTAAGAGATTTCATCTCATCCTTTCAGGGACTTCACACACACTGTTTGACTTGAAGCTAAAAGTCAGATTTATTGCTTGTTTTACAATGACATAGTGGTAACACGGCTGACCATCTCCACAAAAGAAAATAAAAATTGAGGAAAATTTATAGTATCGGTCCAGCTAATAACATGAGCGTAAGATGCTAGGGATAATAATTTAGGTTATCTTTTAAACTGTATTGAAATTAAGTTTATATGCTTATTATTTTTTTCTCAAAATAAAATCACATTTTACCTTTACTTACTTTTTAATGACTTGAATCATGGAAAACAATTTAAATAATCACATACAATACAATACAAAATTAGACTCATTATAATTTACAACAATTTTATGCAAATGATGTGTATGGCTTACTGTGTGAAGATCATTTGTTTTTTTAGGGGTATTTGTTTTGTCCCAGTTGTGGCTGCTAAGTTATTTTATTTTAAAAAATGTCAATTCAGAAAAAACATCAAAATCATAAATTATTTGTTTAACACGGTTTATATAGCGTGACTATGATTATTTCTCTAAATTCTTTATCTCTCTCTCTCTCTCTCTCTCTCTCTCTCTCTCTCTCTCTCTCTATATATATATATATATATATATATATATATATATTATTATCTATCTAACTATCTATCTCTTCTACGTGTTAATATCGCTCCTCCCAAACACCCTGAACGGTCATAATTATAGACACAGTGATACTGCCAAACCCGATTATTTGCTGGCGACTCCCATCACACTCCACCTGAACGGCTTAAGTGCAATTACTGTAACGTCGGGCGAGAGCAAGTGACAATACACGCTAAACAAATCATGTCAGACAAGTATTATGAAAAGCTTTAAATTATAAAAAAAAGATTTATTATAAATTGTGAAAACAACAACAACAAAAACAAAATGACAAATCTTGAACGTACTATAAAAATTCAAAGCAAAAGTATAAAAAAAGAACAAGACCAATTTGATAAAATATTCTGGGTACACTAAAAATGACCAACACCGTTGGTGTCCTGTGGTCACCTGAGGTCTGAAAAATAACTCAGCACAGGTAGAAAGTTTTGTATTTTGGAGCTTAGCACTAGAAAGACAGCAAATTTAGAGAGCTTAGCATCGAAAGGGTTAAATTGACTGCACTCACCTAAACAACTTTTACATCCCTCTGAGTTAACATGAATAAATACATTCACCTTTTTAGGCCAAAGTTAATAATAAGATTATAATAATGAGAAAATATGGTTGATTCATATATGAATCATGGGGAACTGTAGGGTTAAGTAATCAATTTATTTATTCATTTAACCAGGAACAGCATTATTCTAGTTAAGGGCTTCTTAAACTTTTGTAATTCATGACCCCATTTATGATCGCAAGTTTCTTGACGACCCCATACAAATATAAAAGAAAAATAAATTAATATTTTACAAGTTAAAAAACATTTTCTGTTAAATTGTATTTTTATCTCTCGCGACCCCAGAATTTTGCTACGCGACCCTAAATGGGGTCGCGACCCATAGTTTAAGAAGCCCTGTTCTAGTTCTATACTTATATATAGATATACAGTTCTAAACTTAGGAACTGGGAGGACCTGGAGGGGGCTTGACCTCTTTGGCGGGTCCCTGTATTTTGACTTTCTACATCATGATATGAAAAAATGTACTTAATATTTAATGTAAAAAAATGTTTGGGGGCCAGGTGGGGCATTCGAGTCAGTTTGAAACCCCCACTCTCTCCCTCCTGGTTATGCCCCTGTGTATATATATATATATTCATTAATATATATAGCCAATCTTAATTATAGAAAGAAAGCTACCATTATAGTATGATTATAGTATCAAAATAGAGAAATGATGTACTTTTAACAACCAAATAACTTTCGGTGACAGTAACTTCGTATCTATTTAAATTATACAAATACTATTCAACTAAGCACCAAATTCAGCTCTATAAGACTACTAAGAGCTAAATTAAGCCTCCCTATAGGCTACTAATATATAAAAAAGCCTGTAATCCAAAGCACTTATTGTAATCCAAACAGATTTCCAAATAAGAAATAACAGAATCTCAGATGAAAAACTTTAAATATCCATACAAGTAAATATATTCTAATGCTTATCAACTAATACTATTAGGCATCTTTATTTTTAAAATTATCATATCATTTTTGAGTCATGCAAAAACACAGCTCTTTTATTGAGCTATGTAGTGTGTAATATCTTTTAATATAAACAGTCAAACATATGATGCAGGAGTTGTCTTTTTTTTATTTAGAACTAAAAACTTTCTGAATTACAAAAATGCTTTATTTTAAAATAGTTGTAGGCTTTTGATATCTTGAAAACAATTTTTTTTTATCCTTTGATCATAAAAAGTATTCAATTTCTCATGCCTAAAACCATATAGAAATCTTTTTGGTTATACATGTATTCTTAAAGGCACAGAAATAACTTTTTTTAATGACAACATTTCAAAGTAAAAAAAATAATTGAAGGAAAAATTGCATCTTTATGATTTGGAACAGCACACATTTTAATTAGCAATAAAAAGTAAAAATACTTTTGTGTTTAATAGTTGTTTTGCATTTTAAAATATGTAAAAAAAAAACTTTTTAAAAATACTTGTAATAAAATAGCTTAGATCATACAAACATTTAAATAAATTTATTCAGTTATTTAATTTTTATTCTGGCGGCCACGCTTTAATCAATATTTATACTTTTTAGTGTCGAAAGTAATTATCTTGTTTTTGTTTGTGTAGTTAGTATAAATTAATAAGTGATGTACATAGTGGAATAACAAAACTCTCAAATTTAGTAGTTTTATATTCTATTATATTGTTAAAAGAATTTCCCTTTCTTTTGTGGGTAAAGTTTATATACAACATTAAAAATAGCACACCAGACTAAAAAAAACAGCTTCAAAACTCATTAAATTCATAAATCAATGCAAAACTTGAGATGCCATTCTGCTATATCCCTTGCCCAGCTGCCGTTACTTCCCCAACTTAAGTCAGGCACCCATTTAAAGCTGGGTGGAATTGTGGGACGACTTTGAAACAAATTTCACCTGGAAAATGTTCACATGGTTCTTACAGTGGATCGAACCCAGGACTCTCAGTTCGACAGTCGAGTATCTACACCACTCGGCCATCCGTCCCTCTTTATATAAACACTATCAAAAAATTAATTCACTTTGGGCTCCATAAGAATTTAATAAATAGACACAAACATTCTATAATAGTGTATTGTCATCAAGAATACACAAGTTTTAGAAATTTCAAATCGATTGGTCTTCGCGAAGGTGATAATTGATTATAAATTTCCCAAAACACAGAATTGGTCTGCCACACCACCTGAGAGTTACTGTAATAAAACTAAAAGCCTATAAAAAAGATTGCAAAGTAGGTAAGGTATATACATAACAAAAAAACATGCTGATTCTAAACATTCAATTTAACTGTGATCATTGCCACAACCATGGACTAAGGAAACAGTAAAAAAAAAAGTGTTTTAGTAGAAAAAAACCCCCCTAAATTTCATTGTTTTTTTATGATTAGTATGAATACAAATGTAATATATATTGTTATAATTCTCTATTACATTATAATTAGCTATAATTTAGGTCATAAGTAGAAGAATGTTTTGTTTACAAAGTGAAAAGTCAACAAAAATAGTTGTGTTAAGCTGAAATATATGTCAATTAAGAATGTTATAGTTATGTTAATGTTTGATTGTTTACAAAGTCCAAAGTCAACACATATCAAGAAAAAAAAAATAAGAGTAAAATACAAAGTATTTTTAATAAGCCATAAAAATCATTAGCAAATACTGATAGGCCTAACATTATTTGAGAAAGTAAATATAAAAGCATTGAAATGAATCTCTCTAACTCTAGGTATTCAGAATTATTATTGTTTTCTTATTAATAAATGATGATTAAAATGATTATACTACCAAACAGTATGTAAATTAGCCAACTAATGTTTACTAATAACTAATTGCTAGTATAAGAGACAATTAAACTTGAGAAGTAGTATTAGAAGAATGATAAGTTTAAAAAGTCAACATTAGTTAACATATATCAAGAAAATTTTTTTTTTTACTCTAGTAACCCATTTTATTTGTAATTAGGTCTACAATGAAAGACTTAAGAATATTATTATTATTTTTTTGTTAAATAATGTCTACTTGGATATAATACATAATAGTCTAGTCTAGTTTAGTTTTTAAGAGAGGGTGTTAGTATTAGACTAATAGTAATAATATTCATGCAGATACAGATGTCCAGAAATGACTTAGTTAACAAATGGGAACTTTAAGTGAAACTTGAAAGTGTTTAAAAAAATAGGTGCAGAAAGTTCTAATCATGTATTCTTTTCTTATGCACCAAATATAATAAATGGCAATGAAAACGCCAGCAGTCGGCCACCGCAATCAGCTTTATTTTTGTAAAGTGTTTAATAAAATAAAATGTTTAAAATCAATACCATGCCTTGAGTTAATTATCCTCATTGTACTGTTTTGAATAATAAAAAAAAAAGATTGAGGCCTATAACTTAAATAGCTTAAAAGTTTTACATTTTCTATAATAAAAATTCATTCTCTGCTGACGTCAGATTAAAAAAAAATGTTTTAATTTTTTTTTCAAGATCAAAATTTTCTTAATAAGGCACATTAATCATCATTCATTAAAGTATTTAAATTGAAAGTTTCAGGCTTCCATCTTTTATGGTTCAAAAGTTAAAAGAAATTTTTAGCATTAAAATGTTAATCTTGACCATCAAATTAAAAAAAGATAAGTTTTTGTTTTTAATTGAAGGCTTGATATGATAATGTACATTACTTAACTTTCACTCAAGGATCTAAATTGAAAATTTGAGGCCTGCAGCTTTAGTAGTTACAGTTTTTTTAGTATAAAAATGTTTTTCTTGGCGAGTCTCGGCCTTCAAATTCTAAATAAAAATATTTTTGTTTTGTTTATTTTTTAATAACTTTATTAATACTGGACAATAAACAAAACACATCAAAGTATTTATGTTGGAAATTTGGAGTATATACATTCTATAGGTAAAAAACTGTGCAATTTTATCTGCAGCTCATTGAGACTTTGGTCAAAGTTTTTTTTTTATATTCCTTATGTAAAAGTGACCCCCCCCCCCTTTTTTTTATACCTGAAAAAAATTATAACATCTGTTCTAAAAGACATAGAACACTAAGTGTGGTATCATTGGAAAGCTTGCAACCAGCTCTATCGAATTAAACATATTAAACTTTTATATTACTGTTTTGAATTTTCTCATCGTCATCGAAGTACCTAATATGTTACTAATGTTAGACTTATATAATTAGTCTTAGTAGGCTAATAACTTGAACCGGAGTAAAAAAAAAAAACAACTAGTACAGCAGAAAACTAAACATGAAATAAATTTGAATTCAGTTAAGATACATTTGACAATTGGACTTAAAACTGATCACTTGACTTATTACATCGATAAATGTTGTGATGGTTTGGTCATTGTGTGACTTGCTGTCTCGAAACATAGTCGAGTCGTGTGATACCGATCTAGTTTAATACAAACTTTTGATAATGATATTGATTAAAACAAATGTCATAATTGTGTATACTACATTTTTTTTATACTATTAGTTTGTATCAGTGGGCGAGAAGCAGTTATTAATAATATTAAACAAAATACTTTAATACCCCATCCCCATGGCTTCGGCACTTAGTCTTAGAATTTCTCTATTTAAACACTGTCTAAATCTAAAATGTTTCACAAATAGTTATTTTTGTGATTTACTACATTATTTTTTTCAGCATGATATAATTCACTTTTCTCTTTAAATTTGAATAATTTTTTTTCACAATAAAACAAATATTTTATAAAATTTCATTGTTTTAGTAATTGAATGGGTGTCGTCAAGGCATCCATTTTGTATTGTTTACAATGCGTTTTTTGAGAAAGTGCATCAAAAACGCAGACACGCACGACAGACGACGTGCCGGTCTGTGTTACCGCTCTTAAAGATTGGTTCGTGACGTCACACGGTTCTCATACGACTGACGCATGACGCATTGCGTCAAAGAAAACGCAGCGGTGTGTTTTGACTTTAATAACTTAAATACAAAAAGATTTCAGCTTACATTGGTATTTATGAGATGTATTTCAAAGTGTTAGATATAACCGAAACATATTAAATAGATTTGTAAATATATAGATGATATTTGGAAAGATCGGTAAATAGAAGTACGCTAGATGGATAGATCTCTAAATATCTATATGATAGATGGACAGATGGATATGTAAGAAGATGGGAGAGAGAGAGAGAGAGAGAGAAAGAGAGAGAGAGAGAGAGACAGAGAAAGAGAGGGTGAGAGGGAGAGAGAGAAAGAGAGAGAGAGAAAGAGAGAGAGGGAGAGAGAGAGAGAGAGAAAGAGAGAGAGAAAGAGAGAGAGAGAGAGAGAGACAGAGAGAGAGAGAGAGGGGGGGCATTTATCAAATTTTTAAATTTAATTCAAGACTTTGTTTTTTTTTTAATTCAATTTATTGAAGTCAAATTTGTCAGCTGTAAAGTTAAGTCAATGACTGACTTAACCAATGACTCAATCAACCAAGAAAATAGGTCACAAAGATCGGTCAGTTTGATTTAATTGGAAGCCCACTCCACTTTGGTAGGAAATCTGGGAATAATGGGTGGTGTAAAACTCTCATCTGGTCTTTACAAACAGTGGCCGTCTTACGTCCTTGACCTAACCCATGTCCTGGTCAACCGAGAAAATAGGTCATAAAGCTCATTCACTAGATTGTATTGGAGGCCTTCTACATCTGGGTGGGAAATCTGGGTCAATGGGTGGGCTAAGGGGGAGTGTCAGCGACTACAACATGACCCAGGTCCACTACATAATAGTCAATAGAACTGACCACAGAACATTTCACAAGTTCTATTGCGATATATTGGCGTTTTATATATTGCAACGATACTTTATATTTTCATTTTCTAAGTTTTTTCCATTTGATTTCTTACTGAAAATGGAGGAGCCACAGGTCGATTGTGATCCAAGGAGAACTTCTTACTTTGACTTTCTGTCCGATGACGTTATTCTGTTAATCCTGCAATACATAACAGATGTCAAAGATTTGTACAATCTACGTCACACCAACAAACGTCTGTCAATCATCGCTGAAGATAAATCTCTCGCTCATCGTATTGACTGCAGAGGACAATATTGGCTATCTACCAGAATGTTTGAAGTTTTCACCAAGCCTTATGCCAAGTATGTAGAATACCTTAACTGGAACAATTGTTACTGGCTCAATCCTAGACAGGGAAAAATCTTTCTAGACTATAGTCAATTGCGATCTATGCAAATCATGCAAATTGACGTACCTCCCAAAACACTGTTCCAGATTTTGTCGCATCAAAGGAAACTGAACAGATTGGCCATCTCAATCACGGACGTCGAGGATTTCCTGCTGCAGTTTGGTGACTCGCCAGGGACTCACGAATGTATGCGTCGAGTCGTTAAGCTTAAACTACATTTTTCCAGCCATCAGTCCCGTGGCCGAGCGCCTTCCTTTGGTGGAATGTCCCTAGTTCAGCGCACAAGACGTGCATGTAGACTATGTGACGGAACTTTGGATATTGAACAATATTTGGAGACACATGTTGGTCTATTGGAGACATTGGAAAGTTCGCTAGCTTCATGTCTTGTTGGAATATTGATGTGCACCCTAGCCAATATGTGCACATCTTTGGAGAAACTCTACTTGTCATTTCTGGGACAACTAGCCTATTGCTCATACAGAAACGCGTTGATGGACTCTCTGCCAGATTTCTCTAAATTAAAAGACTTCAGACTTGAGTTGCCTCAACTGGCAGTGAACGGGGTATTTCTGAGGAAAGTTGAACAATGTCCAAACTTGGAAAAAATATACATCAACGCAGCTCGTGGAAGTTTTTCTGCTGAAGATGTGAAGCAACTTTTTATTTCCTTGCCAAAGTTGTTTATCCTTCACCTATACACTGATGAGTCTACCGATAAGTGCCAAGAGTTACAAGATTTCTTAATAGAGAACTATCACGTGAGTAGACCTGGTCTTTCAGTGCGTATAGTTTAATTGTTGGACGCTAGCCTCCAGTAAGTTGTCACGTTAAGGACCATTTACTGATGAAATGACCATCAAACAAGTCCAGAGAAGCTTCTTGATCTAACTTTTTATGTATAACCAATGTGACCAACAATATCTGCATTTTTATAAACAATTTCACTTTTTCTTTTAATTTCAAAACCATAAATATGTCATGTGAACTATATTTGCTTTAATTATTTAAATTACAATGAAATCTTTTTTTTAAAAATCAGAGCTTGCCTTTCAGTTGTTTAACTGGCAGTTCAATAATATTATCATCATAATTGGTATATAAAAATAATCATTAAAGAAATTGAATGATGTATTAATTAACTTGTTGTTTAGTAATATAATCTATTCTTTTATCACTGAATGTCATCTGTTTAATAAAAAATAATTATATATAATTGTTTTTATTATTATTATTTGTTTTCACTTGAACTGTTCCAGTGTTGTTGTTAGTTGTTAGTGTTTAGATTAAAAGAACCGATTTTTCAATAATTTGTTATTAATATGAATATATCATTCAACATGCAATGTGCTTATTAGCATAACAAATCAAGTCTTAAGAACAAATCTAAAAGTCAAGTTTGAACCGTAAAAAAAGACATCTAACAGAAATGGCAATATAAATGTAACAATCATCCGCCACCACAAAATATAAATTATATCAGAATGCCCATCCTTGATCCAATCAATTCCTCACCCAGTGGCGTAGCGAGCTTAACTCGCGCCCGGGGCACAATACCTTTTATTTTTAGCGCCCCGCATATATAATATGTGTGGGACGGATGTAGATACTCGACTGTCGACCTGAGAGTCCTGGGTTCGATCTCTAGGTGACGCCCTTCAAATTTATCCATGTGAAATTTGTTGCTAAGTCCACCTAGTTCTAAATGGGTACCTGACTATAAGTTGGGGAAATAAAGGCGGCTGGGCGTTGTGCTAACCACACAATCCCTTCATATGCCGAGGTTATAGAAACAGATGAATTCTAAATCATCTGTCCCGATGGCCCGTCAGGGCTAAGGGAACTTTACTTTCTTTATATATACTATGTAAAATATATAACATTTAGCGCCCCCATTGTGAGGATCGCCTGGGGCATGATGTCCCCCCTTCCCGCCCCCCCCTCGCTACGCCAATGTTCTCATCACCGACATTATTGTTGTATGTGAGCTCAGTAGGACTAATGGTGATATTACTGTACACCACTGGAACATTGTTTATCTATCAACTTCGAATACTCCATCTTCATAGTCAATTTAAAAAAAAAATGTAATTTAGTTTTGTTAAGCTCGGAGCTGACATTATCACAAGCTATCTGTCATTCAGTTTATAATGTCTTGTTTTTTTTTATGGAGGAAGTTATTTCAAAACTCATTGGTTTTTATTCCACCATATGTTTCATATCCTTCCACATACCACTGATCTTTTTGCTGTATGCATACATAGCTTGCTGTTCTAGCGCCCTGTTCTATAGAGCCCTATATTGCTGTTGTGGCGCCCTGTGCTATAGAGCCGTAGCTTGCTGTTGTGGCGCCCTGTGATATAGAGCCGTAGCTTGCTGTTCTGGCGCCCTGTGCTATAGAGCCGTAGCTTGCTGTTGTGGCGCCCTGTGCTATAGAGCCGTAGCTTGCTGTTGTGGCGCCCTGTGCTATAGAGCCGTAGCTTGCTGTTGTAGCGCCCTGTGCTATAGAGCGGTAGCTTGCTGTTGTGGCACCCTGTGCTATAGGGCCGTAGCTTGCTGTTCTGGCGCCCTGTGCTATAGAGCCGTAGATTGCTGTTGTGGCGCCCTGTGCTATAGAGCCGTAGCTTGCTGTTGTGGCACCCTGTGCTATAGGGCCGTAGCTTGCTGTTCTGGCGACCTGTGCTATAGAACTGTAGCTTGCTGTTGTGGCACCCTGTGCGATTGAACCGTAGCTTGCTGTTGTGGCACCCTGTGCTATAGGGCCGTAGCTTGCTGTTCTGGCGCCCTGTGCTATAGAACTGTAGCTTGCTGTTGTGGCACCCTGTGCGATTGAACCGTAGCTTGCTGTTGTGGCACCCTGTGCGATTGAACCGTAGCTTGCTGTTGTGGCGACCTGTGCTATAGAACTGTAGCTTGCTGTTGTGGCACCCTGTGCTATAGAACTGTAGCTTGCTGTTGTGGCGACCTGTGCTATAGAACTGTAGCTTGCTGTTGTGGCACCCTGTGCGATTGAACCGTAGCTTGCTGTTGTAGCGCCCTGTGCTATAGAACTGTAGCTTATTGTTGTGGCGCCTTATGCTATTAGCATTCTTTATGGCGCCCTCGTTCCAATCTGATGAGCGAAAAATTTAACAGAGCTCTTTCGTCAACCCTTCTTAAACACCCATCTTGATCTATCTATCTATCTATCTATCTATCTATCTATCTATCTATCTATCTATCTATCTATCTATCTATCTATCTATCTATCTATCTATCTATCTATCTATCTATCTATCTATCTATCTATCTATCTATCTATCTATCTATCTATCTCTCTATCTCTCTATCTAATCTATCTAATCTATCTAATCTATCTAATCTATCTATCTATCTATCTATCTATCTATCCATCCATCCATCCATCCATCCATCCATCCATCCATCCATCCATCTATCTATCTATCTATCTATCTATCTATCTATCTATCTATCTATCTATCTATCTATGCCCCAAGCCTTTAAATTGTTTACAAAATGTTGAAAACATTTGACATATTCACTCAAAGATTAAGGTACACAAAAAAAACTCAAAATAAAATATTTTTCTTAGCTCTTTTTCAATATTTTTTAAATGAATGTCCTAAAGGAAATGTTTAAGTTAATTGAACAGACTGATTGAATGTCGAGCACCGAAGTGAACGATCATACATAGGAATAGGGTAACACAGCAATAACACATTTTACGAATAGGGTAACACAGCAATAACACATTTTACGAATAGGGTAACACAGAAATAACTCATTTTAACGTTTATAATAAAGAATAATCGTTTATGTAACCTCAAAAATATACTAAAAGTTGAAATGTTTAAAATGAAATAGAACTAACACATTAATAGGTTTTTTTCTTGAGTGATCATGGAGTGATTTCATACCATTGGGATTAGGGTGGGACCACTGTGTAGGGAGATTGATCGTCAATTGAAACAATTTAGCACATCACAACAATCTATGATATTAATAGTAAAGTAAAGTAGTTCCCTTAACCCTAACGGATCATCGGGGCAGATGAAGTGTAGAATTCATCTGTTTCTATAACCTCGGCATATGAAGGGGTTGTGTGGTTAGCACAACGCCCAGCCGCCTTTACTTCCCCAACTTAAAGTCAGGTACCTATTTAAAGCTGGGTGGACTTGTGGGACGACTTTGAAACACATTTCACCTGGAAAATTTCCACATGGTTCTCACTGAGGATCGAACCCAGGACTCTCAGGTCGACAGTCGAGTATCTACACCATTCGGCCACCCGTCCCACTATGATATTACTGCAAATGTTATATCTCAGTTAATTAGAATACATTTTAGGCGAATGATAGGTGAATCAAAATTATCTCCTATAACATTAAAATCTAAGAATGAGTCCATTGGTTTAACGCACACATCTTGAGATTCACAATCGTATTGTACCTTGATCTACTTTGGTGTCAGGCTTGGGGTAACTTGATACTAGTACATTTACTAGCACCTTTGGTACTTGCAGGTTGGGATTTTTTTTACATGTGCTCGTTCTTGCAACCTGTGTTCTTGTACTCTTACTTACAATTTGATTAATGTGTGTACTGGCACTCCTACTCGGAATTTGATTGTATACTTGTACTCGTGCTTGCACTTTGATTGTGTAGGCTACTTGTTTTCGTGCTTGCACTATGGTGAAAGGTGTCTATGACCTACTACGTTGTAATAATAGTTTCCGGACTTAGTTTATGTGATACAATATAAAGACCTACGTAATTACGAATTCTTCATTTGACGTAATGGAGTCATTTTACAGTTTAGCTATTATTTTAAATAATAAAAATCTTGCAAATGTTTTGTTAAATCAGTACAAATAGTACATCTTGCAAATATTTTATTAAACCAGTACTAATAATACATCTTGCTAATATTTTGTTAAACCAGTACTAATATGCTCTGGCTGAGACGGCTCTAAATCATCTATTAAAAACAGTAAGCTTTCAGATACAGGTACTAATACTTTGCCAACAGTTCCACCGAACAGTCTGCCACAACAGATAAATGAAGTAACAAAATAAATCACAACAAAAGTAATAAAGAGTCATAAGACACTAAACTTTTAACGGTAAAACCCGTTCATTCACTAATTTATTTTCGCTCAAACATTCAATTCAACTAGCTACTAATTATTACTAATATGACCTAATTTTTTTTATTATGTCTCTTAACTTTCATACGCATCGTAAAAAAAAAAACAAAAAAAAAAGAAAATGATTTCATAAGCGGGCCTACTCTCTGATGAAGAATGCAATGAATGATTATTGTCGATAGAAATATGTAAATTAACATGGGGGCTTGGATTCGTATTAAATAATGCTCGATTTTTTGTGAAGTCTGTAGACATTGGGTGTGAAATTGCCTGGGTTTGTGTCGATTTCCATAAAGAATCAATCGATATATTTTTAAGGGTTTTCGTCGTGTTAAAAGCGTAGGCCTTAGAGTTTGTGGTTTATTTTTCTTGCATGTTTTAAACTCAATTTAGCTTTGTGTACACTGAGACACACATGAAGTGGGATTAGGCGTTTTATATAAATGATAATCTGTGAGCTCTCCAGTTGTACTCAATGCTTTTCTCCTATTAACTTTTTTTAACTTAACAATTATTCCACCAACCATTGTGTACCAGAGGTGTTAAGAAAAATTAGAAAACATTAATAGTAAACACAATTCATGTCTCTGGCCTATTTCTTCATTTTCACTATTTAAATATCAAGTTCTCAAGTCTACCTGTCATTTGATATTCGAGGTTTACGGACAAATTCCTTCAGCTGAAAAATTCTGCGGACAAAACTTTAATAAAAGAAAAATCCAAACGAGATTATTTATAAAATGAAACAAATTATTTATAATAGTTTTTCAATTCAAGTTTTATATACTATTTTATGCAATGGGTACAATTATATTTTATTTATTTTTCATTTTATTTTGTTAACCATTTCAATGGCTTTTTATGTTCATGTTTATTTTATTTTAAAAAAACATAACATCATTTTAACAAAATAAAAAAAAATGTTATAATACAGTTGATTCTCTTCTAATAGTAATCTCTAATAGTAGTCTTGACTATTTCATAAGTTCAAGGCTCACGTCGGGGATCACAAACAATGCATTCGTAAGTGGGCTAAAATTTTTCAACCAACTTCCCAGATGGGTCAATTGGTATATGGCCTACCCATTGTTAGTTTGGCTTGACACATTTCCCCAGGGCAACTTTTCGAGTGCCGTATTACAAAAGGCAAAACAAACAACAGACAAAACGATTCTGGTGGGTGATTTCTTAAATTGATAGACATCACACTCCCATAGCCAGATAAAATTTGTTTTAACTCGAGGTCAAGACTGACCAAGCATGTACTATAAATAGCTACTCTGGTTACAGATGGAAAAATGTATTATGAGCCATTAGGTTTTTAGCTATCTTAAAGACAGATAAAGAGAGCTAAGTTACAATAGGTCAAAGTAACAATCAACTGAATCTACAAATAATGAAGATTCGTTTAACAAAAGAAAAAGAAAGTTCTTTACGTTTCAATGATATATACTATATATAATTATCTTGAATATATATATTTTTCATTATTTGGGGTGTTTGATGAAGTTTTTGTTATTTATAGGATTCTAGGAGTAAAGTAAAATTTTGAAAATCGTATTTACTGTTTGCAAAGATGAGTTTGCGGTATTACTCGCAGCTTAAATCTTTGACATACATTAATTAACATTAATCTGTTTTGTTCTTTATTTTCAATGTTATTTCTAAAAAAAAACAATGGTCACATTGACAAATTGACTTAATTCAAATACTCAATGAAATCAAACAATAAAAAGGCAGCTATATAAAACAATAAAGAGGTAGCTATATAAAACAATAAAGAGGCAGCTATATAAAACAATAAAGAGGCAGCTATATAAAACAATAAAGAGGCAGCTATATAAAACAATAAAGAGGCAGCTATATAAAACAATAAAGAGGCAGCTATATAAAACAATAAAGAGGCAGCTATATAAAACAATAAAGAGGTAGCTATATAAAACAATAAAAAGGCAGCTATATAAAACAATAAAGGGGTAGCTATATAAAAACAATAAAGAGGTAGCTATATAAAACAATAAAGAGGTAGCTATATAAAACAATAAAAAGGCAGCTATATAAAACAATAAAGAGGTAGCTATATAAAACAATAAAGAGGCAGCTATATAAAACAATAAAGGGGTAGCTATATAAAAACAATAAAGAGGTAGCTATATAAAACTAGTTATAAAAATGAGAACACCAAGTACAAATATTAAAACTATAGGCTACGTCGAAATTTAATAAAGAAAAAATGAAGTGGAAAGCTTTCGTTGTAGTGTAGAACAGTGGCGGGCATGAACATATTTGATTCACTGTTTGAAGTCCACAGAGCTACAATGTAAATAGGTGCAACAAATGAAATCATCAGCTAAAACAGTGAATACATAGACTGGTTGTACCCACATATCAGTGAATACATAGACTGGTAGTACCCACATAGCAGTGAATACATAGACTGGTAGTACCCACATATCAGTGAATACATAGACTGGTAGTACCCACATATCGTTAAATACTTAGTACCACCATTTAGTGCACAACTTTGATAAAAAATAAAACACACTCAGCAACATACAGGTGGAACAAATACATACAGATAATGATATATAGGTAATGAACGAAAATTTGAACTTAAAATCAATTAAAAAAAACAAAGGCATTGTAGATTTTTTTTTTTTAAATCTTCGATTGTACAAAATAATTCACTGGCTAACTCATTTTAATTGCACACAGACTACCATCCACTCTTTGTGTGTTTATTTATATCACCTGTGGTCAAACAAACAGTGGTCACTTGTGGACGTTGGCGTTACAGTTGACCCAGTAGACCAAGAAAAAGTAGGTCGTGCTATTCATGGGTTCAGTGGGAAGGTCTGACCACCTTGACCCGACAACAATAGAGAATAGGGCGAGTTAAACTGTCCACCGATACAACAATAGCTCCGTGGTGTAAGGCCACTACATTCAAACCAACTTAAACTGACCACAGTCCAGTCCACAAGTCACAGTGTGTTGAGTTGTTCATTGGATTTAAAAAAAAAAAATTGGTCTTGCAGATTTATGTATGGAAATGGAAGACGCCCAACCAAACGGTGAGCCAGCGATATTTTCTTACTTTGACTTACTGCCAGATGACATAATACTTTTAATATTTGAATACATACATGATTTCAAGGACATGTGTACTTTACGTCGCATCAACAAACGTCTGTCAGTCATCGCTGCAGATAAGACTCTAGCGGTTGATTTCATAGATTGCAGAGAACAGTACTGGCTATCTGCTGATTTGTGTGAATATTTCATCAGACCGTATGCTGAATATATGCAATATATTAATTTGGATAATTGTTATTGGCTCAAGAGTATGGACGCCAATATCTTTCTAGAATGTACTCGTCTTCGTTCTCTGCATCTTATACAAATTGACATACCGGCGAAGACACTGTGTCAGATCTTATCCAATCTATCAAAATTGACCAGCTTGTCTATATCAATCTCTGACATTGAAGAGTTCCACGTGCAGCTGGCTGCATCACCAGGAGCTCAAGAATGTTTGCGTAATGTCGTTAAGTTGAAACTTCATTTCTCCAACAGACTCTATCATGGCCACCAGCATGTGATTGACTTTAACAAGTTGCCGACATTATTTCAGTATTGTAGAGACATCAAAGAAATTCACTTCTACGGCAACACGAACAGTGTCAAAAGTGTCACTCGGAGTATAATACTACCTGAAGTATTACAGGTCAGCAACCTGAGGAACGTGAAGGTCATGACCTTGAAAGCCGACATGGATCCAGCCGCAAGACATCTCTTCTTTGAAATTTTAAAGCGTGTCTGCACGTCAAGGACTCTGCTATCTACATTGTTGGTACATTCATCCAATGACGACCAGTTCTGGCGTGAAGAATTCCACAGAGATGCAATGAGATATGGGCAAGATTTGGTTCACTTGGACGCTTCGGGGGTCAGAATGAATACCACCGTTAGCTTGTTCGGCTTTGAGACGACCCCTCATCTAAATTATTTAAATGCATCTGGAAATGACAGAATGAATACATATTGCATGGGACAGTTGGTATACAATTGTAGATATCTCAAATGTTTAAACCTTGAGAACTGTACGCATGTGATTCGCAAAACTCCGCACCTCTATTGGGATTCACGCTTTAACCAAGCAAAGGATGTTGACGCTAGTGGCATTCAGAGCTTAATCCTTGGCTGTTTGAGGTTAAGGTACTTGAACCTAAGTGGAATTCACATTCATCCTAACTATATGCGATCATCTTTGTACAAAAATCTATCTTCTCTTTTGAGCACTAATACCAAGTGGAAAAGTCTTTCATTACCATCATGCAGCCTATTCACTTATCACACGTGTCAATCAAAGCCAGATGAAACAACGCAGGACCCTAAAGTCAATGCGACCTGTCGTAGGTGTCGCCTGTTAAATGTCAACTTTTCTGATCCCATGTCACTTCTAAAACGTCCAGACTCAGAACAAGAATCTGATTTTGAAAAACTCGTTCGACAAACTCCAGACCTGGAACACTTTGAGCTCATCTCTACAGGGTTTACGTCAGTCTTTAGTAAAACGTTTGGGATTCAACCTACATCATTTGCTCGCAAACCGTGTTTAGCTTCATTATATGTTGACGACACCACCCTGATGGACATCTTTAACTGGAAGAATTTGAAAAGTTTGCAGCTGACGGCTATTGAAGGGATTCACTTAGGGTATTGTCTGTGGACCATAGCTCATGGATGTAAGCATCTTGAGCGACTCTACTTGTCATGCCTCGGTAGTTTGAGTCACTGCTCGTACGTTAATTGGCTGGTGAAGTCCATGCCCTTATTTTCTAGACTCAGAGACTTCAGACTTGAACAGCCCCGCCTAGAAGTGGGCGACACATTGCTGGAAGCCATTGGCAAATGTCCATGTTTACAGAGAATCTGCATCATTGCTGACTGTGGAACTTTTTCCTCTATAGGTGTGAGGTGGCTTTTTGTTTCCTTGCCCAATCTGATCAACTTCCAACTGTACACTGGGGACTGTGTCGAAAAGTGTCAGGAGTTGAGAGATTTCTTACTAGAGCAGTATCTGGAGAGTAGACCAGCTCTATCGGTATGTATCTATCCTCTGTTGGACTCGAATCTCCAAGAAGTCATTGCTCGTGATGTGCCTGACCAACACTTTGATGAAATGACCATCTTGAAGTCCACAGTTGCCATAAGACCAATAGACGGATGACCAGTCTATATTTAATCACTGATAATATTTAATACAATTCTTTTCCTGCGCACAACACATTTACAATTTGTATACTATTTAAACATTCTAATTTTTTTTTTCATTAACATACATAGGACTGAGACATTTAAATTTACCAAAAATGTTACTATAGAGATAAATGATGAAAAAATTGAACTGGTATAGGGAGAATTGATGTAAAACTTGAACTGGTATAGGGAGAATTGATGTAAAACTTGAATTGAGATTTAAAAAAAACAGTTTTTTATTTATCGACATCTTAGATACCATACGGTAATTTTTTTTCAGTTGATTATTTTTAATAGCCACTGAACTTTTAATATTTATCTATTTTTGTGTTTATTTCATTGTATTTGTGAATGACTCCTATGTACTTTGATGCTTTAATCGATTAGTATAAACAATATTCTGTATTTTTTTTAACTTGACCTTTCGGATCTTTACTTTTATGAACATAATTGGATTATGATACTCAGAATAAAAGAAATAATAATTTATATCTAGCTATAGGGACAATATTTCGTTTACAGCTATAGGGACACATTTTTATAGCTGTTGGGAAACATTTTTATTGCTATAGGGACACATTTTTTTATAGGTATAGGAACAATATTTTGCTTATATCTATATGGACTATATGGGAAAATACCTTTTTTATATATATTTATCGGGCCTTTATTTTAATAGTTCATAAGTCTATTTTCACTTTTAGTTGCGGGAGATAGATTTTTTAAAGTTATAGGGAAGACATATTTTTAATTTTTTATATCTCTTCGCCTTTGTACAAATACAATGTTAATGTACGTCTAAAATAACTTTCAAAATCTAATAGCTCCATTATACACCAATGTTAAATAAACAAAAATAAAGTTTTTAATTATTCACTGAATACCAACATGTTTTGTTTGTTCTTTGTCGTTTGTCTATGCATATTAAAAAAAAAATTACATTTCATAGAACTGTCAATAATATGAACAGTGGCACCGAGAGCCAACGCGGGCCCCAGGGCAGGACATCATTGCGGGCCCCTTAATAAACAATGAGTCGTGAAAAAAATTGACATGGTCGGGGCTGCCGGGCCCCCTTTATGCCCCCTTACAGATGCGGGCCCCCTGGCAATGACCCCCTGCCCCCCCTCTCGGCGGCCCTGAATATGAAAATATCAACCATAAAATTTTGCACATCAAGCATTTATTAAGAAAAACAAATTAAAATGAAAATATATGTGACGTTTTCAACATAGTATAAACATGTTAAAAATATGTTAAATCTAAATAGAAGACAGACTTTGATAGATGATAGAGAGACGTGTGCCATGATCAACAGGGCCGGATTTAGATTTGGTAAGGCCCTAAGCTATTTGAGATATGGGGGCCCTTTATAAGTTTAGATATTAAATGTCAGTGCCAAATATTTAAATATATATAACAATCGCGCACTTGGACAATTGTGTGGGGGCTCCCAAAAAGTGGGGGCCCTAAAGCTATAGCTTGTGTAGCTTATACGTCAATCTTGCACTGGCTGATCGGTGTTGTAACTCAGATAGATATTTATAGATTTATAACTTTTCTTAGCTTATGGGTGTTCAATTAATTGAATAATCTGCCCTTGTAATGGCATTACTAATGTGTATGTAGGTACATGTAAGGATGAGATGAAATCTCTTTGATCCTATAAACCACAAATGGGACGGTTTTTATGGTGCCTTTCTTTCATCCCCACCAAAGACGATAGTAAAATGGTCACGAAGGCATCATGGTAGACATAGCGGGGACTTAAGCCTTGACCTGAAATATCCATTGGTCCTCACCGGAGATCGAACCAGTGACCCTCAGGTCGACAGTCGAGCTCTTTCACACACGACTATTCGTGCCCTGCATTAATAATGTAGCATACGTCATCCCAACTAACCTGATTCAATAACCATTTATTTTGATTAAGTCATTATTTATTGTATCTACGTTTCATGGTATCCTTTTAGTTTTAAATTTCATTTCAAGTTGTCAAACTTGTTATTGTATATTTTCGAATGTAGGACAAAACCCCTAGCGGACAAAACCCCCAGCGGACAAAACCCCCACGGACAAACCCCCCACGGACAAACCCCCACGGACAAAACCCCCACGGACAAAACACCCAGCGGACAAAACACCCAGCGGACAAAACCCCCATGGACAAACCCCCCCACGGACAAAACACCCAGCGGACAAAACACCCAAAATATTAAGATTTAATATGTGAATATTATTAATACTTCTATATATACGAAGTTGACCATCGCTAAGGGAAATGTTTGTCAATAATTATAGCGTCTGTCAACACAGTCTATCATTAGGCATGTTTCTATGCTGTTTTACTTAAATAAAAGATTGGCTTTCGACCACTGTGGTTCTTATGCTGTTTGTTTTACCGTCTGCTATACAATGTGTGTCTGGCGCGGGAGTTAAAAGGTAGAACAAAGATACGGTCAGTATTGACCTTGGGCTAAAACCTTTAATTTTGTTTTACCTTGTAAGATAAGCTGCCTGTTGATGTAAAGTTAACAAGAGATTTACTTTTGACAACTGTGGCTCGACGGGCTAATGCAGCTTATTGGGGTACTTTGAAATTGAAAGCTTTTTTTTATTCATATTTCATGTCTTGAAAAAAAAATAGCAAAGAGGTGTTAACAGTTCTGTGTGTTCGTACGAATGGAAAGAGTCATTGGAAACAAAAGCGAATAACAACAATAGCGCGATAGTTTTTAACACAGGACTATTTACATAGCGATGCACAATCTGTAAAACTTTATATATCTGTGAGGCAGCCAACAATTTTCTAGAAAAATAATCCAGAAAATGTATACTAAATATATCTTTAAAAAAATCGTTTAACTGCATATGTTAAAAATGTATGAATTAAAATGTTAAAAACTAAGAAAATTGTAAATTTTTTCAAGATAAATGGCTAGGACTCGATAAGACAATCACTTTAATCAATAAGGATATTCACGTCAGTAGACATTGGAATGATATTCACGTCAGTAGACATTGAAATGATAGTTTTATGTCAATATAAAATTCATGAAGTTCTTGTTTCTCTGTTAAAATATGACTTTATTTGTATTTCTGTTTTTAATAACAATATAATTATCTAAAAATTTGACTCAATTTTTTTTTAATTGAAGTCGATGTATCTATGCAGACATACATTTTATAGCAGACGTTAAAACAAACAACATAATGAATGCAATGGTCGGAAGCCAATCCATTATTTAGGTCAAACAAACAACGTAGGTACATATTGAAACTCCATGTTTTTACAGGCATGACCTCTCATATCCACTGTTATTTCTCTTAGCCTAAGTTCAAGATGACCATATATATATAAATATCAGTAATGTCGGCTTATATTCGATTTTAATCTTCGTTTCTATTACGCGAATGAACATTTTTGACTTGCCAGACCTAAACAGAAAAGTCTCGATCATAAGAAGAGACTTCACAAATTATGTACCAACTTCTTGGGGTTTTGTCCTACACTCTTTAGAAACTGACACTTTCATTCTAAGAAACAGAATGGGCCGCTTGGTAAAAAATAGGGACAAAGTGTTAACCCTAGCTCTCGTCCAATGTAAACAGCAGTGCATGTACCGAAGTGACGTTTGTTTTTGATTGTCTCACTTTTCACCTTAATGTATGTCAACTAACATACTGAGGTTTTAGAAATGACACAATATGTTGATCAGTGGCAGTTACATACTGAGGTTTTAGAAAGGACACAATATATTGATCAGTGGCAGTTACATACTGAGGTTTTAGAAATGACACAATATGTTGATCAGTGGCGACGCTAAAACTTTGGGAAGGAGGGTGTGTTACTGGAAACTTAGAATTGTTTTGTTTTTTTTTTGAGGGTGGGAGGGGGGGACTTCCCATTCCCCCCCCACTCCCTCACCCCCAGGCGCGGCTCTTTATATATTAGACAGGAACATTGTTTACGATAATATTGAATTAAAAGGTTTGAATACAATTACTGGAAGCGGTCTAAAAAGTGTGAGTTTAAGATATAAACCATTTCTACATTGTGTACATACAGCTTTAAGGGGCAGTTCACATATGATATAACGTTTTGAGTGGGGGATGGTTTGGTCCGGATATTGTTATATCTCATTATAAGGTGAGAGAGGGGGGTCTTCATTTCGTTATTATCACAAACTCAGTTACTTTAGTTCATAATAACAATAAAATATAACCATTACTCTAAAATTAAATCGACGCAGAATAATGTGATAAACATTCACGTAGACCAGAAAATTCAAAACATCTGGGACACCACGGCCGACACCTGTGTTGATTGCCTCGATTGTCTAATCCAGTCGCCATAGGGTGTGTCCAACACCTGTGGGGATTCTCTCGTTTCTCTGATCGTCTGGTACAGAAAAGGTGGATATTTCCGGTAAGCAGCGGTCAAACTTTTGTCAAATGTGACGTGAATGGTGACCTGTTTACTTCGACAGTAGGTCATCAAACTAATTCAATGGATTGTGCGGGAAGTGTGCGCCAAATTCAAGGGGGGTAACAAGAAAATATAAATGGGCGTGTCGAACAGATAAAACACTGGCTCGGCTGCTCTGTAAGGCCAAACAGCACTGACCACTGTCCATAGAACTGACCACAGTCCATTCTACAAGTAATGTGTACGACGTATTTGTGTTCACTTAATTAATAATTAGTTTTAATGAACTTAACAATTTTTGCTTTCATCAAGTTAATTTCTGTATGAAAATGGATGATTCTCAAAGGAATGCCAAACCAGCCATATTTTCTTACTTCGACTTACTGCCAGATGACATAATACTTTTAATATTTGAATACATCACTGATTTCAAGGACATGTGTACTTTACTTCGTATCAACAAACGTCTGTCTGTCATCGCAGGAGATAGGTCTCTAGCAGTTGATTTCATAGATTGCAGAGAACAGTACTGGCTATCCGCTGATGTGTGTGAAGATTTCATCAGGACGTATGCCAAGACTATGGATTATATTAATTTGGATAATTGTTATTGGCTTAAGTCTATAGACGCAAGCATCTTTCTAAAATGTACTCGTCTTAGTTCTCTGCACATCATGCATATTGAGATACCGGCAAAGACACTGTGTCAGATTTTATCCAATCTATCAGAATTGATCTGCTTGTCTATATCAATCTCTGATATTGAAGATTTCCACGTGCAGCTGGCTGCATCACCAGGAGCTCAAAAATGTTTGCGTAATGTCGTTGAGTTGAAACTTCATTTCTCCAACAGACTCTATCATGGCCACCAGCCTGTGATTGACTTTAACAAGTTGCCGACATTATTTCAGTATTGTAGAGACATCAAAGAAATTCACTTCTACGGCAACACGAACAGTGCCAGAGCTGTCACACAGTGTATCATCCAACCTAAAGAAACAAACGCCAACAAACTGAAGAACGTGAAGGTCATGACCTTGAACACTAGCATGGATCCTGTGACAAGACACATTTTCTTTGAGACATTAAGACTTGTCTGCTCTTTACCGGTATGTCTTACCACACTGGTAGCACCATCATTCTATGATGACCAATTCTGGTGTGAGGAACTCAACAGAGACGCATTGAAAAATGGTCGAGGTTTGGTCCACTTGGACGTTTCAGGAACCCATCTGTGTACAGCATTTGACTTTTGCGGATTTCGGAAAGTACGAAAATTAAATTATCTAAATGTATCTGGCAACCTCAAACTGGACAGTTCTGATGTTTGGAATTTTGTTTTTAAATGTGAAGGTCTTACGTGCTTAAATCTTGAGAACTGTACAAACATTCTTGTAGAAACTTCACCTGACGAATGGGATGACAGATTGTATCAACCACCAAGGCATTACGACGCCAGTGGTCTTGAGCTATTAATTCTTAGATGCCTGTGGTTGGTAAATTTAAATCTAAATGGAATTCACATTCATCCTATACACATGAAACATTCCCAATACAAAAATATGGCTTCTCTTTTGAGCACTAACACCCAGTGGCAAAGTCTTTCATTACCGTCATGCAGCTTGCACACAAAACACCCTAAAGCCAATGTGAACTGTCGTAGATGTTGCATGTCAAATGTCAACCCAGCTGATCACATGACATTTTTACAACGTACAGACTTAGGTTCAGAAAATGATTTTCAAAAACTCATTCGACGAACTCCAGACATGGAACACTTTGAGCTCATTTCTACAGGCTTTACGTCAGCATTTAGTAAGACGTTCGGGGTTCAACCTGCAACATCATCATATAGACCATGTTCACCTTCAGTGAATATACACGACTGTACCCTGATCGACATTTATAAATGGAAGAATCTAAAATCTTTGCAGCTTACTGCTATTGAAGGAATCAAACTGGGATATTGTCTGTGGGCTATAGCTCATGGCTGTACATCTCTGGAGAAACTCTACATTGCATTCCTTGGAGAGTTGACTCATTGCACTTACACAGACTGGCTGGCGACTTCTCTACCTTTTTTCTCTAAACTTAAGGATTTCAGACTTGAACAGCCTCATTTAGAAGTGGACAAAACATTGTTGAATGCCATTGGAAAATGTTCCACATTAGAAAGAATCTGCATCATTGCACTTCGTGGAAGTTTTTCTACTGAAGGTGTGAAGAGGCTTTTTGCTTCCTTGCCCAACTTGATCAACTTCCAACTGTACACTGGGGACTGTGTCGAAAAGTGTCAGGAGTTGAGAGATTTCTTACTAGAGCAGTATCTGGAGAGTAGACCAGCTCTAACTGTATGTATCTATCCTCTATTGAGCCCCAAACTCCAAGAAGTCGTTGCTCGTGATGTGCCTGACCAACACTTTGATGAAATGACCATCTTGAAGTCCAGAGTAGCCATTAGACCAATAGAGGACTGAACAGTTAAAGTTCATAAATATTCTTCTCTCAATGTAATATTTGTATTCAGTCACTAAACAGTTATTTGTTTTGTTTGATATTTTTTTCTTTAATCTATTTTGATTTCATTATTTGGGTCAAATTCTGAACTTATGAAATTTAGATTTAGTTTTTTCCTCTTTAAGTGTTATATTTATAAAATATATGTTTATACTTTTAATTTCTGTATTTCATTTTTTTCACATTTCATCACTAAAAATATGTGTGCCGTAATTTCTTCTTTAGATGTGAACTGTTTTGTTTATGTTGTGGACACCCATATATATATTTAAACTTACAGCGAGTACATTCATATCACTAAGATGTTTTTAGTTCAATTTTCCTTTACGCAGCCTATTTACATGAACAGTTGTATTTTTTACCAGTTTTAGTCAGACAATTTACTTGAACAGTTGTATTTTTTACCAGTTCTAGTCAGACAATTTTCTTGAACAGTTGTATTTTTTACCAGTTCTAGTCAGACAATTTACTTGAACAGTTGTATTTTTTACCAGTTCTAGTCAGACAATTTACTTGAACAGTTTATTTTTTACCAGTACGCAACAGAAAATTGATATTAAAGAATGCAATACAAAATTTGTTTCAATGTACATAAAAAATGTTAAATACCAATTAAATTCATTTGATAGTTTGTACTCACAACCTTTATTTGTTTGTTTGGTTTTTAGTCTTTTGTTTATATATAATCAATTAATAAAAAATTCATTATCAATAATAAAAAAGTCATAAAAAAAGTTTATACTAGCTGTTGCTACTACACATCATACAAAAGGTTTCTAGTACACATTAGACTAAACCAGTCAACGAATGTTGATATTAGCAGTTTCTACTACACACACATCTGACCAAACCAGTCATATATTGTTTACAATAGCATGTTCTACTACACACCAGACCTCGATATTTAAATAGTAAAAATAAAAATTGAATCAAGGATTTATAAAAAGAAAAGGCTAATTGCAAACCTCTCATAAAAATTGTTATAACCTGGTGACATTTTCTTCATTTTGTTTAATGACTCTCAGTATAGTGACATAAATACACACTCTCAGTATAGTGACATAAATACACACTCTCAGTATATTGACTGATAAATACACACTCTCAGTATAGTGACTGATACATACACACTCTCAGTATAGTGGCTAATACATACACACTCTCAGTATAGTGACTGATACATACACACTCTCAGTATAGTGACTGATACATACACACTCTCAGTATAGTGACTGATACATACACACTCTCAGTATAGTGACTGATACATACACACTATCAGTATAGTGACTGATACATACACACTCTCAGTGTAGTGACTGATACATACACACTCTCAGTATAGTGACTGATAAATACACACTCTCAGTATAGTGACTGATACATACACACTCTCAGTATAGTGACTGATACATACACACTCTCAGTATAGTGACTGATGCATACACACTCTCAGTATAGTGACTGATAAATACACACTCTCAGTATAGTGACTGATACATACACACTCTCAGTATAGTGACTGATACATACACACAAAAAAATCCTCACAGTTAAGATAGATAGCTAACAGATAATTAGCTAGCTGGCTATCTAGCTAGATAGATAGATATACAGAGAGACCGCCAGGTAGAGAGACAGATAAATAGAAAGTAGCAGGATAGACAGACTGATAAAAATGTAGATTTATAGATAGATGATAAATAGATGGACAAACAGACAGATATATTGCTAGGTTTACGATTTTTAACTTACAACTCTATACGTTCACTGACAGGAGGTATGAAAGCATGACAGATATATTGTTGTGTTCATACGTTCACTGAAAGGAGGTATGAAAACATGACAGATATATTGTTGTGTTCATACGTTCACTGAAAGGAGGTATGAAAACATGACAGATATATTGTTGTGTTCATACGTTCGTTGAAAGGAGGTATGAAAACATGACAGATATATTGTTGTGTTCATACGTTCACTGAAAGGAGGTATGAAAACATGACAGATATATTGTTGTGTTCATACGTTCGTTGAAAGGAGGTATGAAAACATGACAGATAGGCCTATATTGTTGTGTTCATACGTTCACTGAAAGGAGGTATGAAAACATGACAGATATATTGTTGTGTTCATACGTTCACTGAAAGGAGGTATGAAAACATGACAGATATATTGTTGTGTTCATACGTTCACTGAGAGGAGGTATGAAAACATGACAGATGTATTGTTGTGTTCATACGTTCCCAAAAATGACCATATCGGTTAAAGGTAAAAATTAAAATCCACTGATGACGCAAAAATTCAAACAAGGAAAATTTTAAATATGTATAGAAACAAATAAATATATATACAATAAATGGAAAAAATTATTTTCGTCCATCTTATGTTGATGGAAATAAAATGTTTTTTTTTTTACTTTTTATTACGTTAACCAAAGGGAATTAACAAAAGAATATTTTTTGGTTTTAATTTCTATTAACAGGATTATCGCTCTTGAAATTCATTTTCGTCCCTATCCCCCATTTTCACTTTTTGAAGTTCAATGGGGAAAAGGGGAGGGGGGGGAGGAAGGAATAATTTTTTCACACGTATATAATTGAGTGTTTTTTTTAAATTCACAGATTCGTTGTCATAGTTTTTAAAACAAATAAATAAAATGTTTCAGTAATTGAGTGTGTACGTTCAAGAACTATTCGATGAGACCAATAGTTATATATAACTAACTGAAAGTAAATGATCCACATTCTGGCAGGCCTACACCTTCAGCTCCATTACTAGCAAAGGAAATTTAGACTAAACGTCTTAATGAATCGACGTTACTTCCAGATCCCTCGCCAACAAATATTAATTGGAACTCTAGATACCTTTCCCTCTTACAACGTACCTTTCTTTGGGCCCCCAATGAACTAATCCCCATGTACCGAAAAAGAATGTTGGAAGGAATCTGTTAATTGTCATATACAACGTTTGGATCATGGGAAGGGGCAGACCCCGAAAGAAGAACACGTTTCTCGAATCTAACGTATACAGTGAGACATTGTGCAGCTAACTAAAGCCATGTCAGCTGCTGTCTGTATACAGTGAGACATTGTGCAGCTAACTAAAGCCATGTCAGCTGCTGTCTGTATACAGTGAGACATTGTGCAGCTAACTAAAGCCATGTCAGCTGCTGTCTGTATATAGTGAGACATGGTGCATCTAACTAAAGCCATGTCAGCTGCTGTCTGTATACTGTGACTTCATATAATGTTAAGGTATACACATCGCTGCTAAGTGGTGCTTAGATAGCGAGCTTGATCTTCGTGCTGATGCTTGACCTGCATGCTTTAGGCTATTGCTTCGACTCCCAGTTGTGGTGCTTACATGGCCATTGCACTATCGGCTATGTTGGGGATGAAAGAAGGGCATCATAAAACCGTCCAATTAGGGAAATAAATTTCTTAATACGCACTTTGTATTCTCTATTATCATGTTGTTATGACATTCACTATGTCTTGAAACCATAATAATTGTAAAAAAAAGTTAATTTCCCTTAGCCCTACTGGGCCATCGGGGCAGATGAAGTGTAGAATTCATCTGTTTCTATAACCTTCGGCATATGAAGGGATTGTGTGGTTAGCACAACGCCCAGCCGCCATTACTTCCCCAACTTAAGTCAGGTACCCATTTAAAGCTGGGTGGACTTGTGGGACGACTTTGCATCAAATAACACCTGGAAAAATGATGAAAGAAAACGCTGATGATTCTGTAATTAATTAACTTCATGTAAGGCTGTAATGTTTTCCCTCTTAATTCCTGCATGTCTCTGGTTGGATGGTTTCAAGCCGAGATGGCAAAGGTCATGGGGGTTACCGTGGAAGACATTGGTAGATAAATGGACAACCCTCTGGTTTCAACCCGTGGCCTACTTCCGGCAGATCGAGGTTACAGGCAAAAGGTTCACAGAGTCATAGATAATATACAGAACTAGCTGTACCCTGCAAAACCTTTGCATAGAGTTATATTCCATTAGGCTTGATCGGTAGGCTAGGTTATTGTTTGGTTTCGGGCAGATCCGATTTTTTTCATGGTTGTATTTCAAACTGGAATACTGTTGTATTAATTCTTTACTTTCGATTTAACGCAGACTGGAAATGAGTATTATTATATATGATGATACTAATATTTGCGGGAGATCAAAGAACACATTTCTTTTTAAATGAAATAAAAAATATAGGGCTCTATATAGATAACTGCAAAATGGAATGCCTAATGATACAATCAAAAGTAGGGAACAGAGAGTGTGAGCGCTGTGTGTGTTGGGATGGGAGGAGCGGAGATGGGCGACTGGGGGGGGGGGGAATGTCAGCGTACAAAGTGAGAGAGATAAAAGTGCACATGGCATGCCTATTGACTTTGACTGGATTGACATCATATGCCATAAACACATTTAGACTTAACAAGTGTGAATAGGTGACTAGACAGAACACGAAACATTAAATACTTTAGAAATTGCCTAACAGTTCTGTTAAGTTTATGACATAGAAGCCGAGATGTTGGCACTTATTTGACCTCGATATGACGCTAAAAAGCTGCTCTAAATACTGATCTACTACTATCGATCTTCGGTGAAAAAATAAATATTTGATACTCCAATCAATATTTTGTATAACAATCAATCTTTGGTTCTGCAATGAATTTTTAAAACCACAATCAAGATTTGGTACAACTCAGTGCCGAACCTAGGGATTAGGGGGCCCGGGGGGGCTTTGCCACTTTGGGGGCCTCTGCATTTTGACATTCGACACCATGACATGAGATAATGTACTTAATATTTCATTTAAAAAATTAGCCCCCCCCCTCAAGCTGGGGCCCTGGGGGACTTTCGAATTTAGACCCCTCCCCCAGTCTAGGTACGCCTCTGGTACAACTATCAATATTTGGTACTCCAATCAATGTTTCGTGATACAATCAATTTTAGGTACTACAATCAATATCTGGTAATACAATATAAATGGCCAAGAATCAACAAGACAATCACTTTGATATATATGCACGTCAGTGGACATTGAAATGAAAGTTTCATGTCAATATAAAATTCATGAAGTTCTTGTTTCTCTGTTAAAAATATAACTTTATTTGTATTTCTCTTTTTAATAAGGATATAATTATATAAAAAATTTGGTACTCTAATAAAAAATTTAGCAGCATCACTAAAAATTTCCATGAATAAGGAAGATCATCTATCTGTCTGTATTCCAATATTTTAATCAGAATGACCCCAATCCTGTGCAGCTAGCTAGCTTAGCACATTTTCATCTTGACAATGAAATAATGGTCAAATATTTTTTGTTTCTGATGTATTGATTTTTATCTCAGCTGTCCAGATGGCATCTCTTTTTCTATGTCATTTACTTTAACAAGCCAACGGTCATATAGAGAGATGTGTAACTAGATGTCTGGATGTGTGACTAGATGTGTGACTAGATGTGTGACTAGATGTAAAACTAGATGTGTGACTAGATGTAAAACTAGATGTGTGACTAGATGTGTGACTATATGTGCGCCTAAATGTGTAGATGCGTGACTAGATGTATAACTGGTTGTCTGGATGTGTGACTAGATGTATAACTGGATGTCTGGATGTGTGACTAGATGTAAAACTAGATGTGTGACTAGATGTATAACTAGATGTGCGACTAGATGTGTGACTAGATGTAAAACTAGATGTGTGACTAGATGTGTGACTTTATGTGCGACTAAATGTGTAGATGCGTGACTAGATGTATTTCTGGATGTATGGATGTGTGACTAGATGTATAACCAGATGTGTAACTAGATGTCTTTATGTGTGACTAGATGTATAACTAGATGTGTGACTATATGTGTGACTAGATGTGTAACTGGATGTGACTAGATGTGTGAATAGCTGTTGAGATATTCTGTATATGTTTGCTTGATTGTTTAGAAACTATAATAGTGGCCATATGCAGCTCGTAGAGTTGTTTACTGCGACCTCCGTTGAATCTTTTTCTTTTATTTCACGACTAAATCTAGTTCAACTGGACCTGGTGTGGCCCTCTTTGATATTGTGTACCACACAAATAAGTCCGAGTGGTGCTTTCATTGACACCAGTCTTGCCTCTCATGGTCTCTTATTTTCTCGGAGTTCTGTTTGTCCCGGAATGCCGGAATAAAAATAGTTATTAAAACGGGAAATGCCAGAATAAAATATACAATTTTAACACCTTTTAAAACAATAACAGATCACGTACAGAACTCTATTATTGTTTATACAATCCATGTGATGGGCCAGCAAGATTTTTTTGTATTTTACGCACGATGTCTCGTTTCCGTAAAATTGGATATGGGCCTACTTTACAGAAAAACAGAAGCATAGGAAGGGTGCAGTAAGTTATGTGATCGGTCAGGGCGCCCACTAGGAAGGGGGCACTGAAAGAGTGCTGTGAAATGCTTTTTTGCATTTTTTAGATTGGAGAGGAGGGGGGGGGGTCGCAAAAAAAAAATTAAATTCGTACAGGGCGCCTCAATAGTTAACTACGGCTTTGTCGAAAGGGGCGTGCTTGTTTTTTTTAATTACTTGGATCATTTACAAATAAAATAAATAAACAATGATCTTAAGAACATTCATACATTTCATAAAATCAATATAACTACTAACTAGTTATGGATCGAAAGATTTATCAATTGATCTGGTTCTTCTACAAACACGGCTGGAGAATGCCCCTTTCCTATTCTAATCGATTCTAAACCACTTATGTTTGAACAATGTCAAAATATGTGTTTTGATTTCACAGGAGTATCATAGCCTGCCATCAGATTGTTTATTTATCATCGCAAAAATAACAAACAAACAGAAATATTCTCTCTCCCCCCCCCCCCCAAGCTGCACTAAGGTAAGTTTTAAATTGATTTATCCACAATGGATGTCAATCTTTAGTAGGCATTCACCAGTGAACAATTAATGTCATGACGCGTATGAAAAGAATCTTTTGCTTCTCTAGCTCCAAATGTTATACGCACTCTACTAACTTATAGTTAACTTATCAACCAGAAATATTATGTAAACGGCTGCAAGCCCGACATTGTATCCTCACAGCTTTTACACAAAAATCACGTTAGCTGATGAAACAAAGTATTGTATTTTTTAAAGCTACTTTATCTTCATACTAATCAAATCTAACACATGCATCGTATGCATTGTAACTCTGTGTGTGTGTATGTGTGTGTGTGTGTGTGTGTCTGTGTGTGTGTGTGTGTCTGTGTGTGAGTGTGTGTGAGTGTGTGTGTGTGTGTTTGTGTTTGTGTGTTTGTGTTTGTGTTTGTGTGTGTGTGTCTCTCTCTCTCTCTCTCCCTCAGTCTAATGGTCCGGATAAATGTTCTTTTTTATTGCAGTATTTGGTATATTTCTGTCGGATTTCGTTCGGCCAGCTCGAACAGGCTTTTCCACCAGTGTTAAATTAAAAACCATTGTCTTAGTTCTCTTATTTATATTTGGCCTTTAATTTGTATGCTTAAAGTTAATATCTGGCCACTAAAGAAAATAACTTGAGCAGAAGATACACAATATGGTGCCCGGTAAAATTAGACTGACACCAAGAGACGTACATTATATTTTAGAAAGGAAGGTTGTGTTTTTCATCAATAGTTCAGTTCATGGTTTCAAATGACAGTTCATTACAATTATCATCTTAATATCCGAACTTGTTGCGGGCAAGAACACACTTTGTGTAGATTTCTTTAACAGGAGTGAGTAAAGATAACCATTGTTTTTAATGAAATTTATGTAAAAAATAAAATTATTTTATTAAATAATATCTTGCTGAGTGATTTTATGAGTATGCTTGTAAACTCCATACACATGTAATTAAAGCACTCCAGTAAATAAAGCTTGATTAAGGACAGGACATATTGTGATAAACCAGATTTTATCAACAATTTAAACAATTCTACAGAAGAACCTACAGGCCTGCAATTCGTTTCAACAAATACGTCAGTGTTTTAATTTCGTCAATAATGAGTTAAATTTTAAAGCTATATCATGAGAATTTACATAGAAGTGTAAAATGAGCTTATATTCGTTCGGGATCCCGCCATCCGGGAAAGAAACCATTGATATCCGTGCTAAATACGTTATTTTGAATTATATCAAATTTTTTATTCCACAAACCAAATATATTTAATTGGCTGATTGGCATATAGATATATTAATGAAGAAATTAATTGATAATAAGATTAATCCGAAGGTTTTTTTCCACTAGAAATAATTGCTCCAACCATAGATGGCTCCAACTATCTGTGTTCAACAAAAGTATCTCTCATACAGAAGAGGAAGAAGCTGAGTGAGAGATTGGTTTAATCTTGTACGGTGAACAGAAACATACAATGGGGTGGGAATAAAAATGGTTCATGAGGGAATACTATTTCCGATAGGGTGGTCGAATTAGGTTTTAATTGGTTCTGATATACATAATAGCTGTAAAAATGTATAACACAGAGCAGGCATGCTTCGACGCAAGCTTTATGAAAAAAAATATATATATTGATTGTCTATATACAATAAAATCAATTTACTAAACGAAATTTGACGGCAAAGAATGCACTAAAATTGTTAAAAAATGACCTTCACTTCATATTCCTTTCTGTATTTCTCCTTCTATCCGATTGTCTCTATCCTATTATTCCACTGTTTTCTCTCTATCCTACTTCTCCTTCCTTATATCCTATTGTCTCTATCCTACTATCATACTGTCTCTACCCTAAGCTACTACTTCCTCTTTCTATCCTATTGTCTCTGTTCTTCTATCCTATTATATCTCCCTCTATTCTACCACTCCCGCCTATCGTAATGTCTTTCTCCATCTATCTTACCATCACTACTTCTCTATTTTCTTACCGTCAATCAATCTGAGCGGTTAAAGTATCCACCTGCTCACACTTACACAAAATGTCCATCTTGTACTCACACTCGAGCATTGAACCGGGTTAATACCCTGTACCCCCCCCCCCACCAACCCCCCGTGTCCCGCCCCCATTACGTTGACTGACATTTGGATGAACAGTCATCAAAGAGACAACTTGATCAAACTAATGTCACAGCATTCTTTATGGCAACTGTGTGCTGGCGGTATGTGGGGAGCGAACTTCTGTGTGTGAGTGAGTAATTATATGTGGCAGAGTCTATTGGACTGTATGTATAAATCTATATGTGAGTTGTTATATGTGTTAATATATATATATATATATATATATATATATATATATATATATGTGTGTGTGTGTGTGTGTGTGTGACTTAGTAAGTGTATATGAATGTATTTCAATGTGTGCGTGTAAAAGTGTGTGTGTGTGTGTTTGTATGATTGATTGTGTTAGTGTGTTTGTCTGTGTGTGTGAGTTAGAGTGTAAGCACGCATATGTTAAATCTATCCCATCTACATGACCATATAACAAACAACTAACGAGAACAATATTACACAGTTGGATATGTTCATTCTTCTACTGGGTAAGTCCATTGTATCCGTAGCTATGTTCTAAACACTAAGGGCTTTGTGCAACGATAAGCATCCAAAATGTTCAGCTTTGATACCAGTTAATTTCGGTCTGTCCCCAGGCAGATGAGGCTGACCAACAAGGTATCTGCAGACCCAGCATGTACGGTGAGAATTTAAAAACAACTACAACATTTCGAATAATGTATACTACCCCCACCCACCTACCCCCAACTGTTATATATATCTCTTTCTACCATCTCCATCACAGTTATCTCTTTCTACCATCTCCATCACAGTTATCTCTTTCTCTACCATCTCCATCACAGTTATCTCTTTCTACCATCTCCATCACAGTTATCTCTTTCTACCATCTCCATCACAGTTATCTCTTTCTCTACCATCTCCATCATAGTTATCTCTTTCTCTACCATCTCCATCATAGTTATCTCTTTCTCTACCATCTCCATCACAGTTATCTCTTTCTCTACCATCTCCATCACAGTTATCTCTTTCTCTACCATCTCCATCATAGTTATCTCTTTCTCTACCATCTCCATCATAGTTATCTCTTTCTCTACCATCTCCATCACAGTTATCTCTTTCTCTACCATCTCCATCATAGTTATCTCTTTCTCTACCATCTCCATCATAGTTATCTCTTTCTCTACCATCTCCATCATAGTTATCTCTTTCTCTACCATCTCCATCTTAGTTATCTCTTTCTCTACCATCTCCATCATAGTTATCTCTTTCTCTACCATCTCCATCATAGTTATCTCTTTCTCTACCATCTCCATCATAGTTATCTCTTTCTCTACCATCTCCATCACAGTTATCTCTTTCTTTACCATCTCCATCACAGCTATCTCTTTCTCTACCATCTCCATCACAGCTATCTCTTTCTCTACCATCTCCATCATAGTTATCTCTTTCTCTACCATCTCCATCATAGTTATCTCTTTCTCTACCATCTCCATCATAGTTATCTCTTTCTCTACCATCTCCATCATAGTTATCTCTTTCTCTACCATCTCCATCATAGTTATCTCTTTCTCTACCATCTCCATCAAAGTTATCTCTTTCTCTACCATCTCCATCATAGTTATCTCTTTCTCTACCATCTCCATCAAAGTTATCCCTTTCTTTACCATCTCCATCACAGCTATCTCTTTCTCTACCATCTCCATCACAGCTATCTCTTTCTCTACCATCTCCATCATAGTTATCTCTTTCTCTACCATCTCCATCACAGCTTATCTCTTTCTCCTACCATCTCCATCACAGCTATCTCTTTCTCTACCATCTCCATCCTGGCTATCTCTTTACATCCTTAAAATTCTACCATCTCCATCACAGCTATCTCTTTCTCTACCATCCCCATCACAGCTATCTCTTTCTCTACCATCTCCCATCACACCTATCTCTTCTCTACCATCTCCATCACACTATCTCTTTCTCTACCATCTCCATCGCAGCTATCTCTTTCTCTACCATCTCCATCACAGCCATTCTCTTTCTCTACCATCTCCATCCACAGCTATCTCTTTCTCTACCATCTCCATCACAGCTATCTCTTTCTCACCATCTCCATCTCCCAGCTGCATCTCTTTCTCCTACCATCTCCATCACCTACCTCCTTTCTCCTTCCATCTCCATCGCAGCTATCTCTTTCTCTACCATCTCCATCACACCTATCTCTTTCTCAACCATCTCCATCATAGTTATCTCTTTCTCTACCATCTCCATCGCAGCTATCTCTTTCTTACCATCTCTTATCCAGTTATCTCTTCTCTACCATCTCTCCATCACAGCTATCTCTTTCTCTCTTATCGCTTATCTCCATCTCCATCACAGCTATCTCTTTCTCTACCATCTCCATCACAGCTATCTCTTTCTCTACCATCTCCATCACAGCCATCTGCTTTCTCTACCTTCTCACATCACAGCCTCTCTTTTCTACCATCTCCATCACAGCTATCTCTTTCTCTACCATCTCCATCACAGCTATCTCTTTCTCTACCATCTCCATCACAGCTATCTCTTTCTCTACCATCTCCATCACAGCTATCTCTTTCTCTACCATCTCCATCACAGCTATCTCTTTCTCTACCATCTCCATCACACCTATCTCTTTCTCTACCATCTCCATCACACCTATCTCTTTCTCTACCATCTCCATCGCAGCTATCTCTTTCCTCTACCATCTCCATCACAGCCTATCTCTCTCTACCATCTCCATCACAGCTATCTCATTCTCTCACCATCTCCATCACAGCTATCTCTTTCTCTACCATCTCCATCGCAGCTATCTCTTTCTCTACCATCTCCATCACAGCTATCTCTTTCTCTACCATCTCCATCGCAGCTATCTCTTTCTCTACCATCTCCATCGCAGCTATCTCTTTCTCTACCATCTCCATCACAGCTATCTCTTTCTCTACCATCTCCATCACAGCTATCTCTTTCTCTACCATCACCTTCACAGCTATTGCTTTCTCTACCATCTCCATCACACCTATCTCTTTCTCTACCATCTCCATCAAAGTTATCCCTTTCTCTACCATCTCCATCACAGTTATCTCTTTCTCTACCATCTCCATCACAGCTATCTCTTTCTCTACCATCTCCATCAAAGTTATCTCTTTCTCTACCATCTCCATCACAGCTATCTCTTTCTCTACCATCTCCATCACAGCTATCCCTTTCTCTACCATCTCCATCACAGCTATCTCTTTCTCTACCATCTCCATCAAAGTTATCTCTTTCTCTACCATCTCCATCACAGCTATCTCTTTCTCTACCATCTCCATCACAGCTATCTCTTTCTCTACCATCTCCATCAAAGTTATCTCTTTCTCTACCATCTCCATCACACCTATCTCTTCTCTACCATCTCCATCACAGCCATCTCTTCTCTACCATCTCCATCACCTATCCTTTCTACCATCTCCATCAAAGTTATCTCTTTTCTACCATCTCCATCACAGTTATCTCTTTCTCTACCATCTCCATCTACACCTATCTCTTTCTCTACCATCTCCATCACACCTATCTCTTTCTCTACCATCTCCATCACAGCTATCTCTTTCTCTACCATCTCCATCACAGCTATCTCTTTCTCTACCATCTCCATCACAGCTATCTCTTTCTCTACCATCTCCATCACAGCTATCTCTTTCTCTACCATCTCCATCACAGCTATCTCTTTCTCTACCATCTCCATCACAGCTATCTCTTTCTCTACCATCTCCATCACAGCTATCTCTTTCTCTACCATCTCAACCTCAGTTATCTCTCTCTCATCCCAGCACAAACATAACTGTTAAATAGAACTGGATACTCCAAACGTGAGTTGGCCACACTGCTATGATTTATTGCTGTATTTACAAAGCTGGCAACAATGATTTATTCTGAGTTTGACCTGGCCAGGTTTTTAAAACTAATCAAGCCAAGGAAAAATCGACCGACCATTAAAAAGTAATTGAAACGAAAGAGACAAATTGCCTTTTCTTAACACATATAATATATATATATATATATATATATATATATATATATATATATATATATATATATATGGGAGATTTGTGTGTTTATCAAACGATGCCGCTATCTAGAATGTTACTTGTGATGTCACATTTTGTTAGCCGATCGCCAACGAAGGAAAACAAAAACCAACAATAAATTTACTTTGAATGTCCCGTGATATTCGCCATAAAAAGAATCCATTATTAAACAAATAGGCCTATAACACATTAAAACCTTTCTTTTTTTAGGTATGTATTTGAGTTAAGCTAGTACCACGATAACTAAGACTAAACTATGCTAATGTCGGCCAGTAACTGCTATGAACTTCAGGATATAAACACAGAGTGCAAAGGTTTAGAAAAAATAATATTAACAAAAATATCTGTTTATTTAATCTAATTTTTCTGATAGGAATATGTCAATGTTATAAACACAGAATATTAAAAAACAACTCAGAAAATGTTAACCAATTAACTTTACAGCTTTTTCATTTATTTATTAATATTGATTATTTATCTTTTCTCGGAATAGAATCCAAGTCTTAAGCCTATGTCGTTTTTAGCCAGCAGGTAGTCTTACAGTTTCACCATCGGATAACCGGGTGTATATTTTAAATTTGTCGAAGCTTGAAGTAACCACAATCATAAACAATTTATCTGCTTGGTAATTGTTAACTACAGACCACCCTGGAGATTAATAGTTCTTTCATAATGCAAAAATCTAAAACGTGAATAAATCAAAATTACTCGCTAATAATTTTAAGTTACTTGCAAAAAAATTAAGTTGGCCTATTTTCTTATCTATTTCATTGTATTTCAAGTTAGTCGTCTGCACGTGTTACGTCATTAACATTTTAAAAAATGGCGGCGTTTACTATTAAATGGCCTTTCAGAGAGGAGCGTGCGATCTATCTGTCAAAGAGAGTTTCATCATTTGGGCATGCTGTTTGATAATTCAACAGTGAAGAGGGGGGGGGTCTTTTAATTTGATTAGCAATGATATCAGCAATAGACAAAGTACTCGACTCTATTGGAAACACAGATTTATTCAAAGCCTTCGCAAAGAAGGAATTACGCAATATGCGTTTCTATTAATAAGTAGAATTCAGATGCCTTGGAACGCATACTACCGGCTATAGCTGGGGAATGAAAGAGTGCACTGAAAAAATGGTCCTATTCACATTCTTTATAACCATGGGGCTGGGGGGCTGGGGGCCCAGAGTAGGAGGAATGTATAACGTACCTATTAATGTTTTTTTTAATAGTTACTTTGAAGATAGATGACCGCTGGGAGGGATGGAGTACTGGGCAGGGGGAGGTCTGGACGAAGAGGTGGGGTGGGGCGGGGGGTCAGGAAGAAGGGGCGAGAAAGGAAAGGCGTACTGCTGATGAATGCGGCTATAACTTGCTTGTTTTAAAAATAGTGAACTTAGTGACCTAGTTGGATTTTTTTTTAGTAATTTAACAAATCTTCCTAATAAGTTTATTCATCACTCTCGTAATCTTTACCAAGCAGTTAACTTTTACATGAAATGTATCATACACATCACAGAATCACATGGAACATAACATACATTATGGGACATATCATATGTATCAAGTGTGACATAGATTTAGGGTGCATGCATTATATGTAAATGACCGTTATTTATATATACAATTTATCATAATATGGAAAGAAGCAAACATATAGCATCTATCATATATGGCCCAACATGGAGTGCATCATACATATGGAAAGTTGCATATGTAAGGAATGTATCATATACAGGCTACGGTGGTGTGTGTCATATGTAATGAATGTATCATATACAGACCACCAAGGTGTGTGTCATATGTAAGGAATGTATCATATACAGGCTACGGTGGTGTGTGTCATATGTAATGAATGTATCATTTACAGACCACCAAGGTGTGTGTCATATGTAAGGAATGTATCATATACAGGCTACGGTGGTGTGTGTCATATGTAATGAATGTATCATTTACAGACCACCATAGTGTGTGTCATATGTAATGAATGTATCATATACAGACCACCATAGTGTGTGTCATATGTAAGGAATGTATCATATACAGACCACCAAGGTGTGTGTCATATGTAATGAATGTATCATATACAGACCACCATAGTGTGTGTCATATGTAAGGAATGTATCATATACAGACCACCAAGGTGTGTGTCATATGTAATGAATGTATCATATACAGACCACCATAGTGTGTGTCATATGTAAGGAATGTATCATATACAGGCTACGGTGGTGTGTGTCATATGTAATGAATGTATCATATACAGACCACCAAGGTGTGTGTCATATGTAATGAATGTATCATATACAGGCTACGGTGGTGTGTGTCATATGTAATGAATGTATCATATACAGACCACCATAGTGTGTGTCATATGTAAGGAATGTATCATATACAGGCTACGGTGGTGTGTGTCATATGTAATGAATGTATCATATACAGACCACCATAGTGTGTGTCATATGTAAGGAATGTATCATATACAGGCTACGGTGGTGTGTGTCATATGTAATGAATGTATCATATACAGACCACCATAGTGTGTGTCATATGTAAGGAATGTATCATATACAGGCTACGGTGGTGTGTGTCATATGTAATGAATGTATCATATACAGACCACCAAGGTGTGTGTCATATGTAATGAATGTATCATATACAGGCTACGGTGGTGTGTGTCATATGTAATGAATGTATCATATACAGACCACCATAGTGTGTGTCATATGTAAGTAATGTATCATATACAGACCACCAATGTGTGTGTCATATGTAAGGAATGTATCATATACAGACCACCAAGGTGTGTGTCATTTGTAAGGAATGTATCATACATTACTGTAGGTACCATTCCTATAAGTAAACACAGAGTCGACCGTGCCAGTCACCAGTCAGCCATTTCCGCTGCCGTCTTAAACAGTAACACGAGACGACACGTTCCGGAAACACACGAACTCGCCAGAGTGGTATCTGTTACTAACTCACAACCAAATACAAGTAAAATCACTAGGCTACTACAGCCGCTTTTATCTCCTAGGGTCTACCCCCCCAACCCCGCCCCCAGTATCGACCAACACTCATCAGTTAATGCCAGGACTCTTGAGTTCACATGTATTTGTCTCCACGACTAGATTGAGTTCAATGATTTGCCATCTCCCTGAAGGAATGATTTATATTTAAACAAAATTGGAATCTGTAATAAATTTTTCCCTTTTACATAATGGACTTACATAAAATAAACGTATTACTGACACACACGCGCACTGGCTCACGTGCTCGCTCGCACGCACAAGAAGAGATAAACCACTAATAGGACGGTTTTTTTATGGTGCCCTTCTTTCAACTAGACTATAGTGCAATGGCCATGGAGGCACCATGGGAGATATAGCGGAGACTTTATCCATGATAAGAAATATCCTTTGGTTCTCACCGGAGATCGAACCAGGGACCCTCAGGTCGACAGTCAAGCGCTCAACCACACAACCATCGGTCCACCCCAGATTGACTGTGAGTGTTGATGGTTTGGGAAAATACAGTAAACCATTGATTTTCCGGATCTCTTTTTCAAGGAGTCCTTAGTATACAAGTTCTTTTTTTATTGCTAGCTCTTTTACTTATTTTAAAGTGTCCCTTTTGGACTTCAAAAATTGAATAAAATAATAGCGGTGTGTGTTTGCGTTAAATTGAAAGTATAGAATTAATACAACAGCATTCCAGTTTAAAATACATTCATGAAAAAATCGGATCTACCCGAAACTAAAAATAACCTAGCCTACCGATCAAGCATAAAGGGATATAACTCTATGCAAAGAGTTTGCAAGGATACAGCTAGTTAAATAAATAACAACAATTGTATGTTTCATGTCTGAAACAGACCAGCACACTTTACGTTTGGTTGACTTTATATCTAGATTAACTTTATGAAATACAAAAAGAAAATAAATACAAATATATCTGTTACATCACGTGACATGACCTGCTGACCACAGCAGTGTCTAAGAGTAGACGGTACACAATGGATGGTTTGGTAGAGAATAAGTTACTTATAAATTACCTAACACTATTTGCCGAACTCTGTAGCCAGATGGGGATAATAACAATGCCAGAGAGCCAATGTGGCAATTGTAGACAATCATAATTAGGATGTAGCCTGACCAGGGAGTTAAATCTGGCACATCAACCTCGCTGTTACAATAAAATAGCAAAAAATAAAAACGGGGCATAGAATGCTATACTTAAATGCTTTTAAGATTGATGTTAAATTATTTATTGAATGACACACGGAAAGCACAAGCGCAAATCAAAACATACGTGATATTCTATATGAATGAGAAAATGTTTTTAAACACTAAGTAGACATTTAAAATGGTTACTGCAGTGAATTTATATTAGATGGGATACAATAATAATCTAACCCTAACCATGTATGGGGCTAACGAGAGAGAGAGAGAGAGAGAGAGAGAGAGAGAGAGAAAGAGAGAGACGTGAATGGGGCCAAAGAGAGAGATACGTGAATAGGGCCAAAGAGAGAGAGAGAGAGAGACGTGAATGGGCCCAAAAGGGAGAGAGATAGACGTGAATGGGGCCAAAGAGAGAGAGAGACGTGAATGGGGCCAAAGAGAGAGAGAGAGATAGAAAGACTGAATGGGACCAAAGAGAGAGAGACGTGATAGGGGCCAAAGAGAGAGAGAGCGAGAGAGAGAGAGACGTGAATAGGGCCAAAGAGAGAGAGACGTGAATATGGCCAAAGAGAGAGAGAGAGAGAGAGACGTGAATAGGGCCAAAGAGAGAGAAGGAGACGTGAATGGGGCCAAAGAGAGAGAGAGAGACGTGAATGGGGCCAAAGAGAGAGAGAGACGTGAATGGGGCAAAAGAGAGAGAAGGAGACGTGAATGGGGCCAAAGAGAGAGATACATGAATGGGGCCAAAGAGAGAGAGACTAAATGGGACCAAAGAGAGAGAGACTGAATAGGGCCAAAGAGAGAGAGGGACGTGAATGGGGCCAAAGAGAGAGAGACGTGAATGGGGCAAAAGAGAGAGAAGGAGACGTGAATGGGGCCAAAGAGAGAGATACATGAATGGGGCCAAAGAGAGAGAGACTAAATGGGACCAAAGAGAGAGAGACTGAATAGGGCCAAAGAGAGAGAGGGACGTGAATGGGGCCAAAGAGAGAGAGAGAGACGTGAATGGGGCCAAAGAGAGAGAGAGAGAGAGACATGAATAGGGCCAAAGAGAGGGAGAGAGAGAGACTGAATGGGACGAAAGAGAGAGAGAGAGAGAGAGAGAGAGAGAGAGACTGAATAGGGCCAAAGAGAGAGAGGGACGTGAATGGGGCCAAAGAGAGAGAGAGAGACGTGAATGGGGCCAAAGAGAGAGAGAGACATGAATAGGGCCAATGAGAGGGAGAGAGACGTGAATATGGCCAAAGAGAGAGAGACGTGAATGGGGCCAAAGAGAGAGAGAGAGACGTGAATGGGGTCAAAAAGAGAGAGAGATAGAGAGAGAGTGACGTGAATGGGGCCAATGAGAGGGAGAGAGACGTGAATATGGCCAAAGAGGGAGAAAGAGAGAGACGTGAATAGGGCCAAAGAGAGAGAGAGAGAGAGAGGGAGGTATTGACGATAATTACAGAAACCATAATAGACTGACTGTGAAAAAAAATGTATTCATATAAAGAAAGAAACCTCTCAATGAAGAAATCAACAAATGAAATTAATCGTGAAGTTTTTTTTGGCAATTATAGACCAAACGAGAGAAATCGTGTAGTTCTTCTGTTTGGGTCATTGTGTTATAGCTTTCAGAATGTTACACCATGTATGGTTTATATTATTCTAGGCATATGTTACATTGTGTGTAAAAGCAATGGAGTAATTAGACTGACATCTGCCCTCAGGTAACACGTTCTTTGCCGTCAACCAGAGGCAGCATTTTCACAGCTCCAGTACCTTTTGACACTTAAATTGGGCGGCATTTTCACAGCTCCAGTACCTTTTGACACTTAAATTGGGCGGCATTTTCACAGCTCCAGTACCTTTTGACACTTAAATTGGGCGGCATTTTCACAGCTCCAGTACCTTTTGACACTTAAATTGGGTGGCATTTTCACAGCTCCAGTACCTTTTGACACTTAAATTGGGCGGCATTTTCACAGCTCCAGTACCTTTTGACACTTAAATTGGGCGGCATTTTTACAGCTCCAGTACCTTTTGACACTTAAATTGGGCGGCATTTTCACAGCTCCAGTACCTTTTGACACTTAAATTGGGCGGCATTTTCACAGCTCCAGTACCTTTTGACACTTAAATTGGGCGGCATTCTCAGAGTCTGTACAGGGCACCACTGAATATAGTTAAACCTCCGTATACCGGTATAAACATTGTTTATATAGGTGTGATAATCTAGGTACATACTAGTTTGTCAATAATGTAATCCTCTATGTACATATTAGTTTGTTAATAGCGGTGTAAAAAAAATCCTCTATGCACATGCTAGTTTGTTAATAGTGGTGTAATCCTCTATGCACATGCTAGTTTGTTAATAGTGGTCTAATCCTCTATGCACATGCTAGTTTGTTAATAGTGGTGTAATCCTCTATGCACATGCTAGTTTGTTAATAGTGGTGTAATATTCTAGGCACATGCTAGTTTGTTAATAGTGGTGTAATATTCCAGGCACATACTAGTTTGTTAATAGTGGTGTAATTAATACTCTATGCACATACTAGTTTGTTAATAGCGGTGTAAAAAAAATCCTCTATGCACATGCTAGTTCGTTAATAGTGGTTCAATCCTCGATGCACATGCTAGTTTGTTAATAGTGGTCTAATACTCTATGCACATGCTAGTTTGTTAATAGTGGTCTAATCCTCTATGCACATGCTAGTTTGTTAATAGTGGTCTAATACTCTATGCACATGCTAGTTTGTTAATAGTGGTGTGCTACTCTAGGCCCAGGTTTCTATTGATACCTCAGCTTGGCTGGCTAAATAATTTTCAAGTCATGAGATTGATACACGTCACATAACAATACATCTTTATACACACCCATACGTTATATTTATATATATATATATAGATAGACATTAATGTGTAACGTAACATATACACACCCATACGTTATATTTATATATATATAGATAGACATCCAATGTGTAACATAACATATGCACACCCATACGTTATACATTATATATAGAGATAGACATCTAATGTGTAACATAACATATACACACCCATACGTTATATTTATATATAGAGAGATAGACATCTAATGTGTAACATAACATATACACACCCATACGTTATATTTATATATAGAGAGATAGACATCTAATGTGTAACATAACATATACACATAAAACAACAACAGCTTTCAACGACAACATAATTGGTTCCATGTACTCACCCTATAATGACCGCCATTCCACGCGCCGGACATATATCCATAACGTTCATGAACAAACTGTGGTGAAAAGTCTTGGGCCTACAGAACAACTACAAGTCCATCTTCTGTGTTATCCGTACACAATGTGAACTCTGTGGTTAGATCACTGGATGCCTAGAGAATTACTCCATCCACAAAACAGATTTGTACTCTGAAGGATAAGACATCAGAACCAGGGTGCTTTAACTATTGTTCCAGGAACAAATGTATTCATATTTTAAGGAACAAGAGTGTTCAAATTACAGTTCCAGGAACCAAAGTGTTTAAACTATAGTTCCAGGATCCAGTGTGTTTAAACAACTGTTACAGGGGCCAATAAAATCCAAGAATAATTCCAGTAACCAGGTGTTCAATCTACATTTCCAGTAACCGGTTTGTTCAATCTATAATTTCAGTAACCAGTGTGTTCAATCTACATTTCCAGTAACCAGTTTGTTCAATCTATAACTCCATATAACAGGGTGTTAAAACTTAAGTTGCAAGAACAAATAATTATTTTCATTGTAGTAAAAGAAATTAATTTATTTGAACTTTTCGTTGACAATATTACAGCAATTTTCTACAACACATTATGTGAAGGATAATATTACATGTAAGATGCCATGTGCTGCCACTTTCCCACATTTTCTTTGTCTGACTTCTTTCACTAAGTAGTCTGTAAATAACATATTTTTGTTTAGCTCATCACATATTCACTCTGTATTCTTGATGTAACCAGACTGAAAGTAAACAATTAGAAGACTCATGTCAATCATAACACATCATTTTATGGGATTAGGCTACATTTATATTTTTTTTAATTTGTGTATCAACATATACCAACAATAGTTGGTACACATATACTAAGAAATACTAAGCTACAGTATGAATGAAAAATAAATAAATTTCATGTGCCCATGTCATCGCTGACATGTATTATATACATAATTACTACATGTATTATATACATAATTACTACATGTATTATATACATAATTACTACATGTATTATATACATAATTACTACATGTATTATATACATAATTACTACATGTATTATATACATCATTACTACATGTATTATATACATAATTACTACATGTATTATATACATAATTACTACATGTATTATATACATAATTACTACATGTATTATATACATAATTACTACATGTATTATATACATCATTACTACATGTATTATATACATAATTACTACATGCATTATATACATAATTACTACATGTATTATATACATAATTACTACATGTATATTTGTTACATGGCTGAACTGCCTGAAATGAAAATTTGCAAAAACAATGTATTATCATGCATCAGCATCTTTATTTTTCTAAGGATAATTTATAATTTTTTTATTCAAAGTATTTTATACTCATCTCCACAGCAATGCAGTTGATTATCACTAACATTTAAATTTTCTTCTCATATGTCGCCTTTACTAGTAAGTATATTTCGATTTTAATTATAAAAAATAATTATTAAAACCCGAATGAAAAAAAAAAAGATGAAAACTATTTTATTTCTATTTTAAGGAGGAACTCTGAGCAAAGTTAAGGCGGTTTAATATCGGTTTTAAATCGGTTTTATATCGGTTTTATATCGGTTTTGTATCGGTTTTTTTTAAAAATTATTTTCTGCAGTAAAATGAATCATTCAATTAAATCTATCAATTCCATCATGAAGATATTTTTATTGATTTGGTTCTTCAGTGTTTAAAATTTAAACAAAAATTGTATTTTTTAAAAACTAGGTCATTTGCAGGGACGTAAATAGCGTTTGTGCCGCCCTGGGCGTATTCTAAAATGTCCGCCCCCCCCCCCTTTTTTTTAAAACAAACAAAACAAAACAAAAACAGAAATATTCGAAAGTCTTTAAAAAAAAAACTTACAAATCAAACTAAATGTATTGAAAAGCTTTAGAATATAAATTTTCTTTGAATTTCGAACGTCCGGTGTGTTATTTCTGTTTGTTTTTATTTTGTTCGACTGTTCCCTTTGCTATCATGCTATCGTTATACCATTTATAACATTGTTCTGTGAACGTATCCGGATAGATTTTTCCAACTTTTTGTCGATGCTAAGCTGGAACAATTTTTTTTCGACTTTTATTGTATTAAATTACTAACAAATTAGATCATTTGCTATTCAAATAATGTCCTTAAAATGTAGTAAGTGGCAGATGGACAGCCTGAATGGACCACCACGACACGGGCGATCCGCGGTTGGACATTTTTATCTTTATTTACGGTTTTAAAAAAAATACTGAGCATTGGTTCCATGCCCAACTTGTGAAAAAGTTCACAGCAATACAACAACTTCCCGTTATAACGTCAAATATAGAAGGATGGATGTATCAGCAGACGACCTTGAAAAAAAACTATAAGTCGAACTAAAATTTCTAAATCACTTTTTATCCACTATTCAACAGTCTATAGTTTCTTCTAAGAATATAAGTTTGAAATATTTGTTTCAAACAAGATATTTGCTAGCCTCGAATATGCGTTAATTTTTGACATTTAGAAAATTTGAGTCTATGTTTCTGTGCTATAATTTTTTTTTGCAGCAGCATAATATATACGCTATTCGGGAGGTGTAGAATGACATAGCGGTAGTTGAGAGACTATCGACGTTTGGAGTAGGTAGATAATCGAGGAAATGATTATAAACCTTACTCCCATTGATTGTTGGCTGGTCAGAGAAGAGGGAAAGTGATTTTCACGTATGACATATTGAGATACCTCATTTGTATAGACTTATTATGCACATAAATAAATAATTGTCATAATGATCATGCGTATGCTACACAATAGTACAAAAGGAAAGTACAACGCAGTAAATATGTTTCTAAATTGAACGAGCTCGTAACAATAATAGAATTGTAGTATTCAAGCAGTAGGCCTATACAATAACTCTCCAGTTATCACAGTGGATACTATAGATACAGAAGAATACTATCCCAGTTATCACAGTGAACACTATAGATACAGAATAATACTATCCCAGTTATCACAGTGGATAATATAGATACAGAAGAATACTATCCCAGTTATCAGAGTGGATAATATAGATACAGAAGAATACTATCCCAGTTATCACAGTGGACAGTCTCTAGATACAGTAGAATACTATCCCAGTTATCACACTCTATAATATTGATGCACCTCCTACAGATGTATGAGAAGTAAATATGTTAACATAAATCAGTTTCGTGCCCTTCCCCCCTCCCAATCTAGAATAGAACGTTCAAAGCTCACTTCAGGCGTGAAACGGCTATACACCCCTAGTCTACAGTTTTAGATCAGTTTGTTCCTGATCAAGTCACGCTTCAAGTAAAAAGAAAAAAAAATGATCTACCTCGTTGGTTCCTTTTGTTATTTGTATTGGGGTTCTAATAATCGATTGTTCGATCATTGACAATGTTGGTTGTTTATACTCTATATTTTTTTATGATTATACAAATATGGTAATAAAAAAGCGGATTGTTAAAAAAATATATTTAGAGCTTGCACGTGATTTGAATATAACAGAGGCGTATGTTAATAAAACATCCAGTACTATAGAGTAATGATTCTCAAACTGTGTTGCTCACACCCTCACACCGAGCATTTAAAACAATATCATATGAACAAATAGGAAAGTGAAATGTTAGAAACTGATTTCTTGAGCACAGAATAAATTTCTAATTTATAAATTACTGTTATAAAAAAAATAAATAGGAGAAAATTGAGCACGATAAAACAAAATGAATCAATATATCAAAACAGACACACAAAGTAACATGATAATATAAAGACAACGTAGACAAGTAACCACTGTCAAGGCACATCAATACCGTCTCTCCGATTTCCACACACACACAATAATAAAGTTGGATAAAGATTAAAGTCTATACCATCCAGACTGAACGTTTAGTCGCTGATTGAATGCACTCACCGCCCCCCCCCCCCTAAGCCCCAGACTCAACACAGAGAAAATTAAAACTTTCTCAATGTCTCTCTTTTGTTAGCTGAAGAACTTCCTGTTATTTAATCTGACCATTAACAAACAATTCTAGATTAGACTATTGATCCAGGAGAACAAGACATAGACAATAAACACGCACAAACAAAACACACTTATATATATATATATATATATATATATATATATATATATATATATGTATACATCATATATAATAATACTCATTTCCAGTGTGCGTTAAATCGAAAGTAAAGAATTAATACAACAGTATTACAGTTTAAAATACAACCATGAAAAAAATCGGATCTGCCCGAAACCAAAAAATAACCTAGCCTACCGATCAAGCATAAGGGGATATAACTCTATGCAAAGGTTTTGCAGGGTACAGCTAGTATATATATATATATATATATATATATATATACGTTTTGTTTGTGAGTGTATATTGTCTATATAATCTAGATGAACCCAGCCATGCGTTGTTGTGGCTAAGCGTACTTTAAATTATATAAAAATTATAAAACAAAATACTGACGAAATAGTTTTAGTTGCACGCTTTATACTAATAGAAAAGAATAATCACGGAATAAAAGAGAACGATTTTACGAAAACCGTTTGATGAAACATTTTTTTTAATTACAAAAGATGTGATGACTATAAAAAAAATTTATAACCACTTACCTACTTACTTACTTATAATTTACTGCAATTTTGTGTCAAAATTTCAAAACAATTGACGAAGAACTTTAATGTGTAATGATGTCACGACTGGCATCCTATTTACATTATATAAATATATAGATAGATAAATAGATAGATAGATAGATAGTTAGATAGATAGATAGATAGATAGATAGAAATATAGATAGATAGATAGATAGATGATAGATAGAAAGATAGATAGATAGATAGATAGATAGATAGATAGATAGATAGATAGATAGATATATAGATAGATGATAGATAGATAGATAGATAGATAGATAGATAGATAGATAGATAGATAGATAGATAGATAGATAGATAGATAGATAGATAGATAGATGATAGATAGATAGATATAAATATAGATAGATAGATAGATAGATAGATGGATAGATAGATAGATAGATAGATAGATAGATAGATAGATAGATAGATAGATAGATAGATAGATAGATAGATAGATAGATAGATAGATAGATAGATAGATAGATAGATAGATAGATAGATAGATAGAGAGGACCGTTTGACAGAATACCTGACCCATTTAACAGAATATCTGACTCATTTAACAGAACAACTGACCCACTTTACAGAATACCTGACCCACTTAACACACTATACTGTTCCAGATCCGTTGCCACAAGGGCACGTCGCGCTTAAAGTTCAATAACAATTACTGTTTAGCTTGTTGATTCAATATTTCCAATTATATTGACATTCCAATCATCGACTCTTCAATCATTTACACCGGTGGTACAAATCAAGGATGTTTATTCTAGCTGCTTGCTCTAAGCAGAAATATAATCTCAATAGCTAAAAATGTTGTCCAAGCCTGCGTGCTGGAGTCCTTCTAAGATGAAAATGTGGAACTAAACAGATGTAGAAATAAAGAATATTTTTATAGATGGTCATTTAATTCAAGTGTGACCGTACTGGAATATAATCTTCATCGTAAAAATATCGTATTTGTTGCATTTCTAATCAATTTTTTTAAAAACAATATTAATAAATTGTTTTTCTGTACGTGATATGACAACTGTATTGTGATGGGCCCACTATTGTTATCAACACGACACACTGTATTGTGATGGGCCCACTATTGTTATCAACACGACACACTGTATTGTGATGGGCCCACTATTGTTATCAACACGACACACTGTATTGTGATGGGCCCACTATTGTTATCAACACGACACACTGCATTGTGATGGGCCTCACTATTGTTATCAACACAAACACTGTAGATAATGTGTGAATGTTGGATTGACTGCGATGTGGTACTTTTTTATCATTGTCTCTCCCTTCATATCCCAGCTTCCATCTTGTTTTGAGACCGTAATCGCTAAGAGGCGAATTAAGGTAGGATTAAGACCCTGGAGCAGAACACTATTGTGGTCCATTAAAAATTAGACACATTAAAACACACTGTCAGGCCTTGATTAACGCTGTTCCGTTTAGCGCTGTTTCGTTTAGCGCTGTTCTTTTAACCAAGATATACATTTTTTTTTCAGAAAATCATCAAATATTTTTTTTAAAGACAAATAAAACCAAATGGTTAATCTTACGACCTTTTTTTTCATATTAACAACAATAATTAGTCTGGTTTTGTGAAGTTCCTGTAAGGATAAGATGAAATCTTTCAGATCCTATAATCCTCCAATGGTACTGTTTCTACGGTTCACTTCTTCCATCCCCACCATAGCAAATAATACAATCTCATCGGAGATCAAACCAGTGACCCTCAGGTCAACTGTCGAGCGCTTTATACCACAACCATCCACATCCACGTCTGGTAGTGAGTTTGGTTTTACTATGTAATAAATACCAAAAACTAGATCTACATACATACTTACGATACCATTCTACATACATATTTACGATACCAGTGTACATACAAACTTACGATACCAGTCTACATACATATTTACGATATGGGTCTACATACATACTTACGATACCATTCTACGTACATATTTACGATTTCGGTGTACATTCAATAATTACAAAAAAAAGTAGATTACAAATTACTGTGAAGAGTGTGTATTGTGTGTGTGTGTATATATATATATATATATATATATATATATATATATATGACAGTGTCCAATTTAGGGGACAAAGTCGGGGTGGGTGGAACAAGCCATCAGTAAAACATTTTATTTTGACAGGAGAGGGGAGGGAGTGGGTTGTGAAGCTGTCAAATGTGATCGGCTGGGGAGGAGCTATAAATCACAAAGAGGTCGTTACATAATAAGTGAACAATCTCTTTCTGCCTATCTTGTAGCGCCATTTTATAAATGTCATTTATTTATATCTACATTAACAGCAGTGGATGTATAACTGAAAGCATTACCAAATGTTTTTTTTTAAAAAAAAGTTCATGTAGGGTTGCTGCATCAATTAATGTAAAGACATATTAAGTTTAATGTATTGTAATCACATAAGCTTTTAATTTTTGTTTTGATAATTTATATAGAAAATTGTATGACATAATGAGCTGTTTTATTACTTTTTAGCGCATTTTATAAAACGTATTTTTTTTTAAATATATATTTTTACATCTTCTTTTATGTTATATTTGTAAGTTTAGAAGAAATCGAACATTCTATTGTTTTACCAACTTGAATATAATTTCATTGATTTAGAAAGTCTAAATAAAGCCTAAAAAAAAACCTTCTCTATTTTGGTCACTTGTGAACTGGTGCTTTGCTGCGTATTTATTTTGACTTCCTAGTCTTCACCCTTTTCCCCCAATAAACATAACTAAAAAGTAATTAGTTCTATAATTTTACTACATAATAATTAATGGGTTGTAAACTATTAAAATCGTGTGTAGTCTGCATAGATATATATATATATCTATGGTATTATCATATAGAATCTGTTCGCGTGTCAAACTTGACCCTTTTCTCTGAGTTATAATTGGGCCAAGAGTGTTACAAGATTTGTAGACAGAGAGTGAAACTTATTAAATGCTTATATAAAATTATAATCTAAAAATTCTTTTCTTTTTTTTTTTTTAAAAATCATTTAACAGAACAGAAAAATAGTTCATTATATAGTACACAAATTTATATTAATTTATCATTACTTAAATTAATTGGCATTGTGTATTGTTACAGATAACAAAATGACCAAAAACTCTCAGTATGTGGGATAAATAACAAAAAACCAACAAATAAAAACATATAAATAAATCAAGCACATATGAAATACAATAGAGAACAAATAAACTCAGCAGACAAACCCAGTAAATCAAGTAGGTATTTATGTATTAAAATGATTGTTACACCCTGTAGGGTGGAGAGTGAAGGCTGGACAACTAAGCTGGTGATTAGTTTCTGAGTTTAAAGTGCGGAGATGGGGGAGGGGTCGGGTTTTAAAAAATAAAAGAGAGATAACATGAGATTGAAACAATAAAAGAGAGATAACATGAGATTGAAACAATAAAAGAGAGATAACATGAGATTGAAACAATAAAAGAGAGATAACATGAGATTGAAACAATAAAAGAGAGATAACATGAGATTGAAACAATAAAAGAGAGATAACATGAGATTGAAACAATAAAAGAGAGATAACATGAGATTGAAACAATAAAAGAGAGATAACATGAGATTGAAACAATAAAAGAGAGATAACATGAGATTGAAACAATAAAAGAGAGATAACATGAGATTGAAACAATAAAAGAGAGATAACATGAGATTGAAACAATAAAAGAGAGATAACATGAGATTGAAACAATAAAAGTACATAATACACACGTTTAGATAATAAAGATAAAGTAAGAAATAACTGTTATACTTTTAGAAATAATGTAGAATAAAACTGTAGCGTAATTGTATAGAAAATAGTGTATGCTGCATGATAATACTGTATGCTGCATGTATGTCTCAATAACTATGTCACAGTTGTACAAATAATTTAGTACGCAGTATTTAGTACAAACAGAAAAATATCATGTGAGTGTTATCATTTTTTTTTCTTAGCGAGGACTTGTAACATCAAAATGAGAAAGTTATATATATATATATATATATATATATATATATGTATATGTTGCTTTTGTTATTCTCTCATAGTTATATATAGCTATGGTTATACTGGAGTCAAAGGCCGCTATAACAACGGAAATAATTGTCGCGAGATACTGGGTCCAGAAATACAAAATAAAAACTTTCCACATTTTGACTCTCTGAGACAAAGCTTGCAGTAGTAACACCAGAGATGGACTTCAAACGTACCAATCGGTCCCGCTATTCAGGGGAGGTAATAGGGCGTCACTCATCAAGCCACCACCAACCAGGACCTGCATCTACTGTATATTATAGAAATATTTTTTTTTGCAGACAATGTAATAGTGTTCGTTGTCCGGTCTTTTGGTGACACTCATGATAGTTACACTACTGCCATGACATGACTTAAAAAGAAAACATAATTATTAGGTCAACACCTGGACACTCTACCATTCGGACACATGTCTCTGTTATTAACTATGATGATATTCCTGTACCTATTCCTACATTTCTCGCATAAAGAGGAAGCCTTTGTGTGATTTACAAACAACTTCACATGTCCACTTAAAACAGTCCTTTTATGTGATCCAGGCCAACTTTCAGAGACATCAGGGACCTTGGCTTAGGTATTTTAGCGGCCCCCTGATTGTAAGATATACAATATGAATTAGACCTGAAAATGGATGGCGCTAGAGCGTCGGAACCCTCCCCGTGCGCAACGCCAATGGTGAACTTTACTTGCCAATGGTCTTAGTGCATGCGGGCTGGAGACGCCAGTGCCTTAATGTCTTGGCTGGGATGTGTTGCTCCGTCAACTTTCCCCAAGATAGCCTTAGTGTCAGGCCTCCCCAAGCATGCCGCGTGGGGCTGGAGACGCTAAGTCCAGTGTGTCTTGGCTGGGATGTGTTGACCTCGACAACTTTCCCCAGGTGGCCCTTAAACCCCAGAACCTCCTAGCGGTCCGGGCGGACAACGGTAGCCTTTGCTCTGGGCTAACGGCTAATCTGGGAGCACGAAAGTGCACAACTGCGAAAAGCGTACCACGACTGTGCATGGCCGGCACCCCCGGCCTCCCAGTACAGGAACGCGAGGACTCTTGAGATGCGGCTTCGTGACCCTCTGCTCTTGGAGGGCATTGAGCCGTTTCGGACCATAACTTGGCACTGATAGTGATGGATACGTAAAAAACGAGATCCGTACGGCGCGGAATCCTCGACTACTAGTCTCGAAAAACCCAAACCCTAGGAACGGGTAAGGACTTGCAAAACGAAACGTGGTGGCATCGTCTCTGACGTGGGCCAATCACATCGGACCTTTACAGTACGCGTGGCGCTAGCGTGTCGCTGTTCGTCTGGAGGATTCCTGAGACCCACACCCGGCCGGTACTATGGGGGCTGAGGTCATCCCTAGGTACTGGCCGGCCTCATGTCTGGCAGAAGACAATAAAGACTGTCAAACTTGATCGATAATTGGTGATCCAAATAGAAAGTAACATTGGGCTTCCTTGCTCTAGGAGGTACCCTGCTCTGGGAACAATGTGAAATCTAAAAGTGTCTCTTAGGTAATGCCGCTACCTACGCCACCAGCCCACCCTGCTCTGGAGGGCACCTGATCGCTCTTAGGTGAATGGTGGTGGGATGCCCGCAAGGGAACTGCTAAACGCTCCCCCGCTGCAGGACGAGCGCGGGAAGTGAACCCTGGTGTACTCGATACTGTGACCGAACGCTGGTATTGCACGGAGCCAGCTCCTCGATGGCAGATCGGGGTTTCGAGGAAAAAGGTACGCCAACCCACTCTCATTCCGAGAGATCAGACATGTCCGGCGGTAGGCACGCCCCGGCACTGGCTTAGCCTGGGTCGAGGCAAGGGAGGCAACTGAGCTGCTCTGCTTACTTGTCAGACCACCCAACCCGCCCCTCCCTGGGGCACTCGAGAAGCAAATGGATAAGGATAAGAAAAGAAATAAAGCGGGTCTGGGCAGCACCCAACATGCCTCGATGGATGGTTAGGGGGCGGTAGGGCCGCCATCGTAAAAAGCTCGACTACTTGCCCCGGTGCCAAGATTACAGTTGAAAGGTCTGGCATCGTAAAAAAAAGGCTACTTTCGACCCAGCTCGAGAACCACTAAGGCGGATCGAAGGCACTGAGTGTCCACCGCCTGGTTTACCGGAAAAGCGAACAGATGGGAGTCGCGTCCCATCACAGGTGAAGGCCAAGCTAGGTCAGGCAAGGCCCCTGAGAACGGTTGATTGCTACGTCAACCCGACCCAGGCACGAGTGACCGCTGAACGGCGCTACGAGGGAATTCGCACACCCTCACAAGAGGCTGAGGCAGGTCGAGCCCAGTCCCTGACTAGTGTTGATTGCTCTGTCGGCACGAAATCAGAACGTACGACCACGCGGAGACGAGGGGGAGGCAGACCCCCAAAAGTGGCTGTGGTAGGTCGAGCCCAGTCCTCGGGTAACGCTGGCAGCTCTTCCAGCGGAAAACCGATGGTGACGACCAGCAAGGTACCGAGAACGGGGCTGGAAAGATGGCTGGCTCCGCCGCTGGTACCTGGCTTGGGAATGAGATGCAGGGCGGAAGGTTGTCGGCCTCTACCCCTGGGGAACCCTACCAAGGGTGAACCAGTCACTGTGCGTACCCCTGAGGTACACCCCGACAGCACAGAAATCGACTCTGGCAGGGTAACAGAGAGGGGAGACAGCCGTACCCCTTCGATGGTGCCTTGCGCGACGAAAGAGACTGGGAACTGTCAAGCCCAGTCCTCGGCGATAAACGCTGATTGCTCTGTCAGAGGGAAGTCGAAAGTCATGGACCGCAGGTCACTGTTACCGGGTGTAGCCAAAAGCTCCCCGCCTGAGGTGGCCGGCACCAAGACTGACATAGGCAGGGCACTGCCAACGGGTGTAGCCGAAAGCTCCCCGCCTATGGTGCCCGGCGAGACAAAAGAGACTGGGAACTGTCAAGCCCAGCCCTCGGCGATAAACGCTGATTGCTCTGTCAGCGGGAAGCCGAAAGTTGAGGAGAGCAGGTCACTGTTTCCGGGTGTAGCCGAAAGCTCCCCGCCTGAGGTGGCCGGCACCACAACTGACAAGCGAAGACTTGGGAAACGCTCTGGTAAGGCTCAATTCAGGATTGTCCATCTGAATGTCCGGGGTCTCATCCCCAAGAGCCTAGAAGTCGCAAAACTTTTGAACGAGAATGACGTGGATGTTGCAATGTTACAAGAGTGCATCCTTGGACTTAGGACAGTCCACTTCACTGGCTATTCGTGCTTCCGTTGTGGGTGCAAAAACTGCAGGGGATTGGTGACCCTGGTCAGAAATACGCTAAACGCTCAGCTGAGCAGCGCCCACGGCTCACGCGGAAAAACGGATACGCTTGCGGTGGATGTTTATAAGGATGGGAGGAAGTACCATTGTGTAAACGTGTACAATCCCCCCAAGACGGAGCTCAGTCTAATAACAGCTGAGGGTACTCTGCTTGGCACCTTCGTATGTGGTGATTTCAACGCCATGTCTCCGGCATGGGGCTATGAACGCACTGATGCGGCTGGCCAGAGGATTGAGGAGATTTGTAATATTACAAATTTAGTTAGGTTGCAGGACCACGAGTCTGTACCCACCTTGCTGCACGGTGCGAGTGGGAGTGAAACGAGACCCGACTTAACACTCGTCTCGGCTGACCTGGCCTGTAACACCTCTTTCCGCGTGCTAGATTGCGTCGGTAGTGATCATAAACCCGTTCTCGTCTCAGTGGATATTCCTCCACCTGAGAGAAACCCAGGAGCTAAGCACAGGTGCTGGGTTTATTCAAAAGCAAATTGGGACGCCTTCAAGGCAGCAGCTGACGCTGCCTTGGAGAGGGTAGATACCGAGTGTGGAACAGTCGACGTTGTATACAAGGAGATCACTGAAGCGATCTTAGGTGCCGCACGTAGGACGATCCCAAAGAGTCTTCCGAAACGTAAGTTCAGACCATTTTGGACTACAGCCCTTGCAAGGTTAGTTCGGCAAAGACAAGCCGCTTGAAAGAAAGCTTGTCGATTGAAAACGGCTGAGGCGCGCCGTGAGTACAATAAACTAACTGAGCAAGTAAAAAGGGCGTCTGCTGAGGCCAAAAAGCAGAAATGGACTGATACATGCGAGAAGTTGGATCTAAGGGAGAGCTAAAAGACATGGAAATTGCTGAAAGACTTGACCCAGGCTGGGGCAATTAGAACTGGTGCCCCGATGCAAACGGACTCAGGCCTGACGGCTAGCGATAGCAAGAAGGCCGAAGTGCTTAACAAGCACTTTGCAGAGGTCAGCAAGTCGAGTAAGAAGAGTACATTGTCCAAGGCACTGGATAAAGTCCGACGGGTCAAAGAGAAGGCTGAGTTTGGCACGGAAAATCGAGACACGTTCAGAGCTCCATTCTCTGTCAATGAATTGGCATACGCAGTCAGGAAGTGTCGCATGAGAAAGGCCCCAGGTAGTGACTTGATCAGTAATGAGATGATCACACACCTCGAGGCAGCGGGACAAGCAAAGCTTCTCCAGTTTGTCAATCGCACGTGGTTGACAGGAGAACTCCCTCAGAGGTGGGGGGAGGCTGTCATAGTGCCGGTACTTAAAAAAGGGGAAAAGACTGACCAAGCTGAAAGCTACCGTCCTTTTTCCCTCACTTCATGTGTTGGGAAAGTAGCTGAACGCATGGTCAACCGAAGGTTGATGTGGTTCTTAGAGGAAAAAGGGCTCATTACCCCAAAGCAAGGAGGCTTTCGGCGGGGTAAGAGTGCGATGGACATGGTCACGCTCCTCGTCCAAGAAATAGCCGACGGCTTTCAGAGAGCTGAGTCAACGGCGGTAGTTTTCCTAAATCTCAGGCAGGCTTATGATCGAGTCTGGCGACCAGGACTATTGTTGAAGCTACAGCGGTTGGGTGTCACCGCTGAGATGTACATTTGGTTACGCAGTTTCCTCAGTAATCGTACTATCATGACACGCGTTGGGAGCAGCGTGTCGAGGAAACGGACCCTCGAACAGGGTCTCCCACAGGGCTCTGCCCTCAGTTGTACATTGTTCCTAGCTTTCATCAATGACCTGCCTGAGTTTCTGGGATGTAAAAGCCTACTGTATGCCGACGATTTAGCGATCTGGAAGACCGGAAAGAGTGCCTCAGTCCTTGAGAGAGCACTCCAGAAGGACCTGACTACGGTCGGCTGTTATACTAGGATGTGGGGGCTAGAGATTAACGTCTCGAAGACCGTCTACTCGCTGTTTACCATGGGCACGAGTATCCTTAAGGAGCCATTTAGACTGGAGGTAGAGGGTGAGGTTCTTGCTCTGGAACCTAAGCCCAAGTACCTGGGAGTAACACTTGACAGAAAGCTTACTCTCTGCACACATCTGTCGGAGGTTGCCCGCTGCGCCTCTGACAGACTGAATATTGTCAAGAAGTTGGCGAGCACGTCCTGGGGGGCTCGAGCAGATGTCCTGAGGTCATTGTACATGGGTGCAGTAAGGTCTCAGATAGATTATAGCCAGGTTGTGCAGGTCTATGGGTCTAAGTCCTCTTTAGAGGCCCTGGATGTTGTACAGAACCAGGCTCTCCGGCTGATCACAGGCACTTTCGAACGGCACCCACAGCAGCGGTGGAAATCATGGCAAATGTGCCACCTCTGGGTATCCGTAGAGAGCAAGCCGTTCTGACCGCGTATGAGCGGTTCAAGCGGCAGGAGGAGACCTCTGTCCTAAGGGAGATGGTCGATGGCTGGACGGAAAGAAAGCGGCTCTCGATGCGGTCTTTTATGCACCACGCAGTGAGACTTGCCTCCGAGATTAAGCTGCCGACTGACCGCCTAATGCTAGAGACTGTCTCAAGGCTCCTGCCTGGCGAGGCTCTCTACATGCCTGAGGTACGCACGACCCTGGTCGAAACCAATGCCGGGAACGCAAAGGATCGCCGAACCATCACGGATGTGGCTATGGAGATGATTGGAAACTATTCGGGGAACGCTATACTGGCCTATACTGATGCTTTTGTATCCAGTAGAGACGGTCGGACAAGCGCCTCGTTTGGGGTCCACATCACTCTCCCACAAACTGGCTTTGTGAAAGACCATGCTGGCCTATGTGGGTCACTCTGTGCTTACGAGGCAGAGATGACAGCCATTACTGAGGCAGTGGACCACATAGGGGAGCTAATCGATGAGGGTACTTTGCCTGCTCTGGACATTGTCATTCTCACTGACGCGCTCTCTGTTCTCCAAGCTGTAAAAGGGACAGGAGAATGGCCGCTTCTGCTGGAAGCCATGCTGATGGCAATACAGGGTCTTGTGTCCCAACATCACGTGCATGTGACCCTTCAATGGATTCCCGGGCATGCGGACGTGCCCGGAAATGAAAGGGCAGACGGCATTGCCAAGGCAATAGTCCAGTCGACAGATTCCCAAGTGCTGCCCGTGAGTGCAAGAAAGAGCTCATTCGAGGCAGCACGTTCCATGATCTGCCTCTTTGGACAATCGAAGTGGTTCTCGGGCTGGGCTCATGGGGTGAACGGACTTAAGATCCGGCAAGTCCTAGAGCGGCCGTCCAAAACTGACCCGTGGTGGGAGCTCAGGCGTGTCGAGCAGGCGCAAATTGCCCAGTTCCGAACTGGGCACTGTCCTATTGGCGCGTACTTTGGGAGGTTGAGGCCCAATGTCGACACCCTTTGCAGACACTGCAGGGAAGTGGAGGAAACCGTAGATCATTTGCTATTCGAGTGCCCCGGACTGGCGGACCACAGGGTGGACCAGTCCGGAAGCCTGCTGGCCATCGGGTTCTATGGCAGTCTCCAGATGTTGAGAGACACAGCAGGTCTGATCTCACGGGCTCTAAGAGACTAAATCTCAGCCCGCAGATAAAACTGAGAGAGTTCAAAGAGAGAGAGAGAGCTGTTGAATGTGTTCCTGTAGATAAAAACGGCCCTGCTTGTTAGATTAGTGGGAAAAAATTAAGACCATTCCCCCCCTCACCCCACCCCACAAATCCTCTTTTCCCGTCTTAACTGATATAAAATTGATGAACTTCTAGCTGAAATTAAATTCATTGTGTTGATACATATTAAAGTCTATACCATCCAGACTGAACGTTTAGTCGCTGAGTGAATGCACTCACCGCCCCCCCCCCCAGCCCCAGACACAACACAGAGAAAATTAAAACTTTCTCAATGTCTCTCTTTTGTTAGCTGAATAACTTCCTGGCATTTAATCTAACCATTAACAAACAATTCTAGATTAGACTATTGCTCCAGGAGAACAAGATCAAAGAACACAAACACACACTAACACAACACAAACACACACTAGCAGAACACAAAAAGAGACTAATAAACACAAACACACACTAGCACAACACAAACACACACTAACACAACACAAACTCACACTAGCGCAACACAAACACACACTAGCACAATACACGCACACACTAGCACAACACAAACACACTTAAACACAACACAAACACACACTAGCACAACACAAACACACACTAACACAACAAACACACACACTAGCGCAACACAAACACACACTAGCACAACACAAACACACACTAGCACAACACACACACACTAACACAACACAAACACACACTAGCACAACACAAACACACACTAGCACAACAGAAACACACACAAACACAACACAAACACACACTAACACAACAGAAACACACACTAGCGCAACACAAACACACATTAGCACAACACAAACACACACTAGCACAACACAAACACACACTAACACAACACAAACACACACTAGCACAACACAACCACCCACTAGCACAACACAAACACACACTAGCACAACACAAACACACACTAGCACAAACAAACACACACTAACACAAATACATTTGTTCACATTTTTATTTCTTGTTTTCTGTTTCTAGTTCTTGCCAGAGTTCATAAAAAAATAAAAAAAATAAAAAAAATAAATAAAATGTTGAACGAAGCTTCTGGTATAAAATGTAAATAAGATCTTGACAAGTGTCGTTGCCATGGCGACTTAACATGAAGAATAGTCTTTGACGGAGTAAAGTGACTTAGAAGAGATCCATTAACGGTTTGTAAAGTCTCATCCAAACATTGCTTACAAGATTTGAATCTTCAGATTCCCGGCTGAAGAAGGGGAAATAACTTTATGCGGTAGAAATCTCTCAAGTTTGCAGGCGGCTTTAGCATCGAATTACTATTTCCACTAGATATATGCCATTTCGAACAACTGGAACGTGTTATATTTCACATGTCATTAATATTTATAGATTTAAAAATTTTTTTTTTTTTTTTTATTTTTAAAAGATATAAGAATTTGATATCTGAGTTTGCCTGATGGAAAACGTCTCATGTCATCACAGCGGTTTGTGATCGGAAGAAATGATGTCATACTACTGTTTTTATTACATTTGATTATCATCGTCGAATATTTTGCCAGACATGTGTCTCAGTTCACGTCAATTACTTCGGTTGTCGTTGATTTTCCAAAGTATATTACTCTAGGTGCATGTGATTGTTTCGGTTTTCGTCATGTTCTTTAATTACGTTAACCTGCTCAAGTAACATAGCTGCTAATTCATGGAAAAGTAAGTGTCAGCACACAGTCACAGCATGATAGTGAGTACTGCCTACAGATAATTCTTTAACAGATTATATTCTGATGTTAGTTTCGCATTCTCTGAAGATGACAATGCCTCAGGTGCACCTTATATTATTGCTTACTGGATATATGTCATTTATGAAACTTAAAAAAATAACTTCTTGTGTAATGTTATTCCTTCTAAATACATATCATTTATTGTTTTGTTAATACATGTAATTTTCACTTCGTTTGTTTATTGATTTTTGTGTTTGTTTTGGCTTTATGTCGTCTCCATTCATTTCATCTCCATTCAACTCACAATGAGCAGGTTTGTGTGGCAGTTGATGCACCATACAATCGACCCAAAGGTCTTGAACACTGAAGACCTTTAATCTAGTAAGAGAGCAACACAACTGATTCTATTCAACAAGCCTATTCAATTGGATTTTGTTTTTAAAAATGCAGTACGCATTACTGCACCCTATCGGGGGAGGGGGGAAGGAGCAGGACGGAGGGGAGGATCCATGATTTTTTAAATTAGTTTTATAACGTTTAGAAAATAATTTGTATATTAATCAAATATTTAATAAGATGGTCATTTTGTTCGAGTTCTCGCTGACCGCTCCTGTCATAAAGTGCCAGTGTTGCCAGATGTTTTTAACGAAAACCTCTGAAACTCATTCCGCCAAAAGAAAAAAAAAACCCGCTAGATAAGTAAAAATGTAATGAAATATTAAAGTTATATTCCATTTTGATTTTTATTTATGCTATATATTTTTGTTTGTATTTACGTAATATAAAACTTTGAAAATGGAAAAAAAAACGTTAAGAGACCAAAAAAAAAAAACTGCTCAAAAGCTTGACAAGACAATGGTGTATTCGCCCTTCTTGATCCCTCTGTGAGCCCCCTCTCTCTACGCCCCTCCCCACAGTTGAAATGCTCCTCCTAACGTCCTCCTTTGTGTCGGAACTCGCTGCAAGCAATGAGGGTGTGCCATAATGTTGAGTTGATAACACCTCTTGACGAGGGTGTGCCATAATGTTGAACTGATAACACCTCTTGATGAGGGTGTGCCATTATGTTGAACTGATAACACCTCTTGATGAGGGTGTGCCATTATGTTGAACTGATAACACCTCTTGATGAGGGTGTGCCATTATGTTGAACTGATAATACCTCTTGAGTGGCAAGATGGTTTAGATATGTTTGTTTATTTAAATAACAGTACATTATATTTATTACAAAAATCAACAAAAATCTTTTTTTTTTTTAACTTTTTAAGGGATGGGGCCCCAGCAGCCGCCTATTTTGCCTATACCTAAAAACTATTTTGGATAGAAGAAAGTGACGACCTGACTTGAATTTGTCATGATATTGAAATAAATGGCTACATTGCCTAGACATAGTGAGATGTCAACACAGTCTAGCGATGAAAAATCCCCACATCAACCAAGGAATAAAACAGGAAGATGAGATGAATTAATGACAATTAAAATATTTCATAATAAATCGTTTTCAAAGTTATCTTGTAAGTAAGCAGAACGATGATTGAAAATTGATGGAAAGAAGAGAAAAATACGACATATACAACGAGATCAGCTGTAAATAGTTTATTCTCTCATATCGAATGTAAAACTCATTCCGATTGGTCAATCGAACACGCCATTCTGTTAAGAGCACCTTTAAATCTTCTCTTTAGTTTCTTTAGCTCTCGATGATGGATCATCGACATTCGTAAAACTAGGTCAGACAAACTGATCAACCCCCCCCCACCTCCCCACCATAAACTCATCATTCGGTCTCGTCTAACTGTATTCTGCCTAAGTCGTTTGAAAGTGTACTTTTTGTAAATAACAAAATTAATTTTTAAAAGAAAAATCTGCTTTGATGTCAAAGTTGTATTCTTTCATATTTTCTCTATCTAGCTACTTTAAAATTAAAGAATGTCATACATCGTATAAAATAAATACACGGAAATGGAATGGATAAGTCTAATGATGCAAACATCAATAGAATCATCTCAGTGGTTCCTTCCGTCCGACTTTATATCTATCTATCTATCTATCTATCTATCTATCTATCTATCTATCTATCTATCTATCTATCTATCTATCTATCTATCTATCTATCTATCTATCTATCTATCTATCTATCTATCTATCTATCTATCTATCTATCTATCTATCTATCTATCTATCTATCTATCTATCTATCTATTACATGTATTGCTTTAATACATTAAAAAAAGAAGAACAACAAATATATATATATATATTCTTCTATCACATGTTAATATCCTTATTCTTGTGCTCATACAGTAATAGAGACATTGGAAAATTGAAATCAATAATAATTAGTGATGTGATGATTTTAAAATTTTTATCGATGCCGATTCGATTCCGATTCCTGCCGTCATATTCTTTAAAAAAAAAAGAAAAAAAATATTTAATCATATCTTCTTCATTTTCAGAAATGACCAGTGGGCAGTATTCAGCGGCAGATAAAGAATAAGTTCAAAAGAGAGAAAAGAAAAGTATCATACATTATTGTAAGCAGATACACTTACAGACACACATCAACACACCAGGCCCGTAGCGTGCGGGCCCTCCCCCCCCCCCCCGCGTTTTGTCTGCCCCCCCTGCTTATTTTTTCTACTTAGTAAAATTTATTACCTGCTACCCCCCTGCTATTGCCTAGCCCCTGCTGTAGATTGCCTGGCCCCTCCTGTAGAATTTTCACGCTACCGGGCTGAAACAAACATACACTCACACAAACACGGAACTATGGACGTGAGATACACACTGACACATAAAGACACCTGACACACAAACATACACTCACACAAACACGGAACTATGGACGTGAAATACACACTGACACATAAAGACATCTGACATACACACATACACTCACACAAACACGGAACTATGGACGTGAAATACACACTGACACATAAAAACATCTGACAAAATTACCAACATCTATTGACAGGAGATACATACACCACCATGTGCATAGGTGACGTTACAAAATTCACCTGTACTCAGATAACTAATAACGTTATAAGGATACCAAATGTATGAAAATAACGTCACTTGGCAAATCACCACATGTGTATGGAATGGTAATGCTGATGTCCGTACACCGTGGGGATGTCTTTAGCGCAAACCAATAAACACCTTTAAAGTACGAATGCCAAGTGATGAAGCGATCTTCTACTGTTGGAGTCTTTGTGCACTGATGTCATTTCAAGGCGTATTTTAATATCTATGTCAATCAATGTAGTGATATCATACACGCTAGGTATATAATTAACGATATTAGCGCATCGCAATGTGTAAGGTGATATCAAAGACACACACTTTACCAATACGATAACTTGTGACGTCATACTCCACCACGATGTATAGAAATGATATCACGTGGCAAAATATCTCATGTTTGATAAGCATACGAATGATAATACTGACCAACATACGCGAATATAGGATGTCGTTTGCTCAAAGGGAGGCACACATTTACACTTTAAAGAGCTATTTAACACAGTTATCTTGTACTGTTTAGTGTCATGCAGTGCAGTGAGGTCATTTCATGTCATGATATGTATTTCAATAAATGTATTGATGTCAAACTAAACTAGAAGATGTAATAATGTTAGACAGCGGCGTAGCGAGCTTAGCTCGCGCCGGGGCACAATACCTTTTTAGGGCCCCCCTCCATTCGAAAACAATATAATATTATATGTAAAATATACCATTTAGCGCCCCTTCGGGAGCAGCGTCCGGGGCAAGATGTCCCCTCACTACGCCACTGATATTAAGTCTCCATAATGTGCAGGGCAATTAATTCACTAATACGCTAAAAGACGATGTGTTGTATACATGTACCACCGTGTATACATATGACGTAACGAATCGATTTCGGAATCGAAAATTAGGTGATGAAAATCACATTCAATTCAATTGCGATTCCGATTCGCGAAAATAAGTTCCGATTCCTTCAACTCTCCATTCCAATGAATCAACCCACCACTAATAATAATCAAATCTTTGAAAAAGCCACAAAACAAAACAGTAAAAAACGCAATCAAATACAAATATTCTTAACAGGTGGAAATCCGATGACTTCTCTCAAGTTATTTCAAAATAATATCGTCATCAATACTCTCTAAACAAATACTTATCCAACATTTCAGTGTTTACCATTATACAACGTCATGATTTATCATCATTCAATCTAGTACTTAAACATCGAGGCCATTTATATCTATGATCGAGGCTGTGGATAATCTTCTAATCGTATTCTGGAATGCCCGCGTATCTTTAAGAATGGAGAAATTGGATATAATAAGCTGCGTAAGAGGGGTTTATTGTCGTGAAAAATTTCGTTATTTTTTAAATGCACAAGTAATCCTGATGATATTAATGTTCGTAGAATTTTTTTTTCTCTGGATATTTATAATAGTTTATATGCCTTCATGTTATTGACACAAAAGTTGTAAACAAAGAATACATTCTATCAATGTACTTAATTTAATCATTTTAAATCTGCTCACACATTTTCATTATTGACCATTGTTTGAAAATGAAAAGAATATTATACAAGGAAAAAAATCAACGGTTAATTGAAACATCAATCTCGAGCAAGTCGGTAATAAATCTTTGGTCTCCATCTTTTCAATTTGTTCTAAGATCAATAGTTCAGTAAGTATTTGATTTTTGTTCAAAGCAACTTTATGTCTCTTTGTATGGGGTATGATATCTATTTGTATGGGGTATGATGTCTATTTGTATGGGGTATGATGTCTATTTGTATGGGGTATGATGTCTATTTGTGTCTATTTGTATGGGGTATGATGTCTATTTGTATGGGGTATGATGTCTATTTGTATGGGGTATGATGTCTATTTGTATGGGGTATGATGTCTATTTGTGTCTATTTGTATGGGTATGATGTCTATTTGTATGGGGTATGATGTCTATTTGTATGGGGTATGATGTCTATTTGTGTCTATTTGTATGGGGTATGATGTCTATTTGTATGGGGTATGATGTCTATTTGTATGGGGTATGATGTCTATTTGTATGGGGTATGATGTCTATGTGTATGGGGTATGATGTCTGTTTGTGTCTATTTGTATGGGGTATGATGTCTATTTGTATGGGGTATGATGTCTATTTGTATGGGGTATGATGTCTATTTGTATGAGGTATGATGTCTATTTGTGTATATTTGTATGGGGTATGATGTCTATTTATATGAGGTATGATGTCTATTTGTGTCTATTTGTATGGGTATGATGTCTATTTGTGTATATTTGTATGGGGTATGTCTATTTATATGAGGTATGATGTCTATTTGTATGGGGTATGATGTCTATTTGTACGGGGTATGATGTCTATTTGTGTATATTTGTATGGGGCATGATGTCTATTTGTACGGGGTATGATATCTATTTGTGTCTATTTGTATGAGTATGATGTCTATTTGTGTATATTTGTATGGGGTATAATGTCTATTTATATGAGGTATGATGTCTATTTGTATGGGGTATGATGTCTATTTGTATGAGGTATGATGTCTATTTGTGTATATTTGTATGGGGTATGATGTCTATTTATATGAGGTATGATGTCTATTTGTATGGGGTATGATGTCTATTTGTATGAGGTATGATGTCTATTTGTGTATATTTGTATGGGGTATGATGTCTATTTATATGAGGTATGATGTCTATTTGTATGGGGTATGATGTCTATTTGTATGGGGTATAATGTCTATTTGTATGGGGCATGATGTCTATTTGTATGGGGTATGAAGTCTATTTGTGTCTATTTGTGTATGATGTCTATTTGTGTATATTTGTATGGGGTATGATGTCTATTTATATGAGGTATGATGTCTATTTATATGGGGTATGATGTCTATTTGTATGAGGTATGATGTCTATTTGTGTATATTTGTATGGGGTATGATGTCTATTTATATGAGGTATGAGGTCTATTTGTATGGGGTATGATGTCTATTGGTATGGAGTATGATGTCTATTTGTATGGGGTATGATGTCTCTTTGTATGGGGTATGATGTCTATTTGTATGGGGCATGATGTCCCTGTAAAGATACTATGTAATCTTTTGATCCGAAGAGCGAACCATTAACGACGATTGGGAATTTTTTGTTGTTGTTGTCCATACAAAACTATCACTATAGCCAAGACCTGCACACACCATGGACGACTACATTCTATGTCCGTGTATTGTTCTCGAATCCATCCAACTCCTCTGGGGGTAATAGGGTCTCAACTGCAGTTCCCCGGTGGAGCCGGTCTAGGACAATCCCTCTCAGTTGTGACCAACACATTCCTACATTCCTACCTTTTTTTTTGTTCATGTGTGCAACATCCACATTTCGACCCACACAATATATATATATATTGCTCTTACTTTAATTAACAGAGACACTGACCCCCACCCCCCATGCCAGTCCTCGGGTTAGCCCCTACCCTAAGTGGCATACAGTATAATCTAAGCAGTACCAGTGATCTTCAATTAATTCTTTGTTAGTCTTGGCGGTGAAGAAAAATAACCCAAGTGACGCTTGTATCTTATATGATGGATGGTATCGATTACCCAAAGGGCTGTTTCCCCCCCCCCCCACCCCGCCCTTCACCACCTCAGCCCACATCCTATTCAGTATGTCTTCGTCATGTTCTTAAGAGTTTGCATACCGATATGACCTTCACCTCCTAAGGTTAGATAGTGAGTCACGAAAAGTCACTAAATTAGATTTCTTGGAGATCTGGTCAATGTTGGTGGGAGGAGGGATGAAAGGAGAGAAAAAAGGAAAGTGTAAAAAAACAGAATAAAGGAATTAGCCTGAGGGTTTGAATCCCTACATCCCTGGCGACAGGCTAAGAAGAGGTAACTTTAGCAACAATACTCAACAGACACAATATAAAACAGACTATTGACTTATGTTTGAGGTAAATACAAGTTGTTATTTACAGATGATGTATGTTGTAGATGAGATGTAAGTTATCCACAGATGATGTATGTATATGTGATACAAGTTATCCACAGATGATGTGTGTGTATAAGATATAAGTTATCCACAGATGATGTATGTATATGTGATACAAGTTATCCACAGATGATGTATGTATATGAGATACACGTTATCCACAGATGATGTGTGTGTATGAGATATAAGTTATCCACAGATGATGTGTGTATATGAGATACAAGTTATCCACAGATGATGTATGTATATGAGATACAAGTTATCCACAGATGATGTATGTTGTATATGAGATGTAAGGTATCCACAGATGTATATGAGATACAATTATTAAAGTTTTTTTTAAGAATTGAATCAATGCCTATTTATGTAAACGAACGTTTAGCATTCAATATTGTTAAGCCGTTTGTGCATTTTATTTTTCTCATTCGCATAATTTTATTCAGACCTTAATTGCAAATATGGACACGTTATTAGCATGGGTTCGACCCGTGGGTAGATGTCACCCTCGCCTTTAGTACTCCCCGCCCCCTACGTAGACTCATACATATTACTTTGTAGTGAACTGATACAACCCTTGAATAACAGCTACAAATAATCCTCTATAATATTAATAATAGTGATTTGGATAATGCGTTAAATCGAAAGTAAAGAATAATTAAAACAGTATTCCAGTTTAAAATACAATCATGAAAAAATCGGATCTGCCCGAAACCAAAAATAACCTAGCCTACCGATCAAGCCTAAGGGTATATAACTCTATGTACAGAGCAAAGTTTGCGATTTGTGCATATTACGATCCAACATATTCAACATAACTAACAGTGTCTCAGAGATAAAATTTGTACAATTTCTATAAAGTCATATATCTTATTGAAATACAAATTCAAACATCTGAAAATTCATTGGTGTCTAACGAAAATAAACTTAACTTGAATTCCTTAACTATATAATGTTAAATATATTTATTTTTAGACTATTTTACCATACACGGACAGTTTTCAATATTGAAATCTAATGATCACCCAACTGCAAATCTTTCGACACGACTAAGAGTCTACTGGGATAATTTGAATAGACAATATGTAATCCTGCAGTATGTCATCATAGTTTTTTGAAACCTATATTAAATTTTACTAATTTATTTTACCGAAAAAGAATAAATTAGACAGACAGACAGATAGATAGATAGATAGATAGATAGATAGATAGATAGATAGATAGATAGATAGATAGATAGATAGATAGATAGATAGATAGATAGATAGATAGATAGATAGATAGATAGATGGATGGTTGGATGGATTGATTGATGGATGGATGGATGGTAGGATAGACAGACAAACAGACAGACATATATAGGGTGGGCCATAAAAAGTGAGAACATCATATAAAATACGAATTATTTAAAAATATAATGTAATTAATTGTATTGTTTCATGTAATATTGTTTGCACAGTATCCTGTTCAATGTGTACTCCTTGCTTATCAATAACATTTTTCAAAGCGTAGACGCCACTTCTTTATGCTACTGTCAATGGACCTTTCTCAAAAAGTAGTCCCCTTACTGAATTGTTTGTTCAAATGGACAAGATGCACTTCCGGTACCAATAAATGTACGCGAATTTGCGAATAATAAATTTCTATTGCCGCTATTCTTTTAATTTTAATCATGAAAATCAAACAATCAAAATTTAATATATTTTTCTATACGATATAATTTTTATAATTAAAGACCACTGATAACACATGGTGTATGCTCTCGACATTTTAATATTAATATTTTAATGGACTGTCTGTAAACAGTTAAACATGTGTTTAATGCAAACAAATTCAACTCAGTAAAAAAAGTACAATTGTATACCAATGTATAAAAGTTGACATTTTGAATATGACCCCTGCCCCCCACCCGTTCGCTACGGGCCAGCTGGTAACCCTAATCGTCAATTATAAAAACTTTAAATAACAGTTTTAGTGTAAATTTACAAACGAAATGTTACTTTTCATGTCATGGACATACTTCTCAGAGAAGTATTTGTAACCCTTCGTAACTTCTATCTCTGATATCGGGACATTTTGTGACTTTAAAAACTTGTCAACGTCAGAAAAATTAAATTTTGGTAATAAATTTAAACTCATTATATCTTAGATTAGACGAAGATGTAGAAAAAATAATCGAGAATTTATAGAGTTTATCGAGCTAAGTAGTAATCAAGTGTAAACAAAGCGACCGGAAGCCCATTGTGATCTTTTCACAAAGACAGCTGACGCGCAGGAATACATGTGAGAAAGGTGTATACATCGCTGTCCCAGATTTCTCCACTCTTCAATTATTGCCAACTTCAGCTGCTCCACTGTGGTAAATTTTCGTCGAAGGTAGACTTTTTCTTGCAAAGCACCCCAAATGGCATAATCTTCTGGGTTTAAATCAGGACTGTTCGGTGGCCACATGTCTGGCTCAATGAAGTTAACATTCTCCTGTCGAAGAAAGTTGATCGTATTTCTGGCTGTGTGTCTTGCTGTAATGTCCAGTTTTAACGAACGCATTCCGCTTGAATTACAGGCAACAGACCTTCCCTCAGAACATGTTCACAATAGTATTCACTGTTTACTTTGATAACTGGTTCAACGAACACAATATCAGTTTTCCCCATTAGAGAAACACCAACTGATACCATGGTACCATTTCTACGCGATGTTCTCATTTTTTTTTTTGTATAAAGATAGAGATAAACATAAATAAACAATGGCCATTCATTTATTACATAGTAAAACTGTTCTACTAAGTGAAACGTGTTTGCTCTGAGAGCGCATGCGCACACGCGCACAGCTTAGAGGTAACACTGTTGCCAAGTAGAAGAATCGTTCTAAAGCATTTTTACTTGGAATATACCTAAAATTTTGAATTGGAGCAATTAGTGTACTTGGTTTTGAGAGTTTTGACAGTTCATGAGACACTCTCGCCTACAGTGGTTCCTAAAATTGTACACTCGCGACCCGCTATTTCAAATATTTCGTTTTCGCTGAAATACCCAAACCTTCAAAAGGGTTAAAACGTCATTAAGCTTAACAATACGTTTCTCCTCTTTTACTTTGCACATTAACAAGCTTTCATTTTCGTAACAAATAGAGGAATAGAGTTATTTATACCTCGACTCTCTCAATCCGTTAGCTATACAATTTTATTTTGTCGCGTCCCAAGTAAAAATTCATTCGGAATCATTGTTTACTTAAAGTTGTCTGCGAGCAGATGGGCAACACACCCGCCTAGTGCGCATAAAAAGTACAACTAAGCGCACAAATGTTTTGAATAGAAGACCTCTATACCGCAATAAAGTGCACACATTTTAAATTTCATTCCGAAGTTGCGCACAGATAATAACTTTTGTCACGCATAGCCTTTATTTTTTTCAATTTGAGTGAATGTCTTCTACAGTAGAAAGTTTTTGGTACAATGGGCTATCATACTGTGGAAGGATGGAATAAAGAAATTGTATTGTTTTCAAGGACAAGCAGGTACTTTAATTTCAAGATCAAAATTAAGCACGTTGATGTGACGTCACATTTCAAAAATTCCCACTCCCCTCCCTGTCACATTTTATCCCACTTCAGCGATCCACCCCCTCTCTCTCCAACAAAGGCATTACGTAATAAGTGAATGCCTACAAGCCAATTTTGAGAAAGATACAACTAACTAAATAATCTGTTCATTGCTGTTCTTTTACTCAAAAAGAAAATTCAAACAAATTATGTATCTACTATCTATAGACAATTGAAATAAAAACAAACAATTATACCACAACAGTTTATTGACAACTTACAGCCTTGTACCATACTTGCGGTATTTCCCTGTTAAGTAACTGAACGAATAAAAAAAATGACATTAAGTTGTACTAGTTGATTTAATTGGCCTTTATTTTCACAGAAGTTCAAAGTGATTAAAATGATCGTGTAGGCAGAAAAGATCTAATGGAACAACACGCCTAGAAGGTTTATTTGCTCTTCTCGAATTGGGGAGAATATAGGGGAGAGAAAAACGACGTAACCAATTGGATTCCAGTTTATTTCCATCTTCGTCCATGGCAACAAACCCTGGGGCAAAGTCTGATTTATGTCTGTATTCTCCTGAAACGCGAACATTTTAAAGTATAAAAAAAGATATGTATACATTTACATACAATTCTGGAGGGATCCTAACGTTTTCATTCTTTTTCCTTCAACGGAAGAATTGTACACTGTTCCGAAATGGAACTAGAACAATTTTAAAAAACACATCGAAAAGAAAGTTTTTCATATCAAAAATATTAATATTGTTTCGGTAATATCAATAAATGTTTACTTAGTTGACAGTAAAGTTTTAATAAAGGGAATTATTTATAAATCGCGTGTTAAATTGTTCAGCAGTCTGACTTCACCAGATCATGTATAGAATTAAAATATCTGACATAGGCAAGTCTCACACATACGCACACAAACGAATAGAAAGTGAAGATGAAACAAGCGAATAAATAAATAAATACAGAATTAAAGCTAAAAAAAATGGATCGTAGAGTTTTTAAAAAAGTGTTTATTTTAATAATAAAATCTTTTTTAACTAAAATGCTTCAATGAATATTTCACTTATAGAGCTATATGTGTATTTTTAAATGAATTATTGACTAGCTATTGAAGGAGACGGACACGTTTAATGTCGCTAGTGACCTTCACTTCTGAATAATTTATAATCGGACTGTACTGAATAAATGAAATATGGAGAAAAAGATTCCAGAGGTCGACCAATAGCTAGCTGTATATTTTCATGTCAAGTTGACCTTTGTTGCACAACTGCCTCGAATGTAGTCTGACATATTAAACACAGAAATGATGGATCAAGGACATAGGTATTGATTTCCTAGTAAACTAAGAGAAATATTCAGTTTTTTATATGATATTTATTTAAATGGACCAAGTTATTTCGAAATTCATTGTTTTTTTTTTCTGTACAATATGTCGGAATAGCAGCTTTTAAATTCATCTGCTGTTGTTTATAAATATTTAAGTGCTACGCTTTTAAAAAGCACATAGCATTAATGGTAATGGTGACATTTTTAGTCCATAATACAGGACTTTTTAAATAGCGATGAACTGTGTCAGTGGCGTACCTAGGGATTTGGGGGCCCGGGGGAGTGGCCTCTTTGGCTGCCCCTGCAATTCGACATTCGACATCATGAGATAATGTACTTAAAAATATGTGAGTCTAAATTCAAATTGTTACAGTATATCAGTGAAATTAACAAAACATAATCATTAAGACTCTTTTAGTGAATAATACCGTTGTTTACTGGCGACATAATGCAGATGTGACAAATCTCAATTCATATCGCCTCACGTCGTGCTTTCTGTACAGCAAATAACATCATTTAGATCAATGCTGTCTAGTATTTTTGACTAAACGAACAGTAAAGCTATGCTGCTATGTCTTTCTTGCGCCATTGTACTCATGAGATAGTTTTTGATTAACTTGAGTTTTAAGAATGATCTCGCACATAATGCAATGGAAGTGGCCTGAGTTAGCAGTGTTCGCGGATGGAGGTTGCAAGGTTTGAGCACACATCATTACCATATGAAGCCAGCTTCCTCAATATGTTTATTGGCAATTTTGGTACTGGTTTGTTTGTGAAAAGTGCTCGTGCACCAATGACATCACTGAACAAGTGATTTGCCTGTATTTCATAATACTTATAGGAAAAGTAACACAGTTTTTCATCAGCTTGACATCCATAGACTCCAACAGGTTTCTTGGTTCAAGAAGAAACCCAAAGGTGCCCACATGATTTTCCAGCCTTTTGGAATCTGTCATTGATCTCCATATGAATTCTGTCCAGCACTTATGTCGCAACATGTTTGAATTGCAGTTCTATTGACAGTCCTACATCATAATTCAACTACCCATCTAGTCTTTTCTTTCGTCTGGTTGTTTTGCTCACATGAAATCCATTGTGATCACCGCCTTCTTTTACTCTTTAGATGGTTTGGGTGATCAGTTTCGTCCGTTTCTTTTCATTTTGCAGAAAACATGATAGGTTCTTAATCTCTTTAGCAGCTTCCCGTATGTGCAGCCCAGACTTTTGTATTTTCTTCTAAACTATATTTGTTTATGCGCAGGAGATTTTACCAGAATTCCCGATAACAAAAAGTCTCTCCAACAGCTTGATGATTTTGTCATGATGCAAGAAAGCTGAAGACGTAGCTTCTTCTCTTAAGGATCAACTTAGTACTACTCTCCTTTTTTAGACTCCCGGTCCCAGCTTCTTTCAGTTTGGCCCATCTCTGAGTGAATTGAAAAAAACGTTGAACAATTAATGTACAGTTCCAAAAAAGGTGACAATTGCTAGATCTATCTCAGCAGAATAAAGAGCTGCCATGTTGAGAGAGTGATTATCATAGTTCAGAAATGTTACTTTTGGATTTATGCCTAAGAGACGTTTCTGCAGGCCAGACAGGTGGCCACTCATTGTGGCTGCTTTATCATTGGTTTGACCTCTGCAAAGATCAAAGTCCAGTTCAATTACATGTATCTGGCTTCACAATTTCAAAGTAACCAAGGAATGACTCTTTTATTTCGAAGTTCTCGACATCAGACTTTATTGGGACGGGGTCCGAATAAATATTGGAGTTTATTGGTACCCGGGTCCGAATAGTCACTTCGAATTTATAAATAATAAATATAAATACTGAAGTCTTTAAAATATTTTAAATAATGTATCATTTTACTATTTGCTAATTTGATCATTGAAATAACTTTTTATTACTTATGAAAATGGCGACTAGTGAAACCTCGGTCGAAAATAATGATATGATTCTGGATGCACTGAAATGGTTGTTTTTTTTTTTGTAAAACCGACAATGCGTAAATTTTTCAAGTTCCTGACTATGGGGGTGAACGCGGCAAAATTTGCATAACTTTTTATCAGCGGCATGTTAGCGTGGAGCAATTACAAAAATTTTTGTCTCGTGTGATACTATCATAATAGGGAGCCGGAGCCGAGCTGGAGCCGTCAAATTTGTGGGAGCCGGAGCCGGAAAAAATATGGCGGCTCCGCAAGCCTGCTTTCAGTATCTCAGGTTTCTTCAATTTGGTGAAACCAACTCCAGGTTTACTCAATGCAATAGATGTCTTTTCTGATGACCCAGAAAACATTGCACATGCAAAACACAACAACAGGCATTCCAAGTGTGGAGAGAAAAGGAGCCAAGATCGGTTCCCAGTTTCACCTGTTGGAAGCTTTCTGGTGAACCATGATGTTGTATTGACATATTTTAGTAATCTTTTTACCAGTTTTTACACGCGTGTTGATATAGGTAATTTTGAAATCCTTAATGTGTGACGAATTCATGCGACTATGTCACTGACATATAAAACAATGTGAATAGCAATATTACAAGGCAGTGACATAATATTTATTGTAAAAATATTTTTCGGACACTCCTTTGGGGGCCCCCCTCAAGCTGGTGCCCGGGGAGGACTTTCGAATTTGGCCCCCTCCCCTAGTTACGCCACTGCGCTGTGTATATATTCTCTGGAATAGACTAAGTTGATTTTCTATTTTCAAACAATAAAGCTAAAGCCAAAAAAAAAAGCTTAAAAACTATCATCGTTAAAAAAAGTAGCAAAAATTATACAAGATGAATGACCACATCTTCCTGAATGTACAAAGACTACTTGTAATTATACAATATGAATTACCACATCTTCCTGAACGTACAAAGACTACTTGTAATTATACAATATGAATTACCACATCTTCCTGAACGTACAAAGACTACTTGTAATTATACAATATGAATTACCACATCTTCCTGAACGTACAAAGACTACTTGTAATTATACAATATGAATTACCACATCCTCCTGAATGTACAAAGACTACTTGTAATTATACAATATGAATTACCACATCTTCCTGAACGTACAAAGACTACTTGTAATTATACAATATGAATGACCACATCTTCCTGATTGTACAAAGACTACTTGTAATTATACAATATGAATTACCATATCTTCCTGAACGTACAAAGACTACTTGTAATTATACAATATGAATTACCACATCTTCCTGAACGTACAAAGACTACTTGTAATTATACAATATGAATGACCACATCTTCCTGAACGTACAAAGACTACTTCTTACATTAAGTATGATAATAAAGACACACAAATAAAGCACAAAACTAAATATAAGTCGTGTTCCATTGCAAGAGGTTTTTTAATCAATAAATCGCATTACAAGTTATTCATTCGAGTTTTGGAGATATCAGATTCGTCGTTATTGTTTTTTGTTAATAACTACGACGTAAGTTATAGAAATATGTATTTACTTATAATTTACATCGATTTTATTTTACATTGAGTATATCTGTATCTTGTTTTAGAAGAAAATGGGTTTTAAAACTACATCAACTTCAGAAACAGAAATTAGACATACAAAACATTATTTCCTAGTTGAACCATCACAACAGCTTTTTAGTTTTCGAAAATCCTCTAGGCAAGACAAACAAATTTTATTCAATCAATTTGATGAGCCTAATTTTAGCCATTTTTTAGCAAATATATATTTAACACACACAGAAATACACACACACACACAAACGCTGTCTCAGCAGACGACAAAAAGAAGAAAACAACGACAACAACATGAACGACGTGATCCCATTTCGTCTGACACTGACATATATAGAATGAGAAATACGCAATAGAGACGTCACAGCTGGCTCCCTGCTGAATACCTCGACTTTATTTATGGGCTTTTATTTGTGGATTACATGGCTTACAGATGGGCTGGTCGTGTGTGTGTGTGGGGGGGGGGGGGAGGATGGAGGGAATAACAACTTGAGCAATACTTTGATGGTTGGGGGGGGGGGGTGAGGGGACTGGACAGTCCAGAACTTTGATTTATTTATATCATGGTGACAAGTGACTGGTGAAGATGGAATAACGTTATTGATATGCAGGCAGACTGAGAGGCAGACTTAGAGAGAAGAAGACACATAAACAGAGGAAGACAAAAAGTGGACAGACACGGAATGGGCAGACACGGAATGGGCAGACACGAAATGGACAGACACGGAATGGGTAGACACGAAATGGACAGACACGAAATGGGCAGACACGAAATGGACATACGCGGAATGGGCAGACACGAAATGGGCAGACACGGAATGGGCAGACACGGAATGGACAGACACGGACTGGAAGACACGGAATAGACAGACCGGAACAGACAGACACGGAATGGACAGACACGGACTGGAAGACACGGAATGGACAGACACGGAATAGACAGACCGGAACGGACAGACACGGAATGGACAGACACGGACTGGAAGACACGGAATGGATAGACACGGAATAGACAGACCGGAACGGACAGACACGGAATGGACAAACACAGTTTGGACAGACACAGAAAGGCTTGAGTAAAAGAGAAAAAAAGATAAAGTAGACCGCAGGTGGACTTGAATCAGTGCGTTTATATTATGTCGAGTGTCACTAGAGTGTCTTGTTTGGTAAGCTGTGGGTGATAAATAATCTTCTGTTGCAGGACCCTCAGACAGGCACGGAGCCTAGTGGGTGACAAAACTGTTTGCAACCTCCATTGCCTTCACTCACAGACAAAGACACACGCAGACTGACACAGATGGACAAATACTGTCACAGACACACGCAGACTGACACAGATGGACAAATACTGTCACAGACACACGCAGACTGACACAGATGGACACATACTGTCACAGACACACGCAGACTGACACAGATGGACAAATACTGTCACAGACACACGCAGACTGACACAGATGGACAAATACTGTCACAGACACACGCAGACTGACACAGATGGACACATACTGTCACAGACACACGCAGACTGACACAGATGGACAAATACTGTCACAGACACACGCAGACTGACACAGATGGACACATACTGTTACAGACACACGCACACTGACACATGCAGACAAACATAAATGGTTTGGCATCAATTGATATCAAATGAATAATATATATTTTATAGACGGTTAAATAAAAAATACTTAATGTATAAAAAGATTAAAAAATAAAGAAATGTATAAGTAAGAATAAACGGTTAAGACTAGTGAACTAATGGACATTAATCCAATATCTAAAGCAAAAAAGTAAATAACGATACAGTGTATGTGAGAGAAATAATTTGACTTGACTACAGTGTACATTTTTCTATTTCATAGTCTCACATAAATGTCTGTTTTAAAATGATAGACCTACAGTTCACTTCCATATATAAATAGACCTACACACACAATAAAAGGAAGAGACGGAATGTAAAAAAAAAAATGTTATTTCATTAGTTATCTTCTTTCTCTTTATTATTTACATTAAGAAGTGAAAGGGTCACTGGCGTATAAAATGAAATAGCTGGCCAGTTATTGAACTGGACAGTGTCCGTTCGGAGGATACCAACTCATTAAAGATTTGTCATCCGTCTTATAACAGGTCCTGTCTCTTAGGGATTTCAGAAAATGATACCTCAACACAAACATTGGCTGTGTGGTACAGTCTTATTGATGGTACATCAACACAACCATTGGCTGTGTGGTACAGGTCTCATTGATGGTACATCAACACAACCATTGGCTGTGTGGTACAGGTCTCATTAATGGTACATCAACACAACCATTGGCTGTGTGGTACAGGTCTCATTGATGGTACATCAACACAACCATTGGCTGTGTGGTACAGGTCTCATTAATGGTACATCAACACAACCATTGGCTGTGTGGTACAGAGTCTTATTGATGGTACATCAACACAACCATTGGCTGTGTGGTACAGGTCTCATTAATGGTACATCAACACAACCATTGGCTGCGTGGTACAGAGTCTTATTGATGGTACATCAACACAACCATTGGCTGTGTGGTACAGAGTCTTATTGATGGTACATCAACACAACCATTGGCTGTGTGGTACGGAGTGTTATTTGACAAAATGAGAGCTGAAATTGTATTTTACCCATCGACTCAGAGGACTATAGATTCAGGACCGATGGTATGGGGCATTCAGAACATCTACAGTTCAGGACCGATGGTATGGGGCATTCAGAACATCTACAGTTCAGGACCGATGGTATGGGGCATTTAGAACATCTACAGTTCAGGACCGATGGTATGGGGCATTCAGAACATCTACAGTTTAGGACCGATGGTATGGGGCATTCAGAACATCTACAGTTTAGGACCGATGGTATGGGGCATTCAGAACATCTACAGTTTAGAACCGATGGGATGAGGGCAGTAAGGGCTGGTACTTTTCAGGAACGGTATGACGGGGGGGGGGCACCCCAGGCATGCCTAGTGTGAGCAGCCCACTCTGTACTTGTGAGTTCTACTAAGCAAGGTGTGAACAAGATTTTCATTTCACACATTTGTATCTAGAGGAGAGGCAGTGTTTGAACTCATGTAACGTATTAAAACAAATTTGATAAAAGAGACCACGAAATCAGTAGTCCATGTGAGCCAACAATGTTAGAAAGGCTATCACATGTATCCTGCATAAATCAATCAAACTGTACGTTGCCAAGGATATTTAGATAGCATATGACACTTCCATCTAAAAATTTTAACCGTTTTTTTTTACTTACAATGTATTAGATTGTATTCTTCTACGTGAAATGATACAAAATTTTATGAAAACAAAAATAGTAAAGAAAGTAAAAAAAAAATTTCCGAAATAATACATAGATTGTTCACAAAAGCTGACAAATACGCAGCCCCGTAGCGTGAAAATTTTACAGGAGGGGGCCAGGCATTCTACAGCAGGGGCCTGGCAATAGCAGGGGGGGGGGGCAGGTAATACATTTTACTAAGTAGAACAAATAAGCAGGGGGGCAGACAAAACGCAGGGGGCCGGACCCCCTGCCCCCCCGCACTCTACTGGCCTGTAAATACGGCTTCTTGTGCAAGTGCTGTAAACCTTTACTGAATTACACTAAAAAAAAATGTAAATCATGCAAATATTTCTAGGAATATAAATTGACTTCTTGCGCAGACAATTTTGATAAATAAATTCAACAAATTCCTTTTCACCACACATCGCATTATATTTTCTTCAAATTGTAAAAAAAAATGTACATCCAAAAACCATATTGGTCGGTATTGATTAGATAAGAGCAACGACCAAGAGGATAGTATAAAATAGGCAATCTCTAGTTTTAGTAGTGGACATTGTGAAATAGGCTATGTCAATTCATTCTAGTCGTCATTGTAAAAAAGTCTATGATAAATAATACTATTGGGTAGTGTAAGATAGGCGATTTTTAAGAGATCCAGTAAGACCAGTATTAAACCGGTAATTTCAAGTATTCCTATTTGATCAAAAACTTCACAGCCTTTCCGTTTTCGATTATGTTCGATTTTCTTTTTTCAAGCTGAGAATTTCCCTGAAGCCATTACCAGATTTTTCCACTTTCAATTCTCCACTTATTTTGTTTTTTACATTGTTGTTATCGGTTTTAGATTTACCTATCCGGGGGATTTCGGAGAATCAATAGCTAGACACTAGGACAAAAGGAAAATAAAATGAAAAAAAAAAAAATTCAAATGGTAGAGATGGATTTATCGATCTTTCAGTAACAAATCATTTTCCGATACGGAGCAAAATATGTAGATTCATTGGCGTACTAAAATGAATATTACTTTACAGTGTGTTACTCTAATATTACTTTATAGTGTGTTACTCTTATATTACTTTACAGTGTGTTTCTCTTATATTACTTTACAGCGTGTTTCTCTTATATTACTTTACAGCGTGTTTCTCTTATATTACTTTACAGTGTGTTACTCTTATATTACTTTACAGTGTGCTACTCATATATTACTTTACAGTGTGTTACTCTTTTGTTACTTTACAGCGTGTTACTCTTATATTACTTTATAGTGTGTTCCTTTAATATTACACTACATTGTGTTAGGCAAATATTACTTTACAGTGGTTACTCTTGTATTACTTTACAATGTGTTACTCTTATATTACTTTACAGTCGGCTAGGTTATTTTTGGTTTCGGGCAGATCCGATTTTTTCATGATATATATATATATATATATATATATATATATATATATATATATATATATATTATTGCACTGAATTTATGTCGGCAAGAGAAATTAAAATAAATTTTCATATCACTATTCGACAAATTTAACGCGACAGGAAAATAAGAATGAATGATGCAAGAAAATAGTTTGTTTGAGATGTAATCTACGAATAAGACACAAAGCAGTCAAATCAAAAACTCAATCATATGTAAAACCAATTTGTTTTTAATTGTCTCTTCACCTTAAATACCACGTTAAACAATTATTCAATCTCTACACTTTTGTATCACTAAGTTTCACGTGCAAATAAATTAATACCTTAATTAATACTACCGTTATACACATAGTTACTGCTAGTATACACATTAATACTGTCAGTATACAAATTAATACTGTCACTACACACATTAATACTGCCAGTATATACATTAATACTGCCAGTATACACATTCATGCTGCAAGTATAAATATTATTACTACTAGTTTGACATTCGCACTTGCTATTATATTGTTTAAGAAAAACGTTTCAATATTTACAATGTTTGATATATTCAGATCGTGCATTAAATTTTAAAATTTTAAAACGCTTTAATCTATCTCACGCACACAGATACGGAAGTTAACACCCTCGGCATAGCCGTAAATATACGTATAACAATATACACATACTTTAACCCACACAGGTACAGAAGTTAAATGCATGGTAAAGAATTAATGTTTCAAAAGTATCAAACCAACGCACCGTAATGTTTTGCTCATTTATTCTATCCCAACATAGAGTTTTGACTATCTTTTTGTTATAGGCCTATAGCGATCTTTTCAAACTGGCATACAAATAGTTTGAAACTTGTTTACATATCCTTTTCATTTTGTGTACATGTATTTTATAATGTGTGTATACTTATCTGTGTATATATATATATATATATATGTGAAGAAATGAATGCTTGTGTACAATCTGGTCATGCAATCATTATTCTTAATGGACTCTGGTGTCGCAGTGGGGGGAGGGGGAGGAGGGGATGGACCAGGAAAGGGGGGGGGGCGTTACAGACAATTTTATGTCCCACTGCTCCATCATCTCTCCAGCCACAATCATCCCAGATAATGGCTGACGTCACGCACATGTCTCGTGCATCACTTCACTGACATATACAACTGATGGATAATTGAATGCACGATAGTCACACGGACACATGCATGTTACAGACAAGAATACATCAGAGGTTGTAAATAGATAGAAAGTATCCAACAGATTAACTCAACTTAGAATAAGAATATAATGTGATATAATTTAGCTCAGTCGTTTAAAATGGGCTCCTGTATTACTACTAACTCATTCATACATTGTCCAAAATAAAAAAAAAGTTTGGAAGGAGCGGTGGGGGCAGGGGAAAGGGAAGGGGGAGAACTTTCCGGATGAGCTCGTAAACTGTAGCCTGAAAAGGTCTCAAGCGAACCCGTTCTGAAGCTTTTCGGGGGATCTAGGCCAGGGGTCGGCAACCTTTTGAGACGGAAGAGCGAAAAGTTAAAATTAACAATTTTCTCAGTTTTTAAAGAGCCACTAAAATCGTTGTTATAATATTTTGGTATTTGATTAAGATTTGGTATACAAAAAAAATATTATTATTATTATTTTGCACATGGAACTGGAAGGCCTGAATTTGAAATCGAAAGAGCCGCAACTTGATTTCGCGAGCCGTAGGTAGGCAGAAAATTTTAATATTTGCGGGTCTTTAGTGAAAAAACAATATTGATTCAAAAATGTAAAATTAAAAAAAAAAAACTGAATGATAGCTAAGTGGATGGTGGCAAGTCCATCTATACTAAGAGTATGCAAATCAGTACCAAAGAAATGAAAAAAATAATAATTTTGGGGTGCTAACATGCACGGTCACTATTATTTTTTTTTTTCTAATAGTCATATCGAAAGACTAGTACATTAATATCAAAATTAAAAAAAAAAAATTAACCTCTCTCTCTCAAATACGGAAATTACAGTTTAATAAAAAAATGTACCAACTTCACGACACACTACATTTTAAATACTCAATATGATTGGCCAAATGTACATATGTCTGTAAGAACACCGTTAAGGTCAGTCCACAGTCTGTCCAGTGTTGTGTGATTGTGTAAGAACACCGTTAAGGTCAGTCCACAGTCTGTCCAGTGTTGTGTGATTGTGTAAGAACACCGTTAAGGTCAGTCCACAGTCTGTCCAGTGTTGTGTGAAGGTGTAAGAACACCGTTAAGGTCAGTCCAAACGTAATGGATCCACTCTGCACGCTCAATTGTGTACACTTGATTTTTTTTTTTGTTAATTTTTCTTCCTCACGTGATCTAGCATCTGGTTATCTCCGGCTGGGATTGTTCCACTAAACAACTTTTGTCAACAAAATTGTTTCTATCATTCTCTTGCTTGTTGTTTGTTACTTGTTTATTGGATTTCTCGATCTACATAACATGATGCGTTAACTTGTATTCGATTGTCTAAAATACATGTTGGTTTTAGTCGATACTATCAAAGTCATGCTGGTTGTGTTCGATCCTATCAAAGACATGTTGGTTGTGTTCGATAATATCAAAGACATGTTGGTTGTATACGATACTATCAAAGACATGTTGGTTTTATTTGATACTATCAAAACATGTTGGTTGTATTCGATATTATCAAAGACATTTTTGGTTTTATTCGATACTATCAAAGGCATGTTTGTTGCATTCGATACTATCTCAAAGACATGTCGGTTTTGTTGATTTTTGAGTAGATTCTGATCTGTTAAAACTTTATTTCTGTTCTGTTTTAAATGTCTGCACTGCGCTCAGTTCACGCAGCAGTCACAGTCTGTCTGTGACGACGATACAAAATGTCAACTAATGTACAGGCCTTCTATAATTGGTCTGTTTACTTCACCAGTTAATGACCGCTGCTAATTCACTGGGAGACGGGGGAGGGAAGAGGAACAGAAAGAACAGAAATAGATAAGGGAGTTAATTTGCATTAATTATCCATACTGCTATGTTGTATGCACTGAGTTATCCCATATTATAGTCCAACTCTCCATATTCATGTCAATGATTGGCCCAAACTGTCGTCCGGCTCAACACTTGTTACAGAAGGAATAGCGGGAAGAACTGGAAACCGATTTACTTGTTTTTTTTTTTCTCCCTTTTGTTTTACAGTTATTGCCGTCTGCTAGTCGCGTGCCAACTGAGTTCTCAAGGTTTTCCAGGCGCTCTTCGCGTGATCTGACCACTGTTTCTGCTAACGCCGAGATTGTGGGAAATGGGATTGGGGGGGGGGGGGATATATTTGTAAAGCTTAAAAAAAAAAGGTTAAAATTAACACAGTTGTAGAAGAACAAAAGAGAAATAATACAAAAGCATCCAATGTTTTGTCTGCATATGTACGTAACTTGAACTCAATATTATGCTGTAGGTGGCGTAACAAGCATTAGTAGTGCCCGGGGAGTACTCTTAATATGAACCAATCCCCTGGTACTGCAGTGATGAGTACGACATCCCCTGGATGGTGGCAAAGTGAGTACAGCACGCAACTGCACGCTACTGCACGCTAGGGAAGAAAGAAAAAAGTCGAAGAATGTTTACAATTTAACAAATAACTTTCTTTTATTTCTGCTGATTGCTGTATTCATAGCATTTTCATCTACTGCGAGGACCAGTGGATATATCATCTCCCGTAGTGAGGACTTTCACCTTGACCTGATATATCCACTGGTCCTCGCAGTAGATCGAACCCAAGACCCACCAATTTGACAGTCGAACGCTATACCGAGCGATCATAATTTCTCGCTGTGCAGTGAGTCGAGCAGGGAAAAATTGTTGGATTCAGTGTAAATTAGGGACGACTAGCGACTAGCGACTAGCGGGTGCTGAAATACATTTTGGTATCTGATGGTTTGATGAGCACTTCTAATGTTCCGCAAGGAGCTTGATGGTGAGGGGGGGGGAGGAAGGCGCGAAGTATAAACATAAAAATGTTGAAATTTCCTTTCTATTTCATTCAGTCTGATTTTTAGCGCGTCAGGGTGGTCCTAAAGTACTAATGAGACACATGGGCAAACGTTTGTTTGTCAATAAAGATTTATTCTAATCATAGACTTAACAAATGGGTTCCATAATGAACGAATTGTAGACTAGGTGTAGCGAAATAATAATAAACTGTTCTGTTTTTTAATGTTTCTTATGGCTGTAAAAAACAGCATTTATACTAAAAAGTGAACTGTCTTGAATAAGCTGAGTGGATAGTCATTTCTACACATTTACTGCGGTCCAGGGTTCTGTCAACGATTCGTTGTTGTTTATTTCTTTGTATTAACATCTTCATGATATTATATTCTCAAAGTTAATATTTTTGAAAAGAAGAAAAAAAATTTCGCAATGGTTTTGGCAAGGTAAGGCTGGTATATTTTATTATTATTTCTTCAACTTAATCCGTTGATAATGAAATCACCTTTTAATTATGTCTAGTGCCAAGTTTTAACACAATACAACATGTTATGAAAATACTTTGAACCATACGACATGAAATCAAATAATACACAATTCAACATGGCTACGACAGTTGAGTCACAGCAAATTCTCATTCGTAATTAGGAGGACTACCTTTAATACTTGTACCATTTATTTGCTATGTTGTTATAAAACAGAAAGAGGGTTTTCATGATTTTTGATAATTATAAAATATGATTTATTTATTCCTTTCTCAGATGACACCCCTGGTGGGATGTTCATTATTCAACGCCGTGGAAAGGGGGGAGGGGAGGCGATCACATTGATTCATATAATTTGGTACACTTAGTTTAGATTAACATTATTCAAATGTTTTTTTTTTTCATTGAAATATTGTTTGTTCGTTTTTTTTAGGCATACAACAATACTGCCTTTAAAAAGATTGAGTTCAATTCTCTTCAACCATTGCTTTTATTCATTTTTTTCTGAACATTCGTTTTAACTTTAAAGAATGAACATATGTGAAGAAGGATTCTGTTTTCAATGTTTTTCGTTCATGGATATTTATTTGTCCCTATATATTAAATACATCTAAATACATCTAAATACATCTAATCAAGTACAGTCTATTTAACCTGTTGTTATAAGAGTGCCTTAATTGATCCAGAATGGGAAATTGATAATACATTAGAATGAGGATAGACATGTATGTCAGTCGATGTACGGTACTTTGTTGAATTTATCCGTTACATGCACATTAGAATTTATACCGTATTTCTCTCTTTTAAGATATTCTAGTTCAGATATGAAAACTAAAATAAAAAAATGCAACAGTGTCTCTCAAAGGAAATATTCGATTACTATTATAATATCGATCCTCAGCCGGGGTAAAAAAAAACTGGTGCCCTGGAAGAGAAATGAAAACAAATGTACTGCCGTACCAGCAACTGTCCAGCAGGGAAATCATTGACAGGGCAGCACACCCACTTTGTCAACGTTTTATTGACATAAGTAAAACATATTAAATAATAACAACAAAAAAAGTAAATCAGAACAAATGGTTCATACTGGGTCATCTGAACAACAAACTTTGATTGAACTAGGCATAAAAAGGTGGATAACCGATGATGAACTTAACAATAAACGTAAATGAAGTTAGCATAAAAATGATGGATTACTTTTGAACTTATCAGGCTTAAAGAATAAATATGGTTAGTGATACTTATGACTGAAATAGATATTGAATTATGGAATAATGCGTGAATTTAACAAGGCGCTTGAATGAAAAGTCATAAAGATGGATACCGTGTGAAACTATCTGGACACTTGACTGAGCTAATTACAATGGCTGATATCGTGTGAAATATCAAGTCACATGACTGAGCTAATTACAATGGTTGATACCGTATGATACTATCAAGTCACATGACTGAGCTAATTACAATGGCTAATATCGTGTGACACTATCAAGTCACATGACTGAGCTAATTACAATGGTTGATATCGTGTGAAATATCAAGTCACATGACTGAGCTAATTTTAATGGTTAATATCGTGTGACACTATCAAGTCACATGACTGAGCTAAGTACAATGGTTGATATCGTGTGAAACTATCAAGTCACATGACTGAGCTAATTACAATGGTTGATATCGTGTGAAACTATCAAGTCACATGACTCAGATAAACATTTAAAAAATCTACCCAGCCGTTAAGTGGACTCGGTTAGACTGAATGTAAACTTTCTAAAAGGGAGAATATGTTGAAATCATCTCGTTTGTATACTGTGTCCAAGGATGGTAAGTGGACTTTGGGAAATGTGGCATATTAAACCCATCAACAAACAAACACACACACACATAATATTTTGCGTTCCAGTAAGCACGCAGTCTGCAGCGCAATCATTTCTAACAAAATTTTTTGTTGTCACATTTAGGTAAAGGGCTGGAGTAAATCAATCAATAATATTTCTTAAAATGAACAATTCTTCTTACCTTGAATTCTACGAAACACTACACATGTAACTGAATAATTTTACACTTCACAAAATATTGACAAGTCCACAATTTTTTAAAGAAAAAAATCACACGGAGCAGTGTCTGAGTTAATGTCTCGGTGCTGATGAATTCTGCCAGTCTGGCAAATTGATGCTCGCCTAGAAAAGTCCTGGCCGTAGCGCTGCACCGTTTCGCCAACGCACGCGAGCAGTGACTGTCGTGTTAGATCACCTCCATTAATTTCTAATGCAAGCAGTGACCAGGAATTAATCTTTTCACAGAATCAACTTGTAATCAAAAACTGACAACAGTCGCATACACGCGCGTGTGAGTGTTTGTTTCACGTGTGAATAAATATATAGGTCATTTTCGTGGGTCAGAAGCTACACAGTTTATAGATTTATAAAAATTATCGAAAAACACAAAAGATACATAATGGTTTGATTTGCTTTTAATTATTTTTTTTGGGGGGGGGGGGGATCCATAGTATAACGCGCTTAGATAAAATATATTTGTCAGTCGAAATGATCGAACATTCATTGATCTAGACCTGTGGTTGCCAAACTATTTACACTTCACGACTCACTATGACCATTGGTTTGGTTTCGCAAACATAAATGAAAAGAAAAACTACGATAACAGTTGTAAAATATGAGATTCATGTGTCATTTATTGTATATATATATATATATATATATATATACATATATATATATATATATATATATATATATATATATATATCAGGGGCCGACTTTAGAATGTGTCATCATGCACCGAACTCTTCAGTGTATATAACATCTTTGAAAAGTGTGATGCACATATTTATATGCAAGTCTGGAAAACATTCAATATTTGTGATAAAATTGAACAGAAGTAACAAATACAATTTCAAAAACCACTTCAAATACACTTTTTGTGCCAAAAAATGATTAATTTACAATAAAAAATAATCATTTTGTTGGAAATGAAAAGAATGCATGTGCACTGTTGATTTTATACTTTTTTTTTATTCTAAAGGTCAATAAAGATTTATAAGCGAAAAATGTGATAGTCGTATTTTATTTCCTTTTGTTATTAGAACAAATTTATACTTGTTTTCTAGTCGCAAAGTTTCGTAAAATATTGTCAAGTTTAACATCTGCTTAATTCAAACTCGGTCAAGTTTAAAGCTGAAAACTGAGAAACAAAGGAATAAAGCTGAAAACTGAGAAACAAATGAATACAGCTGAAAACTGAGAAACAAAGGAATAAAGCTGAAAACTGAGAAACAAAGGAATAAAGCTAAAAACTGAGAAACAAATGAATACAGCTGAAAACTGAGAAACAAAGGAATAAAGCTGAAAACTGAGAAACAAAGGAATAAAGCTGAAAACTGAGAAACAAAGGAATAAAGCTGAAAACTGAGAAACAAAGGAATAAAGCTGAAAACTGAGAAACAAAGGAATAAAGCTGAAAACTGAGAAACAAAGGAATAAAGCTGAAAACTGAGAAACAAAGGAATAAAGCTGAAAACTGAGAAACAAAGGAATAAAGCTGAAAACTGAGAAACAAAGGAATAAAGCTGAAAACTGAGAAACAAAGGAATAAAGCTGAAAACTGAGAAACAAAGGAATAAAGCTGAAAACTGAGAAACAAAGCTGTGGTACAATGTCATTAGCAGTTTATTTCCATTCACATCTTGTCTTTCACCTATAATGGTAGAAAATTGACGAGATAAATCTTGGCCATGTTGGCATCATTTCAATTACACTGTATCTCATTTGATAACTGCATCATCAGTCTGCAACAGGAAGAGAGAGTCAGTCAATGGTTTCACTCCATACAGTCGTTAATCCCAATCCCATTACTCACGTCTCTGCCAAGAATACAGACATAATATAATCGATATATTGTGTGAAATAGTTCGTAGATTAGCTGTTTAACTTTATAAAAATGGAACACGGCGTGTGGTAGCATTGGTCACTATACCCATCCACCAACCCTAACCCTAACCCTTAAATCACATTAAAATAAACTGAACTGCATATTTCAGACTATCGATTTATCGAAAAAACGCGGAACGAGGGGAAGAAACTTTGGCTAGTGCTAATCTATCTTTCTGTTTCACTTTTCTTTTTCTCTCCCCCTCGTTTTCTCGTCACACAGAATGTGGAGGTCAGTGAAGGTCTAATGAAGCCTGCAGTGCAACAGTGCACCGGAAAATCGGGGGTGACAATTTATACTTCGTTTAAGGTGGTATGGAATGTGATTGTTCATCTGATTACCGTTAACGGTTTTTATACGTTTTTCTTTTGTTTTAAAGATTCGTTACCAGAGAAACCGGTTTTTTTCTCTCACAAGATTTCCGGAAGATGATTAAAGAAACTATGTCTAGAAAATGATGATTAGCTTCTTGTCTAGATGAGAAAATATGGGAGAGGGGGCCTAAATGAAATGTAACAAGCACAGCTGTAAGATCGGTGTATTGGAAGGAAGGATCGTAATCTCAAACGTAAAAGCGGTGCTTCACGTAGTAGTTGTCAATAAACCAAATGGTTTGTCGCTTGCAATAGGAGATAGACAAAGGGGAGACAAACATTTTCAACCATGGTTGACAGTGAGTTGGTAAATTTAGCAGAAGGCTCGCACCAAAAGCAGATATATGGAATATTAAAATTGGCACACTAAATATTAAATGGAAACGTCACAGATGTAAACAGGTGTAAAGTAGCAGAGCACCGGCCGGATCGAATAGCTCTTGGGGTCGTACTTGGCCTGTAGGTCGTACTTGGCCTGTGGGTCGTACTTGGCCTGTGGGTCGTACTTGGCCTGTGGGTCGTACTTGGCCTGTGGGTCGTACTTGGCCTGTGGGTCGTACTTGGCATGTGGGTCGTACTTGGCCTGTAGGCTGTACTTGGCCTTCGGGTCGTACTTGGCCTGTGGGTCGTACTTGGCCTGTGGTTCGTACTTGGCCTGTGGGTCGTACTTGGCCTGTGGGACGTACTTGGCCTGTGGGTCGTACTTGGCCTGTGGGACGTACTTGGCCTGTGGGTCGTACTTGGCCTGTGGGTCGTACTTGGCCTGTGGGACGTACTTGGCCTGTGGGTCGTACTTGGCCTGTGGGTCGTACTTGGCCTGTGGGCTGTACTTGGCCTGTGGGTCGTACTTGGCCTGTGGGTCGTACTTGGCCTGTGGGTCGTACTTGGCCTGTGGGTTGTACTTGGCCTGTGGGTAGTACTTGGCCTGTGGGTCTTACTTGGCCTGTGGGTCGTACTTGGACTGTGGGTCGTACTTGGCCTGTGGGTCGTACTTGGCCTGTGGGTCTTACTTGGCCTGTGGGTCGTACTTGGCCTGTGGGTCGTACTTGGCCTGTGGGTCGTACTTGGCCTGTGGGACGTACTTGGCCTGTGGGTCGTACTTGGCCTGTGGGTCGTACTTGGCCTGTAGGCTGTACTTGGCCTGTGGGTAGTACTTGGCCTGTGGGTCGTACTTGGCCTGTGGGACGTACTTGGCCTGCGGTTAGTATTTAGTCTAGTATAGACACAAGTCAGTCACCTTATCATTTTTATACTATCTTCAAAAAAGACACACTAAAGACATCTTTCTTTGAATTTCAGTGCAAAACTCATCATCCTTGTAATACCACTCGCCTATATCATAAAACGGTATTCGCACATGTCAATATGACAATGTTGTACTACTTTTCATTATTAAAGCGAAAAAAGCATTTTAGCCTGTCGATATGACATTTTAGTACTTCTGGCTATTATCATAACACAGTATTTCAACCTGTTAATATGGCTATGTAGTTCTTCATGCCATATCACAGCTCACTATATTCACCTATTAATATGACTATGTACTCCTTCATGCCAATATTAAAACACATCATTTCCACCTGTCAATATGACTAATTGCCTGTTATCTATCGTTTAGTCAAATATTTCGAATCCTGTTATTTTATTGAGACGTTGTTACCTGGTTGTTCGAAGTGATACCTGTCGTCCTGGTAAACAAAGTTGTGGCCAATAGGCATTCTTCTGGCTTCTTCCCACCCACCCCCATCCCACATTTTGTATGCCAGGAAGCGTTGGTCTTCTTTGTCTCAAGTCACTTGTCAGACAACAGACTTTGAAGCGAAAATTTGATCTCTTCAGATGTATTAAGAACAAATTTTAACAAAACTTGTGTCTTAATCAGCGATTCATATTCAGCGTTTTCGTTCTTCACTCTTGGACGTTTTAATTTAAATTATATTTCTATCATGGACTTTTTAAAGACAAACTTTTGGTTTTACCATCTTATTTATAACTTGTTTTATTTAGTTTTATTCCATTCAAACTATTCAAAGATCTGGTTAGTCCATGGATAACAAATTAGGAACCACTGTATACTATAAAAGTTCGCTTACTTTCAGATTCACTATAATATCTAGTTCGCTGTGTAATCAGATTGCTTCTAGCCCCCCCACACACACATACACACTGTACACACACACACTATTCTGGCTGATAAGCTTTCTGCTAATGAATAATTTATTGATCCCAAATAAGTGCTGAGTAAACTGTTTTCCCTTGATGTAAACAACTAATTACCGTTTTGTTGGAAGAAACATTTGGTGCCATATGATGGAGGTTTGTACGTTTCAATCAAAAACAAATAGGAATCTCTTGTATTACGGATATTTACTTCATCTTCTCATTCCAAATTGTACGGCTTCGGCTCATTTTCTTCTACGCTGTTATTCAATTTATTTTTTGTTTCTAGATTTCTTTGTTTTTTTTTTCTCATTCTTTCCTCATTTTTTTTTTACTATCACTGATTTGAATCCTGTTTGTGCAGCACATTTCGTTCTTGTTGAGAGCTCGGGATTTGCTTGATTTATAATGAATGACAAGCAACATAGAATTTTAATAAGTAGAACAGAATGTTCATTCTTAGTAGTATACAACTTAAATAGCTAGTCTAATAGTTGTTTTTTTACATGACAAAGAATATATTATGTTTAAGTTGAGTAATTTAATGCTTTATGGCGTAATCTATATTCATGGATATTGTACATTACAACTGCAGTCAAAGATGCATATTTAGCAACAAAATCTCAATTTAAAAAGCCATTAAAAAGATTTTAAAAGTATTTTTTTTAAATGATAATTTTTTAAAATTATTTCTTTAATGTATTAACGTACGCGGTTTTAGAATTAACCTCTTTCAAAAATAAATAGTATAGAAAACAAATTTTAACAGTCTTGTGTTAAAGAAATGTGGTCGTTATGGGAATTCGGACTTCCTACGTTTGGTCTAAAAAAAACGTTTATTTCTGGAGGAAATTTGTCATTAAAAAAATCCCATATTCAACACTGAACGTGGGCAGGTTTCTCTAATTGTACAAACTGTCTCATGAAAACTATTCTACGGACTTAACGACTTATCGATGAATTTGTTGTCATAGTCACTTGAAATTATGTTATAAACCAATATCAGTTATGCACAGCAAATATTTTTTTTTAATTTATTAGTTGCCTTCTAACTACATAGAAAATTAAATGGCGAAAGTAAGAACCGTTCAAAATGAGTTTAAACGTTGTGTTCAATTACATGCTATGACCAGTAACATGAGAGCCAATTAAAATTTAAATTATTCACAACATTCCCACAAGATCATCAGGTCGTTGAGCTAATGTGACTTAATTGAAGAAGAATTCCAAAGACAGATTCATTTTAAATAATTAAATCAAAACATTTTATTTCAGGCGTATTTTGTTTTCGTTTTGTTTGTTTGCGTTTAATCGTGGCTGCAATGAGTCAGTGGCTGTTTGTTTGCGTTTAATCGTGGCTGCAATGAGTCAGTGGCTGTTTGTTTTGCGTTTAATCGTGGCTGCAATGAGTCAGTGGCTGTTTGTTTTGCGTTTAATCGTGGCTGCAATGACTCAGTGGCTGTTTGTTTTGCGTTTAATCGTGGCTGCAATGAGTCAGTGGCTGTTTATTTTGCGTTTAGTCGTGGCTGCGATGAGTCAGTGGCTGTTTGTTTTGCGTTTAATCGTGGCTGCGATGAGTCAGTGGCTGTTTGTTTTGCGTTTAATCGTGGCTGCAATGAGTCAGTGGCTGTTTGATTTGCGTTTAATTGTGGCTGCAATGAGTCAGTGGCTGTTTGTTTTGCGTTTAATCGTGGCTGCAATGAGTCAGTGGCTGTTTGATTTGCGTTTAAGTGTGGCTGCAATGAGTCAGTGGCTGTTTGTTTTGCGTTTAATCGTGGCTGCAATGACTCAGTGGCTGTTTGTTTTGCGTTTAATCGTGGCTGCAATGAGTCAGTGGCTGTTTATTTTGCGTTTAGTCGTGGCTGCGATGAGTCAGTGGCTGTTTGTTTTGCGTTTAATCGTGGCTGCGATGAGTCAGTGGCTGTTTGTTTTGCGTTTAATCGTGGCTGCAATGAGTCAGTGGCTGTTTGATTTGCGTTTAATTGTGGCTGCAATGAGTCAGTGGCTGTTTGTTTTGCGTTTAATCGTGGCTGCAATGAGTCAGTGGCTGTTTGATTTGCGTTTAATTGTGGCTGCAATGAGTCAGTGGCTGTTTGTTTTGCGTTTATTCGTGGCTGCAATGACTCAGTGGCTGTTTGTTTTGCGTTTAATCGTGGCTGCAATGAGTCAGTGGCTGTTTGTTTTGCGTTTAGTCGTGGCTGCAATGAGTCAGTGGCTGTTTGTTTGAGTTTAATCGTGGCTGCAATGAGTCAGTGGCTGTTTGTTTGCGTTTATTCGTGGCTGCAATGAGTCAGTGTTTGTTCGTTTCTTAACACTATTTGAACATTTAACTCAAGAAAATATTTCTACTCATCAATGTTGTTTGTTTAGTAACATGCCTTAAAACTACTCACCAAAACATTCTACATTTTGTCAAGTTGATGTAAACTTAAGCTTTTAAAATGCTCATTATCAATTAAGTTAATCTTTTAAGTGTCAAGAGTCGATTCTTTCTCCCCCCCCTCTCTCTCTCTCTCTCTCTCTCTCTCTCTCTGTCACTACCCCCCCCCCATCTATCCTCCCCGACACCCTGTTTTTTTCTCCAACATCCCTCACTTTCCATGTTTCCGTTTTCTTCAAGATTCCATTCGTTTGATTTTCATCACTGATCGATGAACAGGCCAGAGGGGATGGGGCAGGGTGGGGTGGGGTGGGGGTGGGTCGGTGAAAATGAGACATCGGTCAGTAGAAGTAAAGGGGGAGTTAAGCAAAGAGAAGGCCTTCAAAGATTGTTTTCTCATTGCGCAATAGACTAGGATGTATACTTTTATATCATATGATATCTATGTTTGTATCATAGTATATATGCGTTTGTATCATATGATATATGTGTTTTTTATCTTTGTAGATGGATATGAGGTAGAGAGAGTAGACAGTTTTATAGTCAGGCTGATTTACAGACGCACTTGTAGATTTGTTTTGTTTTTTGTTTTGGGACAGATGTAAAGTCAGACTTACTGACAGAAAAACGTACGGACAGACATATGAACATAAACAGACACACAGACAGAAGACCAGGCATATTGGCGGACAGCCAGGCCAACAAGTGGGTAGACACTGAGACGAAAATCTGGTAGATGGGTATATAGAGATATATAACTTGATGGATATAGGCAGTGACAGAAAAAAATAATGATAAAGAGAAAGGGGCAATTTAACTTATCAAACCAAGCTACGCATCGTTCTGTTACTGTGAGTTTAAACATATGGGATAAATAAGAAGTAAGGAAAACATAATACGTACCATATTATTTTATTAGACTGACCATCGGGGCAAAGGTAGGCGGCATAATTTTGGATTGGAACCCATCTCTATGTTTATCAGATTCAGTTTTACTGCCCGCCGATCATTTCACTTACAAGTCTAATAGATGAAAGTATTTGATCATTATAACTTGTGCACAAGTATCTAGATTGTCACAACTTGTACACACGTATCTAGATTATCACAGCTGGTACACAAGTATTTAGATTATGACAACTTGTGCACAAGTCTCTAGATAATCACAACTTGTACACAAGTATCTAAATTATCACAACTTGTACACAAGTATATAAATTATCACAACTTGTGCGCAAGTGTCTATATTATCACAACTTGTGCACATGTATCTAGATCATCACAACTTGTACACAAGTATCTAGATCATCACAACTTGTACACAAGTATCTAGATTATCACAACTTGTGCACAAGTATCTAGATTATCACAACTTCTACACAAGTATCTAAAGCATCACAGCTTGTACACAAGTATCTAGATTATCGCAGCTTGTACACAAGTATCTAGATCATCACAACTTGTACACAAGTATCTAGATCATCACAACTTGTACACTATTATCTAGATCATCAAAGCGTGTACACATTCTATCAACTTGTACACATTCTATCAACTTGTACACATTCTATCAACTTGTACACATTCTATCAACCTGTACACATTCTATCAACGTGTACAGTATTCATGTTGTAGCTAACATATTTGAGTCCGTGTCAGTGATGCCCCTGGGTGATTTAGAGATTTTTGTTTTTATTTTCCTAGACATTTTTCTGATTGCTTGAGACTTGTACACAGTTATGTGACGGGAATAAAATAATTAAATGGCCCGGGGGCGGGTGGGGCTAACTTCTTAAGAATTGTACTTCAGACATTTCAACGGCTCTAAAGTGTCACAACCAAGTGGTCAACTTTTGATGTCAATACGTCCTTATAACTGTGTCTATAATGTCCATCAATGAACAATGAGAGGAGGTGGTTGCCATATGTTTGAGTTGAATATTTTTAATGCAAATAATAATGTGATCTTGTTGTTTTTTTTTTTATAATTTAGCCCCAAACTAAACTATTCATATTTTGCAATGCCTTCACAATGCAATCATTAAACTATTTGTAATATATCCCTGAAACACAACAGTCCATGACCAATGCGGCAACGCCATAGTTTGATTCTCCATATTAAAGTTACTCCTCTAGCAAGATGAAATACTTCCGCACGGAACTTTCCTCTAAGTGAAACTCTTGAACGCACACAGTATTTTTTGTTTACTACACACTTACAAATAGGGCCGGATTAACCATTCTAAGTCTGTAGTATTAGTCCCTGTAATAGCATTAGTCCCTGTAATAGCATTAGGCCCTGTAATAGCATTAGGCCCTGTAATAGCATTAGGCCCTGTAATAGCATTAGGCCATGTAATAGCATTCGACCCTGTAATAGCATTAGGCCATGTAATAGCATTAGGCCATGTAATAGCATTAGGCCCTGTAATAGCATTAGGCCCTGTAATAGCATTAGGCCCTGTAATAGCCCTCGTTAATCAGACTACGTGATTATTCATCGATATCTTCAGACTAGAAAGTGGTTAAAAAAAATAAATTACTTAGTCTTGGCCACATCAAGATACAAGTATAGGCCTATTTTGTGAAGTTTTGGTCAATTTGCTGGCAAACATATACCATCTTTAGTGAGTAGTCTTATGCCTACAATAACTCTGAAGCGGCACTGCTTACATCGTATATACGAAATGATAGATAGTTAGACACACACAAAAATAGAAAGTGACAATGTAAAAAAAAAATATTACATAACAGTTTTTATCTATTCTCTCTCATAGCAATGTTGCCTGGGGCACTTGTGACCCCTGGTTTCTAACAAGAAGCTGATCCAGCACTGTCAGTCAAACAATGGCTTCTGTGGACAGTCACAAGACCCGTGATAATGAGTAAGCACATTAAAACATAAGTAACCAAGTAAATGGTATGATGCACAAAGCTGACAAAAAAAAAACGAACACAAAACATATCAAATGAATAAGTTACACTAATCTATGATAGTATATTCATTACAGCAGCTTTCCTGAAAAATTTGACTATTGTATCTCTTGTAGTTTTTTTTTTTACAATTTTTTTTGTTTGACATGACTGGGTTCTGGGTGTACCTCAACATTCGCACAATCAATAGTATGATGCTACACAATCAATAGTATGATGCTACACTATCAATAGTATGATGCTACACAATCAATAGTATGATGATACACAATCAATAGTATGATGATGCTGCACAAATCAATGGAAAGATACTGCACATTAATAGAATGATACAACACAAATAATAGAATGATGCTACACAATCAATAGAATGATGTAGAACAACCATTGAAGTAACACAACACAACCAATAGAATGATACTACACATACATGATAGAATGATGCTACACAATCTATAGAATGATACTACACATAAATGATAGAATGATGCTACACAATCAATAGAATGATACTACATATATATGATAGAATGATGCTACACATCCAATAGAATGATACTACACATAAATGATAGAATGATGCTACACAACCAATAGAATGATACTACACATACATGATAGAATGATGCTACACAATCAATAGAATGATACTACACATAAATGATAGAATGATGCTACACAATCAATAGAATGATACTACACATACATGATAGAATGATGCTACACAACCAATAGAATGATACTACACATAAATGATAGAATGACGCTACACAATCAATAGAATGATACTACACATAAACGATAGAATGATGCTACACAATCAATAGAATGATACTACACATAAATGATAGAATGATGCTACACAATCAATAGAATGATACTACACATACATGATAGAATGATGCTACACAGCCAATAGAATGATACTACACATAAATGATAGAATGATGCTACACAATCAATAGAATGATACTACACATAAATGATAGAATGATGCTACACAATCTATAGAATGATACTACACATACATGATAGAATGATGCTACACAGCCAATAGAATGATACTACACATAAATGATAGAATGATGCTACACAATCAATAGAATGATACTACACATAAATGATAGAATGATGCTACACAATCTATAGAATGATACTACACATACATGATAGAATGATGCTACACAATCAATAGAATGATACTACACATACATGATAGAATGATGCTACACAATCAATAGAATGATACTACACATACATGATAGAATGATGCTACACAATCAATAGAATGATACTACACATGCATGATAGAATGATGCTACACAATCAATAGAATGATACTACACATGCATGATAGAATGATGCTACACAATCAATAGAATGATACTACACATACATGATAGAATGATGCTACACAATCAATAGAATGATACTACACATAAATGATAGAATGACGCTACACAATCAATAGAATGATACTACACATACATGATAGAATGATGCTACACAATCAATAGAATGATACTACACATACATGATAGAATGATGCTACACAATCAATAGAATGATACTACACATAAATGATAGAATGATGCTTCACAATCAATATAATGATACTACACATACATGATAGAATGATGATACACAACCAATAGAATGATACTACACATAAATGATAGAATGATGCTACACAATCATTAGAATGATACTACACATACATGATAGAATGATGCTACACAATCAATAGAATGATACTACACATACATGATAGAATGATGCTGATTATTCATTTTAGAAGGATGCAGAGGCGTTCTAATAGATAAGCGAATTAGGGGATCGTCCAAGACCCCACTCACGTATTAATTTCTATTCAATTTGATGCTAGGAAGAGTCCGAAACTTTTTTTTTTGCTAGGGTCCACAAACATCTCGTTAGTTTCTGTTTAGGGTCCACAAACATCTCGTTAGTTTCTGTCTATGGTCCACAAACATCTCGTTAGTTTTTGTTTATGGTCCACAAATATCTCGTTAGTTTCTGTCTATGGTCCACAAACATCTCGTTAGTTTCTGTTTAGGGTCCACAAACATCTCGTTAGTTTCTGTCTATGGTCCACAAACATCTCGTTAGTTTCTGTTTAGGGTCCACAAACATCTCGTTAGTTTCTGTCTTTGGTCCACAAACATCTCGTTAGTTTCTGTCTATGGTCCACAAACATCTCGTTAGTTTCTGTCTATGGTCCACAAACATCTCATTAGTTTCTGTTTAGGGTCCACAAACATCTTGTTAGTTTTTGTCTATGGTCCACAAACATCTCGTTAGTTTCTGTTTAGGGTCCACAAACATCTCGTTAGTTTCTGTCTATGGTCCACAAACATCTCGTTAGTTTCTGTCTATGGTCCACAAACATCTCGTTAGTTTCTGTTTAGGGTCCACAAACATCTTGTTAGTTTCTGTCTATGGTCCACAAACATCTCGTTAGTTTCTGTCTAGGGTCCACAAACATCTCTGTAAGTTTCTGTACATTAAAAGAAAAATCATAAAGTTATATTATATATATATATATATATATATATATATATATATATATATATATATATAAGTACTAGTATATGTCTATAATTTGTCTATCACTCTGTTATGTTCAGAGATTAATATGCACAGATGTGTACATTTAACAGCCTGACCTACTTTATGCTTTATGTTTGAACATCGTCTTCTGTTTATTTATTTTTATGTTTAATTTGACAACAATTTTCAAGCTATTCAACAAGGTTTATTACCCATTAGTAATTAATTACATAAACTTGCCAAGTAAAGTGATTAAAGGAATATCTTTTGATCAACAACGAGCAACAACTATAAATAAACAACATAGACAGACTGCTGAGTGATATAAAAACATCATCAGATTGAGTGTACACTGATCTATTTCACACAGAAACTCTGGTATGAGCTTTTTAAATATATATATATATATATATATGTATATAGGTCAGACAAATCGCCTCCACCATACCCCCATTTCTCTCCTTCTTGACTTCAACATCTTTTTTTCTAGCGGTCATTTAATCGGACCCAGAATATTGACATCCATGCCAGCGGTCAGTAAAGTTTTCGAAGCTATGAGGACAGCAACTTCAGTAAAAGGGAAGATTTACTTCCCATGTAACTAGAAGTTTTACACTGAAGTCTTTATAGAACTCTCCGATCATTTTTTATTAATCCCATTTATAGCTATTGAGTCATGTTTCTTAAATTTACACAAAGTCTTCAGCCATGTTTCTTAATTCTATACTCTTCATACATGTTTCTTAATTCTATACTCTTCAGACATGTTTCTTAATTCTATACTCTTCAGCCATGTTTCTTAATTCTATACTCTTCAGCCATGTTTCTTAATTTTATACTCTTCAGCCATGTTTCTTAATTCTATACTCTTCAGCCATGTTTCTTAATTCTATACTCTTCAGCCATGTTTCTTAATTCTATACTCTTCAGACATGTTTCTTAATTCTATACTCTTCAGACATGTTTCTTAATTCTATACTCTTCAGACATGTTTCTTAATTCTATACTCTTCAGACATGTTTCTTAATTCTATACTCTTCAGACATGTTTCTTAATTCTATACTCTTCAGACATGTTCTAAATAAACCCTTGAGCCATGTTTTTTAATTCCATATAAACTCTTCAGCCATGTTTTTTGAATCTATATAAACTCTTCAGACATGTTTCCTAAAACTATTTAATCTATTTAATTATGTTTTTAGACCCATTTAAATACTTCAGTAAAGAATAAAAAATTTTCAGAATGCATATCTTCAATTTAAACTGATATTTCAGAAAGCCACCATGTTTGTTATTTGTCAACACTGTTCTATTGCGTTATGTTAATTCAAGGATGTAACGACTTATTGAACCAACCAACTATAAATGTGTTCGATTGATTCTAGGCTATAATTTCTCGTTAAACCAACTATATTGTGTTAGATTGAATCAATGCTGTAAAGTCTCATTAAATCAACAATATTGCGCTCCATTCGGCAATTAGCCACAATCTTTCTCTCGTTCTATTTGATCCTTTGGCAAGATTTCAGCGTTTATTTTTTTATTTGTAGCCATAAAAAGATAACTCCTAATGTAATTTGGCACTGAGTTATCTTTTCTTTTTTTTTTTATAGTAGTAATCAATACGGAAGACACATGTAATGAACTAGCCAGCTATCCATTCCCCTTTCCCACCCCTCGATTCAACCATTTTTGAAGTTGGATTTGTTTATACAGGGGCGTTTTCCAGTAAAAATGAACATTGAAGGCTCTCTTGCAAGATCTCCACGATCAACCTGATATCCACTGTTACCCCCCTCCCCTCACGTCTCTTATATCTGGGCTATATATCCATCCATCTTTTTACTTCTCTCATTATCTCACCCTCTCTCAGAATCTCTGTCTCTTTAATTGGAAAAGATAATTGAAGTAAAGATGATTATTGCACAGATTGTAGCCACAATCACAACGTAAGAGACGATGTAGTGATGTAGTAGTTGTCTCATCTAGTGTAATAACATCTTGTTATTATTTGTTGCTACAGCTTTATATGGCGTGTTTTTTTTCTTCTCTATCAATAACATTGACACTTTAAAACTTTAAGTAAAATGTTGCCAGTTTTTTAAACATTTGGTTGTTTACATTTTATTTCACTCCAGCATTGTTTCTTTGATGACCCCTGACCTTTTAGCTATTTTATTCTTCTCAACTAACGTTGTCAAAATGTGTTCCGATTTATGATGTCATTTCTGAGAACATACAATGCCATCTTGATTCCCCCCCCCCCCCACCCCCCACACCCACCGTCCTTTTACCAGCGTTTTTTTTTTTTAATTTTGAAAATTCTTCGCAAAGAAAAAAAAAAGTTCTTAAATCAGATTAAGAGAATCCTTTCCCATGAGAGGTTTCTTTGAGCGATGAAATAGAAGAGATGTGAAGGTGTGCGGAGATGATAGACAGAAAGAAAAGATGGGGCGAACGAGAAAAGAATTATACATAACGTAATCTTTCAAACTATGCCTGACAAATAAAGTAAATATTTCAAAATGGCCCTAAACATAAATTAAATATTTCTAATGGGCCCTAAACATAAAGTAAAAATTTTAAATTGGCCCTAAACATAAAGTAAATATTTCAAATGGGCTCTAAACATAAAGAAGATATTTTAAATTGGCCCTAAACATAAAGTAAAAATTTTAAATTGGCCCTAAACATAAAGTAAATATTTCAAATTGGCTCTAAACATAAAGTAAATATTTCTAATGGGCCCTAAACATAAAGTAAATATTTCAAATGGGCCCTAAACATAAAGAAGATATTTCAAATTGGACCTAAACATAAAGTAAATATTTAAACTTATTCCGTAAACATAAAGTTAAAAAACTAAACATGCCATACAACATAAATAACGCAGAATTAGCAATTGTATCCTACAAATAATTGGAATATTGTACTACACATTACGTAGCAATACGAAGTATGCCCTTCAAATTATATTGCAATGCGGATTATGACCTGTAATTAACATAACAATACGAATTGTGCCGTACAAATTACATATCTATGTTAGTTGTGCCCTGCAAACGACATAGAAATACGAATTGCGTACTACAAATAACGTACCGATGCGAAATACCCCTACACAAAAATTATCCCACAGTGCTTTTTTTTTCTAAAAAAAGGAAAAGTCGTAGTTTTATATAGAGCTTACCATACCATCGTAGTGCCGGGCTATTATATAAATTATATATATATATATATATATATAGGCCTATATATATATATAGTTTGTTTAATATTATGATTTAATTGGGGCTATATTTCATTCGATAAAACGGTAAAAACCTGAAAAAGTACTAAAACGAAACATTCCAGGCAGTAATACATGTATACTAATATTCCGCCAGAAAAAAAAAAAGCACTGAGTGAGTCTATGAGTAATTCTATGTATTTTGCACAAAGAATTGATTATTCAAGATACGCCCTATACCAAGGGTGAAACAATGCGTTATTATGTTGTTGCTGTTGTTTTCATTTATTTAATTATTTTGGTTCACCCAGTCTAGACGACACCACGGTGAGGCGCCTATAAGTATCTTACTAAATCAAAAGACTAAACATACAGTAAAAAGTTCAAACGATGGCCAACACATCTGTACTTATTGAAAGTATACCAGAGGCGTAGCTGGGGGGGCGGGAGGTACATACGGCCCCGGGCGCCGAGGTTCAGGGGCGCCAAATGGTATATTTTAATATAATATTATATGGTTTTCGAATGGGGGGGGGCGCTAAAAAGGTATTAAAAAGGTAAAATGCCCCGGGCGCAAGTTGCCTTGCCCCCCCCCGTTACGCCTCTGAAGTATACCCTGTAGGTAATGGAGTGTTATTGAGAGGACGACCTTTGACATTATTTTTCTTTTCAGTCACACTGGTCTCACTTTCGATGGACTTTGTATTGAGATAGCAGCTATCACCTATTCTGAATCCAAGACACTTACGTACAAAACTAATCCACACAAAACTACATGAAAACATATACATTGACGTCTTTGTATCGTTCGCTTTATCTTAGGATAAATATTGATCCGTGTCACATATATACATAAATAAACAACAAAGAATCATGAATAATAATTTTAAAAATCTGGGGGGGGGGGGGGAACGGAAGTTAAGCATGCTGCATATCTGCATACATTCCAAGAGCTATACTCGATTCTGTGGTAGATATTTATTAAGGTGGAGAGGTTCCGTTCAGTGTCGTTACTCCTTGTCGTGCTATCCTGGCAAGTTTGATGGAGTGTCGAGTCATCGCCCGGCCTTCAATGCAAACAGCGTTGTTTGAACAGTGCAAGCAGGCATAAAACATTCGAGAAAACTCAAAACGAGGCAACATTTTGTATTTAGCATGTGTTGTTGTTTTTTTTTATATCTGTATAAGAGAAATATGTCAGCCGAATAAAGAAATCTGACAATTTATCTTAACATATTGATGATCTTCTAGCTCAATGAACAAAATAAATAAACACATGGGGTTTTGAGTGTGTGTGTGTGTGGCAGGGGGTATGGGTTAGCGGGTGTTAAAAAAGGAAGGTATTGATTAATAAGGTGACGTTAGATGATGTCACTATGCAGTGGGATAAGATTATTCTTCCGCTTCGCTTCAATAATTTAATACAACATACATTTATAGTTTACGGGTTTATTTTTTCTTTTCTTATTTTATAATGCGGGGATTGCGAAACTTAATTTAGAAAATCTACACCATACTGGAATACAGTTTAGCCTCTGAATAGTGCTTCTGGAAATGTTTTAATTGGATATTTAACCATGAGTGGGAAAGAGGGAAGGAGCAGGCCCGTAGCCAGGTCAAAGTAAGCAGGGAGGCACCAATACCCAGCAAGGGGGCACTTTTTCTTTATTTTTTCCTCTTTTTCTTCTTTTTTTAAGAGGGGGGGAGCACTCCATACCTAGCGGAGGGGCACGCCCCCCCCAGTGCCCCCCCCCTTGGCTACGGGGCTGGGGAGGAGGGGGGGGCATTAAAATCAAAAAAATTGATCGTCAAAAAAAAATAAATAAATAATCTGTCATACAAATGCACTGAAAAGTAAAACTTAATTCATTATTTTATACAAATATGTATACCGTTTAGTTCTATAGATTATTTATTTATTTATACGTATTCAACTAATGTAAAGGCATATTTAACTCAATATATTGTTATCATCCACGCTTGCAATTTTAGTATAGTAATATATCAATAATTTTATGATTTAATGAATTATTTGTTTACTTTTCATTGCCTTTTTATAAAAGATATTTTTAATGGGGGGGGGGGGAGGAGGGAGGGAGTATCAGGTTATTTGAGACAATATACAGCATGCCGTGTATTTATTTATTTGCTATATAGATAAGTCGCCGTGTATTTATTTATTTGCTATATAGATAAGTCGCCGTGTATTTATTTATTTGCTATATAGATAAGTTGCCGTGTATTTATTTATTTGCTATATAGATAAGTTGCCGTGTATTTATTTATTTGCTATATAGATAAGTCGCCGTGTATTTATTTATTTGCTATATAGATAAGTTGCCGTGTATTTATTTATTTGCTATATAGATAAGTCGCCGTGTATTTATTTATTTGCTATATAGATAAGTCGCCGTGTATTTATTTATTTGCTATATAGATAAGTCGCCGTGTATTTATTTATTTGCTATATAGATAAGTTGCCGTGTATTTATTTATTTGCTATATAGATAAGTCGCCGTGTATTTATTTATTTGCTATATAGATAAGTTGCCGTGTATTTATTTATTTGCTATATAGATAAGTCGCCGTGTATTTATTTATTTGCTATATAGATAAGTCGCCGTGTATTTATTTATTTGCTATATAGATAAGTTGCCGTGTATTTATTTATTTGCTATATAGATAAGTCGCCGTGTATTTATTTATTTGCTATATAGATAAGTCGCCGTGTATTTATTTATTTGCTATATAGATAAGTCGCCGTGTATTTATTTATTTGCTATATAGATAAGTCGCCGTGTATTTATTTATTTGCTATATAGATAAGTTGCCGTGTATTTATTTATTTGCTATATAGATAAGTTGCCGTGTATTTATTTATTTGCTATATAGATAAGTTGCCGTGTATTTATTTATTTGCTATATAGATAAGTCGCCGTGTATTTATTTATTTGCTATATAGATAAGTCGCCGTGTATTTATTTATTTGCTATATAGATAAGTTGCCGTGTATTTATTTATTTGCTATATAGATAAGTTGCCGTGTATTTATTTATTTGCTATATAGATAAGTTGCCGTGTATTTATTTATTTGCTATATAGATAAGTTGCCGTGTATTTATTTATTTGCTATATAGATAAGTCGCCGTGTATTTATTTATTTGCTATATAGATAAGTTGCCGTGTATTTATTTATTTGCTATATAGATAAGTTGCCGTTATTTATTTGCTATATAGATAAGTTGCCGTGTATTTATTTATTTGCTATATAGATAAGTTGCCGTGTATTTATTTATTTGCTATATAGATAAGTTGCCGTTATTTATTTATTTGCTATATAGATAAGTTGCCGTGTATTTATTTATTTGCTATATAGATAAGTGCCGTGTATTTATTTATTTGCTATATAGATAAGTTGCCGTGTATTTATTTATTTGCTATATAGATAAGTTGCCGTGTATTTATTTATTTGCTATATAGATAAGTTGCCGTGTATTTATTTATTTGTTTATTTTATATTGATAATGGGGTCGCCGTGTATTTTATATTTGGCTATATATGATAAGTTCGCCGTGTATTTATTTATTTGCTATATAGATAAGTTCGCCGTGTATTTATTTATTTGCTATATAGATAAGTTGCCGTGTATTTATTTATTTTATTGCTATATAGATAAGTCGCCGTGTATTTATTTATTTGTATTTATTTATTTGCTATATAGATAAGTTGCCGTGTATTTATTTATTTGCTATATAGATAAGTTGCCGTGTGTATTTATTTATTTGCTATATAGATAAGTTGCCCGTGTATTTATTTATTTGCTATATAGATAAGTTGCCGTGTATTTATTTATTTGCTATATAGATAAGTTGCCGTGTATTTATTTATTTGCTATATAGATAAGTCGCCGTGTATTTATTTATTTGCTATATAGATAAGTCGCCGTGTATTTATTTATTTGCTATATAGATAAGTCGCCGTGTATTTATTTATTTGCTATATAGATAAGTTGCCGTGTATTTATTTATTTGCTATATAGATAAGTCGCGTGTATTTATTTGTTGCTATATAGATAAGTTGCCGTGTATTTATTTATTTGCTATATAGATTGCTATATAGATAAGTTGCCGTGTATTTATTTATTTGCTATATAGATAAGTCGCCGTGTATTTATTTATTTGCTATATAGATAGTCGCCGTGTATTTATTTATTTACTTTATATAGATAGACCGTGTATTTATTTATTTGCTATATAGATAAGTCGCCGTGTATTTATTTATTTGCTATATAGATAAGTCGCCCGTGTATTTATTTATTTGCTATAGATAGATTGCCGTGTATAAGTTGCCGTGTATTTATTTATTTGCTATTTACTTATTTGCTATATAGATAAGTTGCCGTGTAGTTGCCGCATTTACTTATTTGCTATATAGATAAGTTGCCGTGTATTTACTTATTTGCTATATAGATAAGTTGCCGTGTATTTACTTATTTGCTATATAGATAAGCAGTGGCGTAGCTAAGGGGGGGGCGGGGGGGCGGACCGCCCCGGGTGACAGCCTATGAAGGGTGACACTATGTCACCTCCAACAAATAATAAAAGTGGCATTTATAGCAATTTAAGTTGGACGACCATATTTATATTGAATAAATATATACTAATAAGAACAATGTTTTTGCCACTTCTCACAGAGTCTAATGATAATTAGACCTATAAGCGAATTCGGGTTACACTTGTATATATACGTTTGTCATTTATTGGCTGAGCTAAGGGGAAAAACCACACATGAAGATGTGTTATACTGATACAGATGGTGAGACCGGCAACTAATTTTTTAACTGCCAACTTTCTCAGCAAAGAATTATTTACTAACAGATAAATATCTAGAATTATATAACAATTAAGAACATAATTTTATTATATTTCTGACTGAACAAAAAAAATAAAGTTATTGATCTATTGTCTAAATAGCATTTTAGATTGATCAAAATAATTTAGAACTGACAATAAAATATGACAGTAGGCAGCGCTACAGTAGACAAGCACCCTCAGCTCACGTCAGAATGTTTGTTTCGTCTCGTCACCACGGTCACCTGTCATCCAACATCCCCCTTCCTGGCCACCCCTCCCCATACATTTCCTTTTCGGCGAGTCGTCGTGTTATTTTAGCGATAACACAATGTGAGTTAACTCTTTTTAATTGCTGGCTGCAGTGGCGCAACCAGCAAAAAATGCTGGGGGGGGGGGGTCACATTTTGAAAAAAGACAGTTTGACAGTCTTTTTTGTAACTTTATAACATTAATTATGTACTGATGATTTGCCCCCCCCCCGGATGCGCCACTGGCTGGCTGCCTCTGCAACTGAAAAGAATTTTTTTATTATTAGAGCGCTCAGCATAGCGATAAAACGTTTTATTTTATTACTTGTACATTTATGTGTTCTTTAAACATATTGGGTGTATTCGAATGTTGTAAAAAACATAAGTAAGTACGTTTAATTAAAATATTCTAGATGTAGTGAGATTGATTTTTTTTCCTCTTTTTATTTTAAATCTTCATGTTTAATTACCCAAATCTGCTTTTTTCTCACGCTTTTTCATTTAATTTCTATGAAATAAAAGTAAGAAAAAATCACTATAGTAATTTAGTTTAATAAACTCTTGTAGCTTTTACGCGGTTAACAGGGTTTGACATACGTCAATAGTTTGGAAACTACAGCATTAGAAAAACACTTGTTTGGCATTGTTGTTGATTAAAAAGAAAACAATTCACATCGCTTGACGTGATTGATACATTTCAATAAACAGATCTCAATAACTAATTCAATAGACATATATGCTAATGCTTAATGAATCTGTTACAATTAATCATACCTCTTTCGTAAATTAATCTGACTTGTTTATTATACCAATTTTATGCTATGATATTATGACATACTAGTTTGAATATTGAATACAAACAAATGTATTGTATTGTGTCGATTAAAATGTGCGTTAATTTTCGATAAAATTTTTAATCGAACTGCAGCTCTAATATATTTTAATTTTTTAATTATAATTTATTTCGAACATTTTATAATTTATTTCGAACAATGTTCTTAATAAATGACGACCATGGCGTTGTCAAATTATATGAAAGAACGTCGACGACAGCATAATATCATTATATCAATGGAAGCTGTCTAAAGATGAAAGTTTCCATTGATATTATGCTGGGCATGTACAGTCCGCACTCTACAAGATGCAAGAATGTACATTTAACAAAGCAGTTGTTTACCATGCCATTTACAAACTACAATGGACATTTGTGAAATTTTCGTCAAATTTATAGGACTAAAAA
>JAGDYQ010000006.1:6986570-7184131 GCA_021962125.1 Bulinus truncatus
TATAAAGAATGCACATAGACGGTGTTCAGCTAGTTATAAAGAATACACATAGACGGTGTTCAGATAGTTATAAAGAATGCACATAGACGGCGTTCAGATAATTATAAAGAATGCACATAGACGGTGTTCAGCTAGTTATAAAGAATGCACAAAGACGGTGTTCAGCTAGTTATAAAGAATGCACTTAGACGGTGTTCAGCTAGTTATAAAGAATGCACATAGACGGTGTTCAGCTAGCTATAAAGAATGCACTCAGACGGTGTTCAGCTAGTTATAAAGAATGCACTTAGACGATGTTCAGCTAGTTATAAAGAATGCATATAGAGAGTGTTCATCTAGTTATAAAGAATGCACATAGACAGTGTTAAGCTAGTTATAAAGAATGCACTTAGAGAATGTTCAGCTAGTTATAAAGAATGCACATAAAAAGTGTTCAGCTAGTAATAAAGAATGCACTTAGACGGTGTTTAGCTAACTATAAAGAATGCACATAATCTGTGTTCAGCTAGTTATAAAGAATGCACATAGTCTGTGTTCAGCTAGTTATAAAGAATGCACATAGACGGTGTTCAGCTAGTTATAAAGAATGCACTTAGACGATGTTCAGCTAGTTATAAAGAATGCACTCAGGCGGTGTTCAGCTAGTTATAAAGAATGCACTTAGAAGATGTTCAGCTAGTTATAAAGAATGCACGTAGACGGTGTTCAGCTAACTATAAAGAATGCACTTAGACGATGTTCAGCTATTTATAAAGAATGCACATAGTCTGTGTTCAGCTAGTTATAAAGAATGCACATAGTCTGTGTTCAGCTAGTTATAAAGAATGCACATAGTCTGTGTTCAGCTAGTTATAAAGAATGCACATAGACGATGTTCAGCTAGTTATAAAGAATGCACTTAGACGATGTTCAGCTAGTTATAAAGAATGCACATAGACGATGTTCAGCTAGTTATAAAGAATGCACATAGACAGTGTTCAGCTAGTTATAAAGAATGCACATAGTCTGTGTTCAGCTAGTTATAAAGAATGCACATAGTCTATGTTCAGCTAGTTATAAAGAATGCATATAGACGGTGTTCAGCTAGTTATAAAGAATGCACAAAGACGGTGTTTAACTAGTTATAAAGAATGCACTTAGACGGTGTTCAGCTAGTTATAAAGAATGCACATAGACTGTGTTCAGCTAGTTATAAAGAATGCACTCAGGCGGTGTTCAGCGAGTTATAAAGAATGCACTTAGATTATGTTCAGCTAGTTATAAAGAATGCACTTAGTCGGTGTTCAGCTAACTATAAAGAATGCATATAGACGATGTTCAGCTAGTTATAAAGAATGCACATAGTCTGTGTTCAGCTAGTTATAAAGAATGCACATAGTCTGTGTTCAGCTAGTTATAAAGTATGCACATAGTCTGTGTTCAGTTAGTTAATAAAGAATGCACATAGACGGTGTTCAGCTAGTTATAAAGAATGCACTTAGACGATGTTCAGCTAGTTATAAAGAATGCACATAGTCTGTGTTCAGCTAGTTATAAAGAATGCACATAGACAGTGTTCAGCTAAATATAAAGAATGCACTTAGATGGTGTTCAGCTAGTTATAAAGAATGCACATAGACGGTGTTCAGCTAGTTATAAAGAATGCACATAGTCTGTGTTCAGCTAGTTATAAAGAATGCACATAGTATGTGTTCAGCTAGTTATAAAGAATTCACTTAGACAGTGTTCAGCTAGTTATAAGGAATGCACATAGACAGTGTTCAGCTAGTTATAAAGAATGCACTTAGACGATGTTCTTCTAGTTATAAAGAATGCACATAGTCTGTGTTCAGCTAGTTATAAAGAATGCACATAGACGGTGTTCAGCTAGTTATAAAGAATGCACATAGACGGTGTTCTGCTAGTTATAAAGAATGCACTCAGGTGGTGTTCAGCTAGTTATAAAGAATGCACTTAGACAATGTTCAGCTAGTTAAAAAGAATGCACATAGTCTGTGTTCAGCTAGTTTTAAAGAATGCACTTAGACGATGTTCAGCTAGTTAGAAAGACTGCACATAGACGATGTTCAGCTAGTTATAAAGAATGCACATAGACTATGTTCAGCTAGTTATAAAGAATGCACATAGACAGTGTTCAGCTAGTTATAAAGAATGCACATAGACAGTGTTCAGCTAAATATAAAGAATGCACTTAGACGGTGTTCTGCTAGCTATAAAGAATGCACATAGACGATGTTCAGCTAGTTATAAAGAATGCACATAGACAGTGTTTAGCTAGTTATACGAATGCACATAGTATGTGTTCAGCTAGTTATAAAGAATGCACTTAGACGATGTTCAGCTAGTTATAAAGAATGCACATAGACAGTGTTCAGCTAGTTAAAAAGAATGCACATAGACGGTGTTCAGCTTGTTATAAAGAATGCACTCAGGCAGTGTTCAGCTAGTTATAAAGAATGCACTTAGACGATGTTCAGCTATTTATAAAGAATGCACTTAGACGGTGTTCAGCTAGTTATAAAGAATGCACTTAGACGATGTTCAGGTATTTATAAAGAATGCACATAGTCTGTGTTCAGCTATTTATAAAGAATGCACATAGTCTGTGTTCAGCTAGTTATAAAGAATGCACATAGTCTGTGTTCAGCTAGTTATAAAGAATGCACATAGACGATGTTCAGCTACTTATAAAGAATGCACATAGACAATGTTCAGCTAGTTATAAAGAATGCACAAAAACGATGTTCAGCTAGTTATAAAGAATGCACATAGACAGTGTTCAGCTAAATATAAAGAATACACTTAGACGGTGTTCAGCTAGTTATAAAGAATGCACTTAGACGGTGTTTAGCTAGTTATAAAGAATGCACTTAGACGGTGTTCAGCTAGTTAAAAAGAATGCATATAGACGGTGTTCAGCTAGTTTTAAAGAATGCACTCAGGCAGTGTTCAGCTTGTTATAAAGAATGCACTTAGACGATGTTCAGCTAGTTATAAAGAATGCACGTAGGCGGTGTTCAGCTAACTATAAAGAATGCACATAGTCTGTGTTCAGCTAGTTATAAAGAATGCACATAGTCTGTGTTCAGCTAGTTATAAAGAATGCACATAGTCTGTGTTCAGCTAGTTATAAAGAATGCACATAGTCTGTGTTCAGCTAGTCATAAAGAATGCACATAGACGATGTTCAGCTACTTATAAAGAATGCACATAGACGATGTTCAGCTAGTTATAAAGAATGCACATAGACGGTGTTCAGCTAGTTATAAAGAATGCACAAAGACGGTGTTCAGCTAGTTATAAAGAATGCACTTAGACGGTGTTCAGCTAGTTATAAAGAATGCACTTAGACGATGTTCAGCTAGTTATAAAGAATGCACATAGACAGTGTTCAGCTAGTTAAAAAGAATGCACATAGACGGTGTTCAGCTTGTTATAAAGAATGCACTCAGGCAGTGTTCAGCTAGTTATAAAGAATGCACTTAGACGATGTTCAGCTATTTATAAAGAATGCACTTAGACGGTGTTCAGCTAGTTATAAAGAATGCACTTAGACGATGTTCAGGTATTTATAAAGAATGCACATAGTCTGTGTTCAGCTATTTATAAAGAATGCACATAGTCTGTGTTCAGCTAGTTATAAAGAATGCACATAGTCTGTGTTCAGCTAGTTATAAAGAATGCACATAGACGATGTTCAGCTACTTATAAAGAATGCACATAGACAATGTTCAGCTAGTTATAAAGAATGCACAAAAACGATGTTCAGCTAGTTATAAAGAATGCACATAGACAGTGTTCAGCTAAATATAAAGAATACACTTAGACGGTGTTCAGCTAGTTATAAAGAATGCACTTAGACGGTGTTTAGCTAGTTATAAAGAATGCACTTAGACGGTGTTCAGCTAGTTAAAAAGAATGCATATAGACGGTGTTCAGCTAGTTTTAAAGAATGCACTCAGGCAGTGTTCAGCTTGTTATAAAGAATGCACTTAGACGATGTTCAGCTAGTTATAAAGAATGCACGTAGGCGGTGTTCAGCTAACTATAAAGAATGCACATAGTCTGTGTTCAGCTAGTTATAAAGAATGCACATAGTCTGTGTTCAGCTAGTTATAAAGAATGCACATAGTCTGTGTTCAGCTAGTTATAAAGAATGCACATAGTCTGTGTTCAGCTAGTCATAAAGAATGCACATAGACGATGTTCAGCTACTTATAAAGAATGCACATAGACGATGTTCAGCTAGTTATAAAGAATGCACATAGACGATGTTCAGCTAGTTATAAAGAATGCACATAGACAGTGTTCAGCTAAATATAAAGAATGCACTTAGACGGTGTTCAGCTAGTTATAAAGAATGCACATAGACGGTGTTCAGCTAGTTATAAAGAATGCACTTAGACGGTGTTCAGCTAGTTAAAAAGAATGCACATAGACGGTGTTCAGCTAGTTATAAAGAATGCACTCAGGCAGTGTTCAGCTTGTTATAAAGAATGCACTTAGGCGATGTTCAGCTAGTTATAAAGAATGCACGTAGTCGGTGTTCAGCTAACTATAAAGAATGCACATAGTCTGTGTTCAGCTAGTTATAAAGAATGCACATAGTCTGTGTTCAGCTAGTTATAAAGAATGCACATAGTCTGTGTTCAGCTAGTTATAAAGAATGCACATAGACGATGTTCAGCTAATTATAAAGAATGCACATAGACGATGTTAAGCTAGTTATAAAGAATGCACATAGACGATGTTCAGCTAGTTATAAAGAATGCACATAGACAGTGTTCAGCTAAATATAAAGAATGCACATAGACGGTGTTCAGCTAGTTATAAAGAATGCACATAGACAGTGTTCAGCTTAATATAAAGAATGCACTTAGACGGTGTTCAGCTAGCTATAAAGAATGCACATAGACGATGTTCAGCTAAATATAAAGAATGCACATAGACAGTGTTCAGCTAGTTATACGAATGCACATAGTATGTGTTCAGCTAGTTATAAAGAATGCACTTAGACGATGTTAAGCTAATTATTAAAGAATGCACATAGACAGTGTTCAGCTAGTTATAAAGAATGCACATAGTCTGTGTTCAGCTAGTTATAAAGAATGCACATAGTCTGTGTTCAGCTAGTTATAAAGAATGCACATAGTCTATGTTCAGCTAGTTATAAAGAATGCACTTAGACGATGTTCACCTACTTATAAAGAATGCACATAGACGATGGTCAGCTAGTTATAAAGAATGCACTCAGGCGGTGTTCAGCTAGTTATAAAGAATGCACTTAGAAGATGTTCAGCTAGTTATAAAGAATGCACGTAGACGGTGTTCAGCTAACTATAAAGAATGCACTTAGACGAAGTTCAGCTATTTATAAAGAATGCACATAGTCTGTGTTCAGCTAGTTATAAAGAATGCACATAGTCTGTGTTCAGTTAGTTATAAAGAATGCACATAGTCTGTGTTCAGCTAGTTATAAAGAATGCACATAGACGATGTTCAACTACTTATAAAGAATGCACATAGACGATGTTCAGCGAGTTATAAAGAATTCACATAGACGATGTTCAGCTAGTTATAAAGATTGCACATAGACAGTGTTCAGCTAGTTATAAAGAATGCACATAGTCTGTGTTCAGCTAGTTATAAAGAATGCACATAGTCTATGTTCAGCTAGTTATAAAGAATGCATATAGACGGTGTTCAGCTAGTTATAAAGAATGCACTCAGGCGGTGTTCAGCGAGTTATAAAGAATGCACTTAGAAGATGTTCAGCTAGTTATAAAGAATGCACTTAGTCGGTGTTCAGCTAACTATAAAGAATGCATATAGACGATGTTCAGCTAGTTATAAAGAATGCACATAGTCTGTGTTCAGCTAGTTATAAAGAATGCACATAGTCTGTGTTCAGCTAGTTATAAAGTATGCACATAGTCTGTGTTCAGCTAGTTAATAAAGAATGCACATAGACGGTGTTCAGCTAGTTATAAAGAATGCACATAGACGATGTTCAGCTAGTTATAAAGAATGCACATAGACGATGTTCAGCTAGTTATAAAGAATGCACATAGTCTGTGTTCAGCTAGTTATAAAGAATGCACATAGACAGTGTTCAGCTAAATATAAAGAATGCACTTAGATGGTGTTCAGCTAGTTATAAAGAATGCACATAGACGGTGTTCAGCTAGTTATAAAGAATGCACATAGACAGTGTTCAGCTAGTTATAAAGAATGCACATAGTATGTGTTCAGCTAGTTATAAAGAATTCACTTAGACAGTGTTCAGCTAGTTATAAAGAATGCACATAGACAGTGTTCAGCTAGTTATAAAGAATGCACTTAGGCGATGTTCAGCTAGTTATAAAGAATGCACGTAGACGGTGTTCAGCTAACTATAAAGAATGCACATAGTCTGTGTTCAGCTAGTTATAAAGAATGCACATAGTCTGTGTTCAGCTAGTTATAAAGAATGCACATAGTCTGTGTTCAGCTAGTTATAAAGAATGCACATAGTCTGTGTTCAGCTAGTCATAAAGAATGCACATAGACGATGTTCAGCTACTTATAAAGAATGCACATAGACGATGTTCAGCTAGTTATAAAGAATGCACATAGACGATGTTCAGCTAGTTATAAAGAATGCACATAGACAGTGTTCAGCTAAATATAAAGAATGCACTTAGACGGTGTTCAGCTAGTTATAAAGAATGCACATAGACGGTGTTCAGCTAGTTATAAAGAATGCACTTAGACGGTGTTCAGCTAGTTAAAAAGAATGCACATAGACGGTGTTCAGCTAGTTATAAAGAATGCACTCAGGCAGTGTTCAGCTTGTTATAAAGAATGCACTTAGGCGATGTTCAGCTAGTTATAAAGAATGCACGTAGACGGTGTTCAGCTAACTATAAAGAATGCACATAGTCTGTGTTCAGCTAGTTATAAAGAATGCACATAGTCTGTGTTCAGCTAGTTATAAAGAATGCACATAGTCTGTGTTCAGCTAGTTATAAAGAATGCACATAGACGATGTTCAGCTAATTATAAAGAATGCACATAGACGATGTTAAGCTAGTTATAAAGAATGCACATAGACGATGTTCAGCTAGTTATAAAGAATGCACATAGACAGTGTTCAGCTAAATATAAAGAATGCACATAGACGGTGTTCAGCTAGTTATAAAGAATGCACATAGACAGTGTTCAGCTTAATATAAAGAATGCACTTAGACGGTGTTCAGCTAGCTATAAAGAATGCACATAGACGATGTTCAGCTAAATATAAAGAATGCACATAGACAGTGTTCAGCTAGTTATACGAATGCACAAAGTATGTGTTCAGCTAGTTATAAAGAATGCACTTAGACGATATTAAGCTAATTATAAAGAATGCACATAGACAGTGTTCAGCTAGTTATAAAGAATGCACATAGTCTGTGTTCAGCTAGTTATAAAGAATGCACATAGTCTGTGTTCAGCTAGTTATAAAGAATGCACATAGTCTATGTTCAGCTAGTTATAAAGAATGCACTTAGACGATGTTCACCTACTTATAAAGAATGCACATAGACGATGGTCAGCTAGTTATAAAGAATGCACTCAGGCGGTGTTCAGCTAGTTATAAAGAATGCACTTAGAAGATGTTCAGCTAGTTATAAAGAATGCACGTAGACGGTGTTCAGCTAACTATAAAGAATGCACTTAGACGAAGTTCAGCTATTTATAAAGAATGCACATAGTCTGTGTTCAGCTAGTTATAAAGAATGCACATAGTCTGTGTTCAGTTAGTTATAAAGAATGCACATAGTCTGTGTTCAGCTAGTTATAAAGAATGCACATAGACGATGTTCAACTACTTATAAAGAATGCACATAGACGATGTTCAGCGAGTTATAAAGAATTCACATAGACGATGTTCAGCTAGTTATAAAGATTGCACATAGACAGTGTTCAGCTAGTTATAAAGAATGCACATAGTCTGTGTTCAGCTAGTTATAAAGAATGCACATAGTCTATGTTCAGCTAGTTATAAAGAATGCATATAGACGGTGTTCAGCTAGTTATAAAGAATGCACTCAGGCGGTGTTCAGCGAGTTATAAAGAATGCACTTAGAAGATGTTCAGCTAGTTATAAAGAATGCACTTAGTCGGTGTTCAGCTAACTATAAAGAATGCATATAGACGATGTTCAGCTAGTTATAAAGAATGCAATATAGTCTGTGTTCAGCTAGTTATAAAGAATGCACATAGTCTGTGTTCAGCTAGTTATAAAGTATGCACATAGTCTGTGTTCAGCTAGTTAATAAAAAATGCACATAGACGGTGTTCAGCTATTTATAAAGAATGCACTTAGACGATGTTCAGCTAGTTATAAAGAATGCACATAGACGATGTTCAGCTAGTTATAAAGAATGCACATAGTCTGTGTTCAGCTAGTTATAAAGAATGCACATAGACAGTGTTCAGCTAAATATAAAGAATGCACTTAGATGGTGTTCAGCTAGTTATAAAGAATGCACATAGACGGTGTTCAGCTAGTTATAAAGAATGCACATAGACAGTGTTCAGCTAGTTATAAAGAATGCACATAGTATGTGTTCAGCTAGTTATAAAGAATTCACTTAGACAGTGTTCAGCTAGTTATAAAGAATGCACATAGACAGTGTTCAGCTAGTTATAAAGAATGCACTTAGGCGATGTTCAGCTAGTTATAAAGAATGCACGTAGACGGTGTTCAGCTAACTATAAAGAATGCACATAGTCTGTGTTCAGCTAGTTATAAAGAATGCACATAGTCTGTGTTCAGCTAGTTATAAAGAATGCACATAGTCTGTGTTCAGCTAGTTATAAAGAATGCACATAGACGATGTTCAGCTAATTATAAAGAATGCACATAGACGATGTTAAGCTAGTTATAAAGAATGCACATAGACGATGTTCAGCTAGTTATAAAGAATGCACATAGACAGTGTTCAGCTAAATATAAAGAATGCACATAGACGGTGTTCAGCTAGTTATAAAGAATGCACATAGACAGTGTTCAGCTTAATATAAAGAATGCACTTAGACGGTGTTCAGCTAGCTATAAAGAATGCACATAGACGATGTTCAGCTAAATATAAAGAATGCACATAGACAGTGTTCAGCTAGTTATACGAATGCACATAGTATGTGTTCAGCTAGTTATAAAGAATGCACTTAGACGATGTTAAGCTAATTATAAAGAATGCACATAGACAGTGTTCAGCTAGTTATAAAGAATGCACATAGTCTGTGTTCAGCTAGTTATAAAGAATGCACATAGTCTGTGTTCAGCTAGTTATAAAGAATGCACATAGTCTATGTTCAGCTAGTTATAAAGAATGCACTTAGACGATGTTCACCTACTTATAAAGAATGCACATAGACGATGGTCAGCTAGTTATAAAGAATGCACTCAGGCGGTGTTCAGCTAGTTATAAAGAATGCACTTAGAAGATGTTCAGCTAGTTATAAAGAATGCACGTAGACGGTGTTCAGCTAACTATAAAGAATGCACTTAGACGATGTTCAGCTATTTATAAAGAATGCACATAGTCTGTGTTCAGCTAGTTATAAAGAATGCACATAGTCTGTGTTCAGTTAGTTATAAAGAATGCACATAGTCTGTGTTCAGCTAGTTAAAAAGAATGCACATAGACGATGTTCAACTACTTATAAAGAATGCACATAGACGATGTTCAGCGAGTTATAAAGAATTCACATAGACGATGTTCAGCTAGTTATAAAGATTGCACATAGACAGTGTTCAGCTAGTTATAAAGAATGCACATAGTCTGTGTTCAGCTAGTTATAAAGAATGCACATAGTCTATGTTCAGCTAGTTATAAAGAATGCATATAGACGGTGTTCAGCTAGTTATAAAGAATGCACTCAGGCGGTGTTCAGCGAGTTATAAAGAATGCACTTAGAAGATGTTCAGCTAGTTATAAAGAATGCACTTAGTCGGTGTTCAGCTAACTATAAAGAATGCATATAGACGATGTTCAGCTAGTTATAAAGAATGCACATAGTCTGTGTTCAGCTAGTTATAAAGAATGCACATAGTCTGTGTTCAGCTAGTTATAAAGTATGCACATAGTCTGTGTTCAGCTAGTTAATAAAGAATGCACATAGACGGTGTTCAGCTAGTTATAAAGAATGCACATAGACGATGTTCAGCTAGTTATAAAGAATGCACATAGACGATGTTCAGCTAGTTATAAAGAATGCACATAGTCTGTGTTCAGCTAGTTATAAAGAATGCACATAGACAGTGTTCAGCTAAATATAAAGAATGCACTTAGATGGTGTTCAGCTAGTTATAAAGAATGCACATAGACGGTGTTCAGCTAGTTATAAAGAATGCACATAGACAGTGTTCAGCTAGTTATACGAATGCACATAGTATGTGTTCAGCTAGTTATAAAGAATGCACTTAGACGATGTTAAGCTAATTATAAAGAATGCACATAGACAGTGTTCAGCTAGTTATAAAGAATGCACATAGTCTGTGTTCAGCTAGTTATAAAGAATGCACATAGTCTGTGTTCAGCTAGTTATAAAGAATGCACATAGTCTATGTTCAGCTAGTTATAAAGAATGCACTTAGACGATGTTCACCTACTTATAAAGAATGCACATAGACGATGGTCAGCTAGTTATAAAGAATGCACTCAGGCGGTGTTCAGCTAGTTATAAAGAATGCACTTAGAAGATGTTCAGCTAGTTATAAAGAATGCACGTAGACGGTGTTCAGCTAACTATAAAGAATGCACTTAGACGATGTTCAGCTATTTATAAAGAATGCACATAGTCTGTGTTCAGCTAGTTATAAAGAATGCACATAGTCTGTGTTCAGTTAGTTATAAAGAATGCACATAGTCTGTGTTCAGCTAGTTATAAAGAATGCACATAGACGATGTTCAACTACTTATAAAGAATGCACATAGACGATGTTCAGCGAGTTATAAAGAATTCACATAGACGATGTTCAGCTAGTTATAAAGATTGCACATAGACAGTGTTCAGCTAGTTATAAAGAATGCACATAGTCTGTGTTCAGCTAGTTATAAAGAATGCACATAGTCTATGTTCAGCTAGTTATAAAGAATGCATATAGACGGTGTTCAGCTAGTTATAAAGAATGCACTCAGGCGGTGTTCAGCGAGTTATAAAGAATGCACTTAGAAGATGTTCAGCTAGTTATAAAGAATGCACTTAGTCGGTGTTCAGCTAACTATAAAGAATGCATATAGACGATGTTCAGCTAGTTATAAAGAATGCACATAGTCTGTGTTCAGCTAGTTATAAAGAATGCACATAGTCTGTGTTCAGCTAGTTATAAAGTATGCACATAGTCTGTGTTCAGCTAGTTAATAAAGAATGCACATAGACGGTGTTCAGCTAGTTATAAAGAATGCACATAGACGATGTTCAGCTAGTTATAAAGAATGCACATAGACGATGTTCAGCTAGTTATAAAGAATGCACATAGTCTGTGTTCAGCTAGTTATAAAGAATGCACATAGACAGTGTTCAGCTAAATATAAAGAATGCACTTAGATGGTGTTCAGCTAGTTATAAAGAATGCACATAGACGGTGTTCAGCTAGTTATAAAGAATGCACATAGACAGTGTTCAGCTAGTTATAAAGAATGCACATAGTATGTGTTCAGCTAGTTATAAAGAATTCACTTAGACAGTGTTCAGCTAGTTATAAAGAATGCACATAGACAGTGTTCAGCTAGTTATAAAGAATGCACTTAGACAGTGTTCAGCTAGTTATAAAGAATGCACATAGACAGTGTTCAGCTAAATATAAAGAATGCACTTAGACGGTGTTCAGCTAGCTATAAAGAATGCACATAGACGATGTTCAGCTAGTTATAAAGAATGCACATAGACAGTGTTTAGCTAGTTATACGAATGCACATAGTATGTGTTCAGCTAGTTATAAAGAATGCACTTAGACGATGTTCAGCTAGTTATAAAGAATGCACATAGACAGTGTTCAGCTAGTTATAAAGAATGCACTTAGACGATGTTCAGCTATTTATAAAGAATGCACTTAGACGGTGTTCAGCTAGTTATAAAGAATGCACATAGTCTGTGTTCAGCTATTTATAAAGAATGCACATAGTCTGTGTTCAGCTAGTTATAAAGAATGCACATAGTCTGTGTTCAGCTAGTTAAAAAGAATGCACATAGACGGTGTTCAGCTAGTTATAAAGAATGCACATAGACAGTGTTCAGCTAAATATAAAGAATGCACTTAGACGGTGTTCAGCTAGTTATAAAGAATGCACGTAGACGGTGTTCAGCTAAATATAAAGAATGCACTTAGACGATGTTCAGCTATTTATAAAGAATGTACATAGTCTGTGTTCAGCTAGTTATAAAGAATGCACATAGTCTGTGTTCAGCTAGTTATAAAGAATGCACATAGTCTGTGTTCAGCTAGTTATAAATAATGCACATATACGATGTTCAGCTACTTATAAAGAATGCACATAGACGATGTTAAGCTAGTTATAAAGAATGCACATAGACGATGTTCAGCTAGTTATAAAGAATGCACATAGACAGTGTTCAGCTAAATATAAAGAATGCACTTAGACGGTGTTCAGCTAGTTATAAAGAATGCACATAGACGGTGTTCAGCTAGTTATAAAGAATGCACATAGACAGTGTTCAGCTTAATATAAAGAATGCACTTAGACGGTGTTCAGCTAGCTATAAAGAATGCACATAAACGATGTTCAGCTAAATATAAAGAATGCACATAGACAGTGTTCAGCTAGTTATACGAATGCACATAGTATGTGTTTAGCTAGTTATAAAGAATGCACTTAGACGATGTTAAGCTAGTTATAAAGAATGCACATAGACAGTGTTCAGCTAGTTATAAAGAATGCACTCAGGCAGTGTTCAGCTCGTTTTAAAGAATGCACTTAGACGATGTTCAGCTAGTTATAAAGAATGCACTTAGACGGTGTTTAGCTAGTAATAAAGAATGCACTTAGACGGTGTTCAGCTAGTAATAAAGAATGCACTTAGACGGTGTTCAGCTAGTTAAAAAAAATGCACATAGACGGTGTTCAGCTAGTTATAAAGAATGCACTCAGGCAGTGTTCAGCAAGTTATAAAGAATGCACTTAGACGATGTTCAGCTAGTTATAAAAAATGCGATTAGACGGTGTTCAGCTAACTATAAAGAATGCACTTAGACGATGTTCAGCTATTTATAAAGAATGCACATAGTCTGTGTTCAGCTAGTTATAAATAATGCACATAGTCTGTGTTCAGCTAGTTATAAAGAATGCACATAGTCTGTGTTCAGCTAGTTATAAAGAATGCACATAGACGATGTTCAGCTACTTATAAAGAATGCACATAGACGATGTTCAGCTAGTTATAAAGAATGCACATTGACAGTGTTCAGCTAGTTATAAAGAATGCACTCAGGCAGTGTTCAGCTAGTTATAAAGAATGCACTTAGACTATGTTCAGCTAGTTAAAAAGAATGCACTTAGAAGGTGTTTAGCTAGTTATAAAGAATGCACATAGACAGTGTTCAGCTAGTTATAAAGAATGCACATAGTCTGTGTTCAGCTAGTTATAAAGAATGCACATAGACAGTGTTCAGCTAAATATAAAGAATGCACTTAGACGGTGTTCAGCTAGCTATAAAGAATGCACATAGACGATGTTCAGCTAGTTATAAAGAATGCACATAGACAGTGTTTAGCTAGTTATACGAATGCACATAGTATGTGTTCAGCTAGTTATAAAGAATGCACTTAGACGATGTTCAGCTAGTTATAAAGAATGCACATAGACAGTGTTCAGCTAGTTATAAAGAATGCACTTAGACGATGTTCAGGTATTTATAAAGAATGCACATAGTCTGTGTTCAGCTATTTATAAAGAATGCACATAGTCTGTGTTCAGCTAGTTATAAAGAATGCACATAGTCTGTGTTCAGCTAGTTATAAAGAATGCACATAGACGATGTTCAGCTAGTTATAAAGATAGCACTTAGACGGTGTTCAGCTAGTTAAAAAGAATGCACATAGACGGTGTTCAGCTAGTTATAAAGAATGCACTCAGGCAGTGTTCAGCTTGTTATAAAGAATGCACTTAGACGATGTTCAGCTAGTTATAAAGAATGCACGTAGACGGTGTTCAGCTAACTATAAAGAATGCACTTAGACGATGTTCAGCTATTTATAAAGAATGTACATAGTCTGTGTTCAGCTAGTTATAAAGAATGCACATAGTCTGTGTTCAGCTAGTTATAAAGAATGCACATAGTCTGTGTTCAGCTAGTTATAAATAATGCACATATACGATGTTCAGCTACTTATAAAGAATGCACATAGACGATGTTAAGCTAGTTATAAAGAATGCACATAGACGATGTTCAGCTAGTTATAAAGAATGCACATAGACAGTGTTCAGCTAAATATAAAGAATGCACTTAGACGGTGTTCAGCTAGTTATAAAGAATGCACATAGACGGTGTTAAGCTAGTTATAAAGAATGCACATAGACAGTGTTCAGCTTAATATAAAGAATGCACTTAGACGGTGTTCAGCTAGCTATAAAGAATGCACATAAACGATGTTCAGCTAAATATAAAGAATGCACATAGACAGTGTTCAGCTAGTTATACGAATGCACATAGTATGTGTTTAGCTAGTTATAAAGAATGCACTTAGACGATGTTAAGCTAGTTATAAAGAATGCACATAGACAGTGTTCAGCTAGTTATAAAGAATGCACATAGTCTGTGTTCAGCTAGTTATAAAGAATGCACATAGTCTGTGTTCAGCTAGTTATAAAGAATGCACATAGACGGTGTTCAGCTAGTTATAAAGAATGCACTTAGACGATGTTCACCTACTTATAAAGAATGCACATAGACGATGGTCAGCTAGTTATAAAGAATGCACATAGACGATGTTCAGCTAGTTATAAAGAATGCACAAAGGCAGTGTTCAGCTAGTTATAAAGAATGCACTCAGGCAGTGTTAAGCTAGTTATAAAGAATGCACTTAGACGATGTTCAGCTAAATATAAAGAATGCACATAAACGATGTTCAGCTAAATATAAAGAATGCACATAGACAGTGTTCAGCTAGTTATACGAATGCACATAGTATGTGTTTAGCTAGTTATAAAGAATGCACTTAGACGATGTTCAGCTATTATAAAGAATGCACATAGTCTGTGTTCAGCTAGTTATAAATAATGCACATAGTCTGTGTTCAGCTAGTTATAAAGAATGCACATAGTCTGTGTTCAGCTACTTATAAAGAATGCACATAGACGATGTTAAGCTAGTTATAAAGAATGCACATTGACAGTGTTCAGCTAGTTATAAAGAATGCACTCAGGCAGTGTTCAGCTAGTTATAAAGAATGCACTTAGACTATGTTCAGCTAGTTAAAAAGAATGCACTTAGAAGGTGTTTAGCTAGTTATAAAGAATGCACTTAGACGGTGTTCAGCTAGTTAAAAAGAATGCACATAGACGGTGTTCAGCTAGATATAAAGAATGCACTCAGGCAGTGTTCAGCTAGTTATAAAGAATGCACTTAGACGATGTTCAGCTAGTTATAAAGAATGCACTTAGACGGTGTTCAGCTAACTATAAAGAATGCACTTAGACGATGTTCAGCTATTTATAAAGAATGCACATAGTCTGTGTTCAGCTAGTTATAAAGAATGCACATAGTCTGTGTTCAGCTAGTTATAAGGAATGCACATAGTCTGTGTTCAGCTAGTTATAAAGAATGCACATAGACGATGTTCAGCTACTTATAAAGAATGCACATAGACGATGTTCAGCTAGTTAAAAAAATTCACATAGACGATGTTCAGCTAGTTATAAAGAATGCACATAGACAGTGTTCAGCTAAATATAAAGAATGCACTTAAACGGTGTTCAGCTAGTTATAAAGAATGCACTTAGACGGTGTTTAGCTAGTTATAAAGAATGCACTTAGACGGTGTTCAGCTAGTTAAAAAGAATGCACATAGACGGTGTTCAGCTAGTTATAAAGAATGCACTCAGGCAGTGTTCAGCTAGTTATAAAGAATGCACTTAGACGATGTTCAGCTAGTTATAAAGAATGCACGTAGACGGTGTTCAGCTAACTATAAAGAATGCACTTAGACGATGTTCAGCTATTTATAATGAATGCACATAGTCTGTGTTCAGCTAGTTATAAAGAATGCACATAGACAGTGTTCAGCTAAATATAAAGAATGCACTTAGACGGTGTTCAGCTAGCTATAAAGAATGCACATAGACGATGTTCAGCTAAATATAAAGAATGCACATAGACAGTGTTCAGCTAGTTATACGAATGCACATAGTATGTGTTCAGCTAGTTATAAAGAATGCACTTAGACGATGTTAAGCTAGTTATAAAGAATGCACATAGACAGTGTTCAGCTAGTTATAAAGAATGCACATAGTCTGTGTTCAGCTAGTTATAAAGAATGCACATAGTCTGTGTTCAGCTAGTTATAAAGAATGCACATAGACGGTGTTCAGCTAGTTATAAAGAATGCACTTAGACGATGTTCACCTACTTATAAAGAATGCACATAGACGATGGTCAGCTAGTTATAAAGAATGCACATAGACGATGTTCAGCTAGTTATAAAGAATGCACTCAGGCAGTGTTCAGCTAGTTATAAAGAATGCACTTAGACGATGTTCAGCTAGTTATAAAGAATGCACTTAGACGGTGTTTAGCTAGTAATAAAGAATGCACTTAGACGGTGTTCAGCTAGTTAAAAAAAATGCACATAGACGGTGTTCAGCTAGTTATAAAGAATGCACTCAGGCAGTGTTCAGCAAGTTATAAAGAATGCACTTAGACGATGTTCAGCTAGTTATAAAAAATGCGATTAGACGGTGTTCAGCTAACTATAAAGAATGCACTTAGACGATGTTCAGCTATTTATAAAGAATGCACATAGTCTGTGTTCAGCTAGTTATAAATAATGCACATAGTCTGTGTTCAGCTAGTTATAAAGAATGCACATAGTCTGTGTTCAGCTAGTTATAAAGAATGCACATAGACGATGTTCAGCTACTTATAAAGAATGCACATAGACGATGTTCAGCTAGTTATAAAGAATGCACATTGACAGTGTTCAGCTAGTTATAAAGAATGCACTCAGGCAGTGTTCAGCTAGTTATAAAGAATGCACTTAGACTATGTTCAGCTAGTTAAAAAGAATGCACTTAGAAGGTGTTTAGCTAGTTATAAAGAATGCACATAGACAGTGTTCAGCTAGTTATAAAGAATGCACTTAGACAGTGTTCAGCTAGTTATAAAGAATGCACATAGACAGTGTTCAGCTAAATATAAAGAATGCACTTAGACGGTGTTCAGCTAGCTATAAAGAATGCACATAGACGATGTTCAGCTAGTTATAAAGAATGCACATAGACAGTGTTCAGCTAGTTATAAAGAATGCACATAGTCTGTGTTCAGCTAGTTATAAAGAATGCACATAGACGGTGTTCAGCTAGTTATAAAGAATGCACTTAGACGATGTTCACCTACTTATAAAGAATGCACATAGACGATGGTCAGCTAGTTATAAAGAATGCACATAGACGATGTTCAGCTAGTTATAAAGAATGCACATAGGCAGTGTTCAGCTAGTTATAAAGAATGCACTCAGGCAGTGTTCAGCTAGTTATAAAGAATGCACTTAGACGATGTTCAGCTAAATATAAAGAATGCACATAAACGATGTTCAGCTAAATATAAAGAATGCACATAGACAGTGTTCAGCTAGTTATACGAATGCACATAGTATGTGTCTAGCTAGTTATAAAGAATGCACTTAGACGATGTTCAGCTATTTATAAAGAATGCACATAGTCTGTGTTCAGCTAGTTATAAATAATGCACATAGTCTGTGTTCAGCTAGTTATAAAGAATGCACATAGTCTGTGTTCAGCTAGTTATAAAGAATGCACATAGACGATGTTCAGCTACTTATAAAGAATGCACATAGACGATGTTCAGCTAGTTATAAAGAATGCACATTGACAGTGTTCAGCTAGTTATAAAGAATGCACTCAGGCAGTGTTCAGCTAGTTATAAAGAATGCACTTAGACTATGTTCAGCTAGTTAAAAAGAATGCACTTAGAAGGTGTTTAGCTAGTTATAAAGAATGCACTTAGACGGTGTTCAGCTAGTTAAAAAGAATGCACATAGACGGTGTTCAGCTAGATATAAAGAATGCACTCAGGCAGTGTTCAGCTAGTTATAAAGAATGCACTTAGACGATGTTCAGCTAGTTATAAAGAATGCACTTAGACGGTGTTCAGCTAACTATAAAGAATGCACTTAGACGATGTTCAGCTATTTATAAAGAATGCACATAGTCTGTGTTCAGCTAGTTATAAAGAATGCACATAGTCTGTGTTCAGCTAGTTATAAGGAATGCACATAGTCTGTGTTCAGCTAGTTATAAAGAATGCACATAGACGATGTTCAGCTACTTATAAAGAATGCACATAGACGATGTTCAGCTAGTTAAAAAAAATTCACATAGACGATGTTCAGCTAGTTATAAAGAATGCACATAGACAGTGTTCAGCTAAATATAAAGAATGCACTTAAACGGTGTTCAGCTAGTTATAAAGAATGCACTTAGACGGTGTTTAGCTAGTTATAAAGAATGCACTTAGACGGTGTTCAGCTAGTTAAAAAGAATGCACATAGACGGTGTTCAGCTAGTTATAAAGAATGCACTCAGGCAGTGTTCAGCTAGTTATAAAGAATGCACTTAGACGATGTTCAGCTAGTTATAAAGAATGCACGTAGACGGTGTTCAGCTAACTATAAAGAATGCACTTAGACGATGTTCAGCTATTTATAATGAATGCACATAGTCTGTGTTCAGCTAGTTATAAAGAATGCACTTAGACGGTGTTCAGCTAGTTATAAAGAATGCACTTAGACGATGTTCAGGTATTTATAAAAAATGCACATAGTCTGTGTTCAGCTATTTATAAAGAATGCACATAGTCTGTGTTCAGCTAGTTATAAAGAATGCACATAGTCTGTGTTCAGCTAGTTATAAAGAATGCACATAGACGATGTTCAGCTAGTTATAAAGAATGCACTTAGACGGTGTTCAGCTAGTTAAAAAGAATGCACATAGACGGTGTTCAGCTAGTTATAAAGAATGCACTCAGGCAGTGTTCAGCTTGTTATAAAGAATGCACTTAGACGATGTTCAGCTAGTTATAAAGAATGCACGTAGACGGTGTTCAGCTAACTATAAAGAATGCACTTAGACGATGTTCATCAATTTATAAAGAATGTACATAGTCTGTGTTCAGCTAGTTATAAAGAATGCACATAGTCTGTGTTCAGCTAGTTATAAAGAATGCACATAGTCTGTGTTCAGCTAGTTATAAATAATGCACATATACGATGTTCAGCTACTTATAAAGAATGCACATAGACGATGTTAAGCTAGTTATAAAGAATGCACATAGACGATGTTCAGCTAGTTATAAAGAATGCACATAGACAGTGTTCAGCTAAATATAAAGAATGCACTTAGACGGTGTTCAGCTAGTTATAAAGAATGCACATAGACGGTGTTCAGCTAGTTATAAAGAATGCACATAGACAGTGTTCAGCTTAATATAAAGAATGCACTTAGACGGTGTTCAGCTAGCTATAAAGAATGCACATAAACGATGTTCAGCTAAATATAAAGAATGCACATAGACAGTGTTCAGCTAGTTATACGAATGCACATAGTATGTGTTTAGCTAGTTATAAAGAATGCACTTAGACGATGTTAAGCTAGTTATAAAGAATGCACATAGACAGTGTTCAGCTAGTTATAAAGAATGCACATAGTCTGTGTTCAGCTAGTTATAAAGAATGCACATAGACGGTGTTCAGCTAGTTATAAAGAATGCACTTAGACGATGTTCACCTACTTATAAAGAATGCACATAGACGATGGTCAGCTAGTTATAAAGAATGCACATAGACGATGTTCAGCTAGTTATAAAGAATGCACATAGGCAGTGTTCAGCTAGTTATAAAGAATGCACTCAGGCAGTGTTCAGCTAGTTATAAAGAATGCACTTAGACGATGTTCAGCTAAATATAAAGAATGCACATAAACTATGTTCAGCTAAATATAAAGAATGCACATAGACAGTGTTCAGCTAGTTATACGAATGCAGATAGTATGTGTTTAGCTAGTTATAAAGAATGCACTTAGACGATGTTCAGCTATTTATAAAGAATGCACATAGTCTGTGTTCAGCTAGTTATAAATAATGCACATAGTCTGTGTTCAGCTAGTTATAAAGAATGCACATAGTCTGTGTTCAGCTAGTTATAAAGAATGCACATAGACGATGTTCAGCTACTTATAAAGAATGCACATAGACGATGTTCAGCTAGTTATAAAGAATGCACATTGACAGTGTTCAGCTAGTTATAAAGAATGCACTCAGGCAGTGTTCAGCTAGTTATAAAGAATGCACTTAGACTATGTTCAGCTAGTTAAAAAGAATGCACTTAGAAGGTGTTTAGCTAGTTATAAAGAATGCACTTAGACGGTGTTCAGCTAGTTAAAAAGAATGCACATAGACGGTGTTCAGCTAGATATAAAGAATGCACTCAGGCAGTGTTCAGCTAGTTATAAAGAATGCACTTAGACGATGTTCAGCTAGTTATAAAGAATGCACTTAGACGGTGTTCAGCTAACTATAAAGAATGCACTTAGACGATGTGCAGCTATTTATAAAGAATGCACATAGTCTGTGTTCAGCTAGTTATAAAGAATGCACATAGTCTGTGTTCAGCTAGTTATAAGGAATGCACATAGTCTGTGTTCAGCTAGTTATAAAGAATGCACATAGACGATGTTCAGCTACTTATAAAGAATGCACATAGACGATGTTCAGCTAGTTAAAAAAAATTCACATAGACGATGTTCAGCTAGTTATAAAGAATGCACATAGACAGTGTTCAGCTAAATATAAAGAATGCACTTAAACGGTGTTCAGCTAGTTATAAAGAATGCACTTAGACGGTGTTTAGCTAGTTATAAAGAATGCACTTAGACGGTGTTCAGCTAGTTAAAAAGAATGCACATAGACGGTGTTCAGCTAGTTATAAAGAATGCACTCAGGCAGTGTTCAGCTAGTTATAAAGAATGCACTTAGACGATGTTCAGCTAGTTATAAAGAATGCACGTAGACGGTGTTCAGCTAACTATAAAGAATGCACTTAGACGATGTTCAGCTATTTATAATGAATGCACATAGTCTGTGTTCAGCTAGTTATAAAGAATGCACATAGACAGTGTTCAGCTAAATATAAAGAATGCACTTAGACGGTGTTCAGCTAGCTATAAAGAATGCACATAGACGATGTTCAGCTAAATATAAAGAATGCACATAGACAGTGTTCAGCTAGTTATACGAATGCACATAGTATGTGTTCAGCTAGTTATAAAGAATGCACTTAGACGATGTTAAGCTAGTTATAAAGAATGCACATAGACAGTGTTCAGCTAGTTATAAAGAATGCACATAGTCTGTGTTCAGCTAGTTATAAAGAATGCACATAGTCTGTGTTCAGCTAGTTATAAAGAATGCACATAGACGGTGTTCAGCTAGTTATAAAGAATGCACTTAGACGATGTTCACCTACTTATAAAGAATGCACATAGACGATGGTCAGCTAGTTATAAAGAATGCACATAGACGATGTTTAGCTAGTTATAAAGAATGCACATAGGCAGTGTTCAGCTAGTTATAAAGAATGCACTCAGGCAGTGTTCAGCTAGTTATAAAGAATGCACTTAGACGATGTTCAGCTAGTTATAAAGAATGCACTTAGACGGTGTTTAGCTAGTAATAAAGAATGCACTTAGACGGTGTTCAGCTAGTTAAAAAAATGCACATAGACGGTGTTCAGCTAGTTATAAAGAATGCACTCAGGCAGTGTTCAGCAAGTTATAAAGAATGCACTTAGACGATGTTCAGCTAGTTATAAAAAATGCGATTAGACGGTGTTCAGCTAACTATAAAGAATGCACTTAGACGATGTTCAGCTATTTATAAAGAATGCACATAGTCTGTGTTCAGCTAGTTATAAATAATGCACATAGTCTGTGTTCAGCTAGTTATAAAGAATGCACATAGTCTGTGTTCAGCTAGTTATAAAGAATGCACATAGACGATGTTCAGCTACTTATAAAGAATGCACATAGACGATGTTCAGCTAGTTATAAAGAATGCACATTGACAGTGTTCAGCTAGTTATAAAGAATGCACTCAGGCAGTGTTCAGCTAGTTATAAAGAATGCACTTAGACTATGTTTAGCTAGTTAAAAAGAATGCACTTAGAAGGTGTTTAGCTAGTTATAAAGAATGCACATAGACAGTGTTCAGCTAGTTATAAAGAATGCACTTAGACAGTGTTCAGCTAGTTATAAAGAATGCACATAGACAGTGTTCAGCTAAATATAAAGAATGCACTTAGACGGTGTTCAGCTAGCTATAAAGAATGCACATAGACGATGTTCAGCTAGTTATAAAGAATGCACATAGACAGTGTTCAGCTAGTTATAAAGAATGCACATAGTCTGTGTTCAGCTAGTTATAAAGAATGCACATAGACGGTGTTCAGCTAGTTATAAAGAATGCACTTAGACGATGTTCACCTACTTATAAAGAATGCACATAGACGATGGTCAGCTAGTTATAAAGAATGCACATAGACGATGTTCAGCTAGTTATAAAGAATGCACATAGGCAGTGTTCAGCTAGTTATAAAGAATGCACTCAGGCAGTGTTCAGCTAGTTATAAAGAATGCACTTAGACGATGTTCAGCTAAATATAAAGAATGCACATAAACGATGTTCAGCTAAATATAAAGAATGCACATAGACAGTGTTCAGCTAGTTATACGAATGCACATAGTATGTGTTTAGCTAGTTATAAAGAATGCACTTAGACGATGTTCAGCTATTTATAAAGAATGCACATAGTCTGTGTTCAGCTAGTTATAAATAATGCACATAGTCTGTGTTCAGCTAGTTATAAAGAATGCACATAGTCTGTGTTCAGCTAGTTATAAAGAATGCACATAGACGATGTTCAGCTACTTATAAAGAATGCACATAGACGATGTTCAGCTAGTTATAAAGAATGCACATTGACAGTGTTCAGCTAGTTATAAAGAATGCACTCAGGCAGTGTTCAGCTAGTTATAAAGAATGCACTTAGACTATGTTCAGCTAGTTAAAAAGAATGCACTTAGAAGGTGTTTAGCTAGTTATAAAGAATGCACTTAGACGGTGTTCAGCTAGTTAAAAAGAATGCACATAGACGGTGTTCAGCTAGATATAAAGAATGCACTCAGGCAGTGTTCAGCTAGTTATAAAGAATGCACTTAGACGATGTTCAGCTAGTTATAAAGAATGCACTTAGACGGTGTTCAGCTAACTATAAAGAATGCACTTAGACGATGTTCAGCTATTTATAAAGAATGCACATAGTCTGTGTTCAGCTAGTTATAAAGAATGCACATAGTCTGTGTTCAGCTAGTTATAAGGAATGCACATAGTCTGTGTTCAGCTAGTTATAAAGAATGCACATAGACGATGTTCAGCTACTTATAAAGAATGCACATAGACGATGTTCAGCTAGTTAAAAAAAATTCACATAGACGATGTTCAGCTAGTTATAAAGAATGCACATAGACAGTGTTCAGCTAAATATAAAGAATGCACTTAAACGGTGTTCAGCTAGTTATAAAGAATGCACTTAGACGGTGTTTAGCTAGTTATAAAGAATGCACTTAGACGGTGTTCAGCTAGTTAAAAAGAATGCACATAGACGGTGTTCAGCTAGTTATAAAGAATGCACTCAGGCAGTGTTCAGCTAGTTATAAAGAATGCACTTAGACGATGTTCAGCTAGTTATAAAGAATGCACGTAGACGGTGTTCAGCTAACTATAAAGAATGCACTTAGACGATGTTCAGCTAGTTATAAAGAATGCACATTGACAGTGTTCAGCTAGTTATAAAGAATGCACTCAGGCAGTGTTCAGCTAGTTATAAAGAATGCACTTAGACTATGTTCAGCTAGTTAAAAAGAATGCACTTAGAAGGTGTTTAGCTAGTTATAAAGAATGCACATAGACAGTGTTCAGCTAGTTATAAAGAATGCACTTAGACAGTGTTCAGCTAGTTATAAAGGATGCACATAGACAGTGTTCAGCTAAATATAAAGAATGCACTTAGACGGTGTTCAGCTAGCTATAAAGAATGCACATAGACGATGTTCAGCTAGTTATAAAGAATGCACATAGACAGTGTTTAGCTAGTTATACGAATGCACATAGTATGTGTTCAGCTAGTTATAAAGAATGCACTTAGACGATGTTCAGCTAGTTATAAAGAATGCACATAGACAGTGTTCAGCTAGTTATAAAGAATGCACTTAGACGATGTTCAGCTATTTATAAAGAATGCACTTAGACGGTGTTCAGCTAGTTATAAAGAATGCACTTAGACGATGTTCAGGTATTTATAAAGAATGCACATAGTCTGTGTTCAGCTATTTATAAAGAATGCACATAGTCTGTGTTCAGCTAGTTATAAAGAATGCACATAGTCTGTGTTCAGCTAGTTATAAAGAATGCACATAGACGATGTTCAGCTAGTTATAAAGAATGCACTTAGACGGTGTTCAGCTAGTTAAAAAGAATGCACATAGACGGTGTTCAGCTAGTTATAAAGAATGCACTCAGGCAGTGTTCAGCTTGTTATAAAGAATGCACTTAGACGATGTTCAGCTAGTTATAAAGAATGCGATTAGACGGTGTTCAGCTAACTATAAAGAATGCACTTAGACGATGTTCATCTATTTATAAAGAATGTACATAGTCTGTGTTCAGCTAGTTATAAAGAATGCACATAGTCTGTGTTCAGCTAGTTATAAAGAATGCACATAGTCTGTGTTCAGCTAGTTATAAATAATGCACATATACGATGTTCAGCTACTTATAAAGAATGCACATAGACGATGTTAAGCTAGTTATAAAGAATGCACATAGACGATGTTCGAAGCTAGTTATAAAGAATGCACCATAGACAGTGTTCAGCTAAATATAAAGAATGCACTTCTAGACGGTGTTCCTCAGCTAGTTATAAAGAATGCACATAGATTCGGTGTTCAGCTAGTTATAAAGAATGCACACAGACAGTGTTCAGCTTAATATAAAGAATGCACTTAGACGGTGTCTATTAGGGCTAGCTATAAAGAATGCACATAAACAGATGTTCCATCTAAATATAAAGAATGCACACAGACAGTGTTCAGCTAGTTATACGAATGCACATAGTATGTGTTTGAAGCTAGTTATAAAGAATGCACTTAGACGATGTTAAGCTAGTTATAAAGAATGCACAGAGATGGTGTTCAGCTAGTTATGAAGTGCACATAGTCTGTGTTCAGCTAGTTATAAAGAATGCACATAGACGGTGTTCAGCTAGTTATAAAGAATGCACTAGACGATGTTCACCTACTTATAAAGAATGCACATAGACGATGGTCAGCTAGTTATAAAGAATGCACATAGATGATGTTCAGCTAGTTATAAAGAATGCACATAGGCAGTGTTCTGCTGAGTTATAAAGAAATGCACTCAGGCAGTGTTCAGCTAGTTATAAAGAATGCACTTAGACGATGTTCAGCTAAATATAAAGAATGCACATAAACGATGTTCAGCTAAATATAAAGAATGCACATAAGAAAGTGTTCAGCTAGTTATACGAATGCACATAGTATGTGTTTAGCTAGTTATAAAGAATGCACTTAGACGATGTTCAGCTATTTATAAAGAATGCACATAGTCTGTGTTCAGCTAGTTATAAATAATGCACATAGTCTGTGTTCAGCTAGTTATAAAGAATGCACATAGTCTGTGTTCAGCTAGTTATAAAGAATGCACATAGACGATGTTCACTGGCTACTTATAAAGAATGCACATAGACGATGTTCAGCTAGTTATAAAAGAATGCACATACTCGGACAGTGTTCAGATAGTTATAAAGAATGCACTATCAAGCAGTGTTCAGCTAGTTATAAAGAATGCACTTAGACTATGTTCAGCTAGTTAAAAAAGAATGGTACTTAGAAGGTGTTTGGCTAGTTATAAAGAATGCACTTAGACGGTGTTCAGCTAGGTTAAAAAGAATGCACATAGACGGTGTTCAGCTAGTTATAAAGAATGCACTCAGGCAGTGTTCAGCTAGTTATAAAGATTGTCCCTTAGACGATGTTCAGCTAGTTATAAAGAATGCACGTAGACGGTGTTCAGCTAACTATAAAGAATGCACTTAGACGATGTTCAGCTATTTATAATGAATGCACATAGTCTGTGTTCAGCTAGTTATAAAGAATGCATCATAGACAGTAGTTCATTAAATATAAAAAATGTAATTAGACGGGTGTTCAGCTAGCTATAAAGAATGCACAGACGATGTTCAGCGCTAAATATAAACAATGCATATAGACAGTAATACTAGTTATACGAATGCACATAGTATGTGTTCAGCTAGTTATAAAGAATGCACTTAGACGATGTTAAGCTAGATTATAAAGAATGTTACAGCATATACGAATGCACAGTGTTCAGCTAGTTATTGCATAAAGAATGCACATAAAGAATGCACAATAGTCTGTGTTCAGCTAGTTATAAAGAATGCACATAGTCTGTGTTCAGCTAGTTATAAAGAATGCACATAGACGGTGTTCAGCTAGTTATAAAGAATGCACAAAGACGGTTTTTAGCTAGTTATAAAGAATGCACTTAGACGGTGTTCAGCTAGTTATAAAGAATGCACATAGACGGTGTTCAGCTAGTTATAAAGAATGCACTCAGGCGGTGTTCAGCTAGTTATAAAGAATGCACTTAGAAGATGTTCAGCTAGTTATAAAGAATGCACTTAGACGGTGTTCAGCTAACTATAAACAATGCATATAGACGATGTTCAGTTAGTTATAAAGAATGCACATAGTCTGTGTTAAGCTAGTTATAAAAATGCACATAGTCTGTGTTCAGCTAGTTATAAAGAATGCACATAGTCTGTGTTCAGCTAGTTAATAAAAAATGCACATAGACGGTGTTCAGCTATTTATAAAGAATGCACTTAGACGATGTTCAGCTAGTTATAAAGAATGCACATAGACGATGTTCAGCTAGTTATAAAGAATGCACATAGTCTGTGTTCTGCTAGTTATAAAGAATGCACATAGACGATGTTCAGCTACTTATAAAGAATGCACATAGACGATGTTAAGCTAGTTATAAAGAATGCACATAGACGATGTTCAGCTAGTTATAAAGAATGCACATAGACAGTGTTCAGCTAAATATAAAGAATGCACATAGACGGTGTTCAGCTAGTTATAAAGAATGCACATAGACAGTGTTTAGCTTAATATAAAGAATGCACTTAGACGGTGTTCAGCTAGCTATAAAGAATGCACATAGACGATGTTCAGCTAAATATAAAGAATGCACATAGACAGTGTTCAGCTAGTTATACGAATGCACATAGTATGTGTTCAGCTAGTTATAAAGAATGCACTTAGACGATGTTAAGCTAGTTATAAAGAATGCACATAGACAGTGTTCAGCTAGTTATAAAGAATGCACATAGTCTGTGTTCAGCTAGTTATAAAGAATGCACATAGTCTGTGTTCAGCTAGTTATAAAGAATGCACATAGTCTGTGTTCAGCTAGTTATAAAGAATGCACATAGACGGTGTTCAGCTAGTTATAAAGAATGCACTTAGACGATGTTCACCTACTTATAAAGAATGCACATAGACGATGGTCAGCTAGTTATAAAGAATGCACTCAGGCGGTGTTCAGCTAGTTATAAAGAATGCACTTAGAAGATGTTCAGCTAGTTATAAAGAATGCACGTAGACGGTGTTCAGCTAACTATAAAGAATGCACTTAGACGATGTTCAGCTATTTATAAAGAATGCACATAGTCTGTGTTCAGCTAGTTATAAAGAATGCACATAGTCTGTGTTCAGCTAGTTATAAAGAATGCACATAGTCTGTGTTCAGCTAGTTATAAAGAATGCACATAGACGATGTTCAGCTACTTATAAAGAATGCACATAGACGATGTTCAGCTAGTTATAAAGAACGCACATAGACGATGTTCAGCTAGTTATAAAGAATGCACATAGACAGTGTTCAGCTAGTTATAAAGAATGCACATAGTCTATGTTCAGCTAGTTATAAAGAATGCAATTCAATTCAAATGTACATTTCAAAAAGGCTACGTATTTGTCTATTTTTGTCCATTTTATAAATATTTAGTTGTTACATTACTAAAAATAAAAATAAGCTAAAATAGTGGCTTTTGTAAAGTCTTTATCAGAGGACTTTTTATTTGGCCAGGCACTTTCTGTATAATGTATATCCTGTGATTCGTTCATTTATCCACAATGTTCATTTATCAACAATGTTCATTTATCAACAATGTTCATTTATGCGCAATGTTCATTAATCCACAATGTTCATTTATCAACAATGTTCATTTATCCACAATGTTCATTAATCTACAATGTTCATTAATCCACAATGTTCATTAATCCACAATGTTCATTCATTCAACAATGAGTAGCAGCGTCACCTAACGGAAACGAGTGTAGGACAAAACCCTCAACATATTTTCGGAAGAAGATTAAAATCATCGAATTTAAGACCATATCATGTTGATATCATTCTCTGATTTATACACTTTCGAATTTTAACCTTGGCTATTTACATTCTGTTCACTGGGAGTTTTATCTGGAACATCACTTTATACAGCTGATACTAACTTAGACACACACACACAAATATAGTCATTGTTTCAACATATTATATCTATCTATCTATCTATCTGTCTATCTATCTATCTGTCAATATTAACATTAAGTATGTGCTATCTGTCTTGATGTCTACGGCTGTATGATACTGTCTATCTACATGTGTTTTCGTCTCTTTTGTCTATCCTGTCAGTACTGAATCTGAATCTCTAGCCTTTTCTTATCCAAGTGTAACACCTCAAACGTGGCTGTGTGTACATTCTTGTTTTATTCAAATGGTAGCCTTTCCCTTGTTTAGTTCCCTCCCCCCCCCCCCCCAACCCCACCTACCCCTGCGGCTTTTGTTAGTAAGAAGTTTCCATCGCTGCCTTTTGTATCGTGTTAGAAAATATAAAGAGGTGTTTATTAGTATTCACTGTAGTGGTCCATGATGTCAAACAAAAATAAAATCTGACCTTAATAACGCGATACATCGACTGGAAAACAAAACAAAGGAAAATTCACAAAACTGTTTTTTTTTTCAAAATTTTGAATACCTTCAGACACGCAAATGTTATATTAATTGAAAATATCCTATAGAATGTTGCACGACGATTCTAAATCCATTGTAAAACCAAATGTTTTTGTATTTGTGTCCTTACCGAACGTACACTTATCAGGGTTGTAATTGTGACATTTAAATTATTCACTGATGTACTCAACTAACACTTATCAGGGTTGTAATTGTGACATTTAAAATATACATCGATATATACTTTGATGATAATTTCTTCAAAGATATTTGATAACAGACAAAAAATATAGCCAATAATACAATATCATACATATCATATATGTATATTTAATATGTATTATATTTAAACAAACTACAATGAACAGATGTGATATTATGTGCAAAGTACATATATTCTAAAGGTCGGTGTATTGTATTTCATTATGTGTATATATGTGTATATATGTGTATATATGTGTATATATGTGTATATATGTATATATGTGTATATATGTGTATATATGTGTATATATGTGTACATATGTATATGTATGTATATATATGTGTATACCAAAAAGAGAAAAATCACTTAAAACATGAAAATTGAAATACTGAAACAGTTCCATTCAACTATCTATTTTAGTTTTAGTAAAAGTGTATTTTATCAAAGAATTATATAATGTCACCAATGCTTAATAACTTAAATACAAAAAGATTTCAGCTTACATTGGTATTTATGAGATGTATTTCAAAGTGTTAGATATAACCGAAAAATATTAAATAGATGTGTAAATATATAGATGATATATGGATAGATCGGTAAATAGAAGTACGCTAGATGGATAGATCTCTAAATATGTGTATGATAGATGGACAGATCGATAGATAAATAGATAATAAATGGATATGTAAGAAGATGGTAGAGAGAGAGAGAGAGAGAGAGAGAGACAGAGAGAGAGAGAGAGAGAGAGAGAGGACATTTATCAAATCTTTTAATTTAATTCAAGACTTTGTTTTTTTAATTCAATTTATTGAATTCAAATAAGTCAGCTGTAAAGTTAAGTCAATGACTGACTTAACCAATGACTCAATCAACCAAGAAAATAGGTCACAAAGATCGGTCAGTTTGATTTAATTGGAAGCCCACTCCACTTTGGTAGGAAATCTGGGAATAATGAGTGGTGTAAAACTCTCACCTGGTCTATACAAATAGTGGCCGTCTAACGTCCTTGACCTAACTCATGTCCTGGTCAACCGAGAAAATAGGTCATAAAGCTCGTTCACTAGATTGTATTGGAGGCCTTCTACATCTTGGTGGGAAATCTGGGTCAATGGGTGGGATAAGGGGGAGTTTCAGCGACTACAACATGACCGAGGGCCACTACATAATAGTCAATAGAACTGACCACAGAACATTTCACACAAGTTCTATCGTGATATATTGGCGTTTTATATATTGCAACTATACTTTATATTTTCATTTTCTAAGTTTTTTCCATTTGATTTCTCACTGAAAATGGAGGAGCCACAAGTCAATTGTGATCCAGGGAGAACTTCTTACTTTGACTTTCTGTCCGATGACGTTATTCTGTTAATCCTGCAATACATAACAGATGTCAAAGATTTGTACAATCTACGTCACACCAACAAACGTCTGTCAGTCATCTCTCGCTCATCGTATTGACTGCAGAGGACAATATTGGCTATCTACCAGAATGTTTGAAGTTTTCATCAAGCCTTATGCCAAGTATGTAGAATACCTTAACTGGAACAATTGTTACTGGCTCAATCCTAGACAGGGAAAAATCTTTCTAGACTGTAGTCAATTGCGATCTATGCAAATCATGCAAATTGACGTACCTCCCAAAACACTGTTCCAGATTTTGTCGCATCAAAAGAAACTGAACAGATTGGCCATTTCAATCACGGACGTCGAAGATTTCCTGATGCAGTTTGGTGACTCGCCAGGGACTCACGAATGTATGCGTCGAGTCGTTAAGCTTTAACTACATTTTTCCAGCCATCAGTCCCGTGGCCAAGCGCCTTCCTTTGGTGGAATGTCCCTAGTTCAGCGTACAAGACGTGCATGTAGACTCTGTGACGGAACTTTGGATATTGAACAGTATTTAGAGAGACATGTTGGTCTATTGGAGACAATGGAAAGTTCGCTAGCTTCATGTCTTGTTGGAATATTGATGTGCACCCTAGCCAATATGTGCACATCTTTGGAGAAACTCTACTTGTCATTTCTGGGACAACTAGCCTATTGCTCATACAGAAACGCGTTGATGGACTCTCTGCCAGATTTCTCTAAATTAAAAGACTTCAGACTTGAGTTGCCTCAACTGGCAGTGAATGGGGTATTTCTGAGGAAAGTTGAACAATGTCCAAACTTGGAAAAAATATACATCAACGCAGCTCGTGGAAGTTTTTCTGCTGAAGATGTGAAGCAACTTTTTTATTTCCTTGCCAAAGTTGTTTATCATTCACCTATACACTGATGAGTCTACCGATAAGTGCCAAGAATTACAAGATTTCTTAATAGAGAACTATCAAGTGAGTAGACCTGGTCTTTCAGTGCGTATAGTTTAATTGTTGGACGCTAGCCTCCAGTAAGTTGTCACGTTAAGGACCATTTACTGATGAAATGACCATCAAACAAGTCCAGAGAAGCTTTTTGATCTAACTTTTTATGTATAACCAATGTGACCAACAATATCTGCATTTTTATAAACAATTTCACTTTTTCTTTTAATTTCAAAACCATAAATATGTCATGTGAACTATATTTGCTTTTATTATTTAAATTACAATGAAATCTTTTTTAAAAATCAGAGCTTGCCTTTCAGTTGTTTAACTGGCAGTTCAATAATATTACCATCATAATTGGTATATAAAAGTAATCATTAAAGAAATTGAATGCTGTATTAATTAACTTGTTGTTTAGTAATATAATCTATTCTATTATCACTGAATGTCATCTGTTTAATAAAAAAAAATTATATATAATTGTTTTTATTATTATTATTATTTTTTGTTTTCACTTGAACTGTTCCAGTGTTGTTGTTAATTGTTAGTGTTTAGATTAAAAGAACCGATTTTCAATAATTTGTTATTAATATGAATATATCATTCAACATGCAATTTGCTTATTAGCATAACAAATCAATTCTTAAGAACAAATCTAAAAGTCAAGTTTGAACCGTAAAAAAAGACATCTAACAGAAATGGCAATATAAATATAACAATCATACGCCATCACAAAATATAAATTATACCAGAATGCCCATCCTTGATACAATTAATTCCTCACCCAGTGGCGTAGCGAGCTTAACTCGCGCCCGGGGCACAATACCCTTTTTTTTTAGCGCCCCGCATATATAATATGTGTGGGACGGATGGCCGAGTGGTGTAGATACTCGACTGTCGACCTGAGAGTCCTGGGTTCGATCTCTAGGTGAGGCCCTTCGAATTTATCCATGTGAAATTTGTTGCAAAAGTCATCCCACAAGTCCACCTAGCTCTAAATGGGTACCTGACTATAAGTTAGGGAAGTAATTTTTTAATGGAGGAAGTTGTTTCAAAACTCATTGGTTTTTATTACACCATATGTTCATATCCTTTCATATACCACTGATCTTTTCGCTGTACGCATACATAGCTTGCTGTTATGGCGCCCTGTGCTATAGAGCCGTAGATTGCTATTGTGGCGCCCTGTGCTATAGAGCCGTAGCTTGCTGTTGTGGCACCCTGTGCTATAGAGCCGTAGCTTGCTGTTGTGGCGCCCTGTGCTATAGAACTGTAGCTTGCTGTTGTGGCACCCTGTGCTATTGAACCGTAGCTTGCTGTTGTGGCGCCCTGTGCCATAGAACCGTAGCTTGCTGTTGTGGTGCCCTGTGCTATAGGGCCGTAGCCTGCTGTTGTGGCACCCTGTGCTATAGAGCCGTAGCTTGCTGTTGTGGCGCCCTGTGCTATAGAACTGTATCTTGCTGTTGTGGCACCCTGTGCTATTGAACCGTAGCTTGCTGTTGTGGTGCCCTGTGCCATAGAACCGTAGCTTGCTGTTGTGGTGCCCTGTGCTATAGGGCCGTAGCTTGCTGTTGTGGCACCCTGTGCTATAGAGCCGTAGCTTGCTGTTGTGGCGCCCTGTGCTATAGAACTGTAGCTTGCTGTTGTGGTACCCTGTGCTATTGAACCGTAGCTTGCTGTTGTGGCGCCCTGTGCCATAGAGCCGTAGCTTGCTATTGTGGCGCCCTGTGCCATAGAGCCGTAGCTTGCTGTTGTGGTGCCCTGTGCTATAGGGCCGTAGCTTGCTGTTGTGGCACCCTGTGCTATAGAGCCGTAGCTTGCTGTTGTGGCGCCCTGTGCTATAGAACTGTAGCTTGCTGTTGTGGTACCCTGTGCTATTGAACCGTAGCTTGCTGTTGTGGCGCCCTGTGCCATAGAGCCGTAGCTTGCTATTGTGGCGCCCTGTGCCATAGAGCCGTAGCTTGCTGTTGTGGTGCCCTGTGCTATAGGACCGTAGCTTGCTGTTGTGGCACCCTGTGCTATAGAGCCGTAGCTTGTTGTTGTGGCGCCCTGTGCTATTAGCATTCTTTATGGCGCCCTCGTTCCAATCTGAAGAGCGAAAAATTTAACAGCGCTCTTTCGTCAACCCTTCTTAAACACCCATCTTGATCTATCTATCTATCTATCTATCTATCTATCTATCTATCTATCTATCTATCTATCTATCTATCTATCTATCTATCTATCTATCTATCTATCTATCTATCTATCCATCCATCCATCCATCCATCCATCCATCCATCCATCCATCCATCCATCCATCCATCCATCCATCTATCTACGCCCCAAGCCTTTAAATTGTAAACAAAGTGTTGAAAACATTTGACATATTCACTCAAAGATTAAGGTACACAAAAAACTCAAAATAAAATATTTTTCATAACTCTTTTTCAATATTTTTAGAGCATTTTCGAAAAAAAATGCTCTATTGTCCCCGTTTTGTCTGTCTGTCTGTCTGTCTGTCCGTCATCACCCTAGATCTCAACAACCATAAGTCCTAGACCCATGATATATATATCATTTTGTAGGTCTTGGCCTGCCATGTGTGCAGCAAAGGTTCATTTTGCGATCTGACCTCTCAGAGCCGTAAAAGGGGGCTTATAAAGTACCGTTTTTTTTACTATATAAGCTATATTAATAAAGGAGCGCCCTATATCTCAGCAACTATAAGTCCTAGACCCATGATGTATATATCATTTTGTAGGTCTTGGCCTGCCATGTGTACATCAAAAGTTCATTTCGCGATAGGACCTTTGAGGGCCGGGCTTCAGGGCTCCTAAGGGGCTTATATATTATATATATATGGCCCCATTCTACACCTTGTACGTTCAATAACCCATTCATTTGGTGCGAAATACTGCAGCACGTAGTTTCACCAAGATTTATTAAGAAACTCATCAAATGAAATAGTAAGCTTGTGTTCTGAGTTTAATTGAAAGTATCAGAGCTATGCAACAATTGACGGAGTTTTCGGACGATTAAATGACTACAATTTCGAATGTTTTCAATTATGAGTCATATTTCAGTAACCACAAACCACTTGTAGTTAGATTTAAGAGAAAATATTTTTTTTTCAAATATAAAGAAACGTCTTTATAATATTTTTTTTACAGATATATGCATTACGCGATTGAATGTATAAACATTTCCAAAATTTACAAATATTTACTGAAAGCTAACAAACGTACTGAATCATAACACGAAAATGCGCTAACACATCCTGTGTCCAGAATGGAACAGGCTTAATTGCTTGTTTAAATGAATGTCCTAAAGGAAATGTTTAAGTTAATTGAACAGACTGATTGAATGTCGTGCCCCGAAGTGAACGATCATACATAGGAATAGGGTAACACAGAAATAACACATTTACGAATAGGGTAACACAGTAATAACACATTTTACGAATAGGGTAACACAGAAATAACACATGTTACGAATAGGGTAACACAGCAATAACACATTTTACGAATAGGGTAACACAGAAATAACACATTTTAACGTTTATAATAAAGAATAATCGTTTACGTAACCTCAAAAATATACTAAAAGTTCAAATGTTTAAAATGAAATAGAACTAACACATTAATAGGTTTTTTTTCTTGAGTTATTTCATGGAGTGATTTCATAACATTGGGATTAGGGTGGGACCACTGTGTAGGGAGATTGATCGTCAATTGAAACAATTTAGCACATCACAACAATCTATGATATTAATAGTAAAGTTCCCTTAACCCTAACGGATCATCGGGGCAGATGAAGTGTAGAATTCATCTGTTTCTATAACCTCGGCATATGAAGGGGTTGTGTGGTTAGCACAACGCCCAGCCGCCTTTACTTCCCCAACTTAAAGTCAGGTACCATTTAAAGCTGGGTGGACTTGTGGGACGACTTTGAAACACATTTCACCTGGAAAATTTCCACATGGTTCTCACCGAGGATCGAACCCAGGACTCTCAGGTCGACAGTCGAGTATCTACACCATTCGGCCACCCGTCCCACTATGATATTAATGCAAATGTTATATCCAGTTAATTAGATTTCATTTTAGGCGAATGATAGGTGAATCAAAATTATCTCCTATAACATTAAACTCTAAGAATGAGTCTATAGGTCCATTGGTTTAACGCATACATCTTGAGATTCACAATCGTATTGTACCTTGATCTATATTGGTGTCAGGCTTGGGGTAACTTGATACAAGTACATTTACTATCACCTTTGGTACTTGCAGGTTGTGATTTTTTTACATGTGCTCGTTCTTGCAACCTGTGTTCTTGTACTCGTGCTTGCACTATGGTGAAAGGTGCCTATGACCTACTACGTTGTAATAATAGTTTCCGGACTTAGTTTATGTGATGCAATATATAGACCTAAGTAATTACCAATTCTTCATTTGACGTAATGGTGTCATTTTACAGTTTAGCAATTATTTTAAATAATAAAAATACATCTTGCAAATGTTTTGTTAAACCAGTACTAATAGTACATCTTGCAAATATTTTGTTAAACCAGTACTAATATGCTCTAGTTGAGACAGATCTAAATCATCTATTAAAAACCGTTATTTTTGAGATACAGGTACTAATACTTTGCCAACAGTTCCACCGAACAGTCTGCCCCAACAGACAAATGATGTAATAAAATAGATCACAACAAAAGTAATGAAGAGTCATTTTCGAAAAAGACACTAAACTTTTAACGGTAAAACCCGTTCATTCACTAATTTATTTTCGCTCAACATTCAATTCAAATAGCTATCAATCCCATTATTACTAATATGACCTATTTTTTCATTATGTCTCTTAACTTTCATACGCATCGTTAAAAAAAAAAAAAAAAAACGAAAATAACGTCATTAGTAGGCCTACTCTCTGATGAAGAATGTAATGAATGATTACTGTCGATAGAAATATGTAAATTAACATGGGAACTTGTATTCGTATAAAATAATGCTCGAATTTTTTTGAAGTCTGTACACATCGGGTGTGAAACTGCCTGGTTTTGTGTCGTTTTCCATAAAGAATCAATCGATATATTTTTAAGGGTTTTCGTCGTGTAATAAGCCTAGGCCTTAGAGTTTGTGGTTAATTTTTCTTGTATATTTTAAACTCAATTTAGCTTTGTGTAATCTGAGACACACATGAAGTGGGATTTTATATATATGAAAATCTGTGAGCTCTCCAGTTGTACTCAATGCTTTTTTCCTATTAATTTTTTTAACTTTACAATTATTTTATCAACCATTGTGTACCAGAGGTGTTAAGAAAAATTAGAAAACAATTATAGTAAACACAATTCATGTTTCTGGCCTATTTCTTCAAATTTACTATTTAAATAATAAGTTCTCAAGTCTACCTGTCATTTGATATTCGAGGTTTACAGACAAATTCCTCCAGCAGAAAAATTCTGCGGACAAAACTTAAATAAAAGAAAAATCCAAACGACATTATTTATAAAATGAAACAAATTATTTATAACAGTTTTTGGGTACAATTATACATTATTTATTTATTTTATATTTTGTTAACCATTTCAATGACTTTTTATGTTCATTTTTATTTTATTTAAAAAAAAAACAACATAACATCATTTTAACAAAATTACAAAAAAAAAATACATTTTTATAATACAGTTGATTCTTTTCTAATCGTAATCTATGAAATAGTCTGGACTATTTCATAAGTTCAAGGCTCACGTCGAAAATCACAAACAATGCATTCATAAGTGGGGTAAAATTTTTCAACCAACTTCCCAGATGGGTCAATTGGTATATGGCCTACCCATTGTTAGTTTGGCTTTACAAATTTCCCTAGGGCAACTTTTCGAGCGCCGTATTACAAATAGCAAAACAAACAACAGACAAAATGATCCTGGTGGGTGATTTCTTAAATTGATAGACATCACACTCCTATAGCCAGATAAAGTTTGTTTTAACTCGAGGTCAAGAATGACCAAGCATAACAACATGTATTATAAATAGCTACTCTGGTTACAGATGGAAAAATGTATGAGCCATTAGGTTTTTCAGCTACCTGGCTTTGTTGGAAAGGTTAAAGACAGATAAAGAGAGCTAAGTTACAATAGGTCAAAGTAACAATCAACTGAATCTACAAATAATGAAGATTCGTTAAACAAAAGAAAAAGAAAGTTCTTTACGTTTCAATGATATATAATATATATAATTATCCTGAATATATATTTTTTCATTATTTGGGGTGTTTGCTGAAGTTTTTGTTATTTATAGGGTTCTAGGAGTAATGTAAAATTTTGAAAATCGTATTTACTGTTTGCAAAGATGAGCTTGCGGTATTACTCACAGCTTAAATCTTTGACATATATTAATTAACATTAATCTGTTTTGTTCTTTATTTTCAATGTTATTTCTAAAAAAAAAAAACAATGGTCACATTGAAAAATTGACTTAATTCACATATTCAATGAAATCAAACAATAAAAAGGCAGCTATATGAAACAATAACGAGGTAGCTGTATAAAACAATAAAGAGGTAGCTATATAAAACAATAAAGAGGCAGCTATATAAAACAATAAAGAGGCAGCTATATAAAACAATAAAGAGGTAGCTATATAAAACAATAAAGAGGTAGCTATATAAAACAATAAAGAGGTAGCTAAATAAAACAATAAAGAGGTAGCTATAAAAAACAATAAAGAGGCAGCTATATAAAACAATAAAGAGGCAGCTATATAAAACAATAAAGAGGTAGCTATATAAAACAATAAAGAGGTAGCTATATAAAACAATAAAGAGGTAGCTATATAAAACAACTAGTTGCAAGAACCCGGCTTTGCCCGGGTTTAAAATAAGGTTTTCTGTTTACCTTTTGTTTTCTCCCTCCCCCTCTCTCCCTCCCTCCCCCTCCTCCTTACCCCTCTCTCCCTTTCTCTTTCCCTCCCTTCCTTTCTCCCTCCCTCCCTCTCCTTCCCTCTCTAACTCTCCCATCTCCCTCTCTCTCCCTATCTCCATCCCTTCTTCTCTCACCCCCGTCCCCCCTCTCTCCACCTTCCTCCCTTCCTCCTCCCCCCTCTCTCCCTCCCTGCCCCCTCTCTCTCTTTATCTCTCACTCCCACCCATTTCTCCCATCCTCTCTCCCTCCCTCTCTCTCCCTCCCTGCCCCCTCACTCTTTATCTCTCCCTCCTCCCCCCTCTCTCCCTTTCCCTCCCACCCTCTCTCCCATCTCTCTCCCCATTCATCCCTCCCTCATTCCCCCTCCCTCCCTGCCCCCTCACTCTTTCTCTCTCTCCCTCTCTCCCACCCTCGCTTTCCCTCCCTTCCCTCTATCTCCCTTCCTACCCCGTCTCTCCTTCCCTTCTTTTCTCTCTCCCTCTCCCCCTGCTCCCTCTCCCATCTCCCTCTCCCCCTCCTTCTCTCCCCCTGTCCACCCACCTCCCTCCCTCTCTCCCCTCCCTCCCTCCTACCCTCCTTTCCTCTCTCCTCCCAACCTCTCTCTCCCTCCCTACCCCCTCTCTCCCTCCCTTCCTTTCTCTCTCCCTCTCCCCCTGCTCCCTCTCCCATCTCCCTCCTGCTCACTCTCCCTCCTTTTCTCCCCCCTGTCCATCCCACTCCTTCCTCTCTCCCCTCCCTCCCTCCTTTCCTCTCTCTCTCCCCCTGCCCCCTCTCTCTCTTGATCTCTCTCTCCCTCCCCCCCTCTCTCTCTATATATATATATATATATATACTTATAAGACGCATTAGTTGTCTGTCTGTCTGTCTGTTCCCTTATAACTCAAGATCCAGAAAACCAAAAAACGTGAAATTTGTTACACATACACATAGTTACATGGGGAAGGTTATAGGACAGGTTTAGTGTCATCTAGATGGGTAGTTTAATTGTAATTAATTATTTTTATTTTAGTATTTTACTATATTAAAGTAATCTCGACGGCGCCATAGATAAAATTCCTCTGTGACGTTATTTCCCTATGACACATTTTTAAAAGAGGGGTAACTCCCGGAAACTCCAATTGTAAACATGATGAAATCAATAGTCATATCTATTTACCTATCGTTTTATGTATTCGGAAGATTAAAATTAAAGGTGCACTTTAATAAACCGAAATACTTTAATTAAAATGTTTCTGTGACATTATTAACATTATTAATACAATCTCAATGCGTAGTTTAATTGTAATTAATTATTTTAGTATTTTACTATATTAAAGTATCCACGGTATGGGATCGCCTTCACTATAAATAAAAATCGCGCACCAAGTGAATGTGTAATTGAACGGACGGTGAAGAAAGGGCTAGGGACGGGAAAAAAAAAATATTGTTGTTTTTTTTTCATGCTGCAAGTACCCGACTTTGCCCGGGATTAAAATAAGGTTTTCTGTTTATTTAAGAAGCGTAATTTGACGTTTAATTGTACAGAGAGAGGGAGGGGGGGAGAGAGATAAAGAGAGAGGGGGCAGGGAGGGAGAGGGAAGGAGGGGGCAGAAAGGGGGAGAGAAGGAGGGAGGGAGAGAGGTGGTAGGGAGGGAGATTAATGGGGAGGGAGGGAGAGGGAGGGGTTGGAGAGAGAAAGGGAGGGAGGGAAAGAGAAAGGAAGGGAGGGAGTAGTAGGGAGGGAGATAGAGGGGAGGAGTGAGAGAAAGGGGAGGGAAGGAGAGAGGGAGAGAGGATGGGAGGGAGTGAGAGATAAAGAGAGAGAGGGGGACAGGGAGGGAGAGAGGGGGAGGAGGAAGGGAGGAAGGTGGAGAGAGAGGGGGATTGGGGGTGAGAGAAGGAGGGAGGGATATAGGGAGAGAGAGAAAAAGTGAGAGAGGAGCAGGGGGGGAGATAGGAAAGGAGGGTAGGAGGGAGGGAGGGGAGAGAGGGAGGGAGGGGGTGGACAGGGGGAGAGTGGGAGAGGGAGCAGGGGGAGAGGGAGCAGGGGGAGAGGGAGAGAAAAAAGGGAGGGAGTAGGGAGGGAGATAGAGGGGGAGAGAGGGAAAGAGAGGGTGGGAGAGAGGGAGAGAGAAGAGTGAGGGGGCAGGGAGGGAGAGAGAGGGAATGAGGGAGGGATGAATGGGAGATGGGAGATGGGAGAGAGGGAGGGAGAGGGAGGGAGGGAGAAAGGGAGGGAAAGGGAGAGAGGGGGGAGGGAGGGAGAGAGAGAGGAAGAAGGGGAGAGAGAGATGGGAGAGAGAGGGAGGGAGAAAGGAGGGAGGGAGAGGATGGGAGAAATTGGAGGGAGTGAGAGATTAAGAGAGAGAGGGGGCAGGGAGGGAGAGAGGGGGGAGGAGGAAGGGAGGAAGGTGGAGAGACGGAGGACGGGAGTGAGAGAAGGAGGGAGGGAGATAGGGAGAGAGAGAGGGAGATGGGAGAGTTAGAGAGGGAAGGAGAGGGAGGTAGGGAGAAAGGGAGGGAGGGAAAGAGAAAGGGAGAGAGGGGTAAGGAGGGAGAGGGAGGGGGAGGGAGAGAGGGGGAGGGAGAAAACAAAAGGTAAACAGAAAACCTTATTTTAAACCCGGGCAAAGCCGGGTACTTGCAACTAGTATATATATATATATATATATATATATATACATATATATATATATATACTTATTATTATGGTTTCACCCTTCTTCTAAAATCCTTCTTCATTCCTTTACCTTCCTCAAACTGTACACATCAGAGAGCTTGAAAAAACATCAACAATTCTTTGCATCACAAAGGCACAATACAGCACCAGCGCGCAAGTTCTATTCGATCATAGGGAAATGACGTCACAGAGGAATTTTATTTATGGCGCCGTCGAGATTACTTTAATATAGTAAAATACTAAAATAAAAAAAAATTAATTACAATTAAACTACCCATCGATATGAAACGAAACCTGTCCTATAACCTTCCCCATGTAATTATGTGTATGTGTAACAAATTCTACGTTTTTTGTTTGTCTGGATCTTGAGTTATAAGGGAACAGACAGACAGACAGACAGACAGACAGACAGACAGACAGACAGACAACAAATGCGTCTTATAAGTATACTAATTGCAAGTACCCGGCTTTGCCCGGGTTTAAAATAAGGTTTTCTGTTTACCTTCTGTTTTCTCCCTACCCTTTCTCTCCCTTCCTCTCTCTCTCTCCCTCCCTCCCTTTCCCTTCCTCCCTTTCTCCCTCCCTCCTTCTCCCTCCCTCTCCCTCGCTCTCTCTCCCATCTCTCTCCCTCCCACCCTCCCTCTCCCATCTCCCCTCTCCCCTTCGTTCTCTCCCCCCTGTCCATCCCCCTCCTTCTCTCCCATTCCTCCCTGCCCCCTCTCTCTTTATCTCTTCCTCCCATTTCTCTCATCCTCTCTCCCTCTTCACCTCTCTCCCTCTTCCTCCCTCCCTCATTCCCTCTCTCCCTCCCTACCCCCCTCACTCTTTATCTCTCTCTCCCTCCCTCTCTCCCACCCTCTCTCTCTCCCTCCCTCCCCTCTCTCCATCCCTCTCTCTCTCCCTCCCTCCCTCTCTCTCTCCCTCCCTCTCTCTCCCTTTCCCTTCCTCCCTTTCCTTCTCCCTTTCCTTCTCCCTCTCCCTCTCTCTCTCCCTTTCCCTTCTCCCTCTCCCTCCCTCTCTCTCCCATCTCTCTCCCTCCCACCCTCCCTCTCCCATCTCCCCTCTCCCCTTCGTTCTCTCCCCCCTGTTCATCCCCCTCCCTCTCTCCCCTTCCCCCTTCCCTCTCTCCCTCCCTGCCCCCTCTCTCTCTTTATCTCTTCATCCCATTTCTCTCATCCTCTCTCCCTCTTCACCTCTCTCCCTCTCTTCCTCCCTCCCTCTCATTCCCTCTCTCCCTCCCTCCCTCTCTCTCTCTCCCTCCCTCTCTCCCTCCCTCTCTCTCCCTCCCTTTCTCTCCCTTTCCCTTCCTCCCTTTCCTTCTCCCTCTCCCTCGCTCTCTCTCCCATCTCTCTCCCTCCCACCCTCCCTCTCCCCTCTCCCCTTCTGTTCTCTCCCCCTGTCCATCCCCCTCCCTCTCTCCCCTTCCCCCTTCCCTCTCTCCCTCCCTGCCTCCTCTCTCTCTTTATCTCTTCATCCCATTTCTCTCATCCTCTCTCCCTCTTCACCTCTCTCCCTCTTCCTCCCTCCCTCATTCCCTCTCTCTCCCTCCCTGCCCCCCTCACTCTTTACCTCTCTCTCTCCCTCCCTCTCTCCCACCCACCTCTCTCTCTCCCTCCCTCTCTCTCCCTCCCTCTCTCCCTCCCTCTCTCTCCCTTTCCCTTCCTCCCTTTCCTTCTCCCTCTCCCTCGCTCTCTCTCCCATCTCTCTCCCTCCCACCCTCCCTCTCCCATCTCCCCTTCGTTCTCTCCCCCCTGTCCATCCCCCTCCCTCTCTCCCCCTTCCTCCTTCCCTCTCTCCCTCCCTGCCCCCCCTCTCTCTCTTTATCTCTTCATCCCATTTCTCTCTCATCCTCTCTCCCTCTTCACCTCTCTCCCTCTTCATCCCTCCCTCATTCCCTCTCTCCCTCCCTCCCCTCTCTCTCTCCCTCCCTCTCTCCCTCCCTCTCTCTCCCTCCCTTTCTCTCCCTTTCCCTTCCTCCCTTTCCTTCTCCCTCTCCCTCGCTCTCTCTCCCATCTCTCTCCCTCCCACCCTCCCTCTCCCCTCTCCCCTTCGTTCTCTCCCCCCTGTCCATCCCCCTCCCTCTCTCCCCTTCCCCCTTCCCTCTCTCCCTCCCTGCCTCCTCTCTCTCTTTATCTCTTCATCCCATTTCTCTCATCCTCTCTCCCTCTTCACCTCTCTCCCTCTTCCTCCCTCCCTCATTCCCTCTCTCCCTCCCTGCCCCCTCACTCTTTATCTCTCTCTCCCTCCCTCTCTCCCACCCTCTCTCTCTCCCTCCCTCTCTCTCCCTCCCTCTCTCCCTCCCTCTCTCTCCCTTTCCCTTCCTCCCTTTCCTTCTCCCTCTCCCTCGCTCTCTCTCCCATCTCTCTCCCTCCCACCCTCCCTCTCCCATCTCCCCCTTCGTTCTCTCCCCCCTGTCCATCCCCCTTCCTCCTTCCCTCTCTCCCTCCCTGCCCCCCCTCTCTCTCTTTATCTCTTCCTCCCATTTCTCTCATCCTCTCTCCCTCTTCACCTCTCTCCCTCTTCCTCCCTCCCTCATTCCCTCTCTCCCTCCCTGCCCCCCTCACTCTTTATCTCTCTCCCTCCCTCTCTCCCACCCTCTCTCTCCCACCCTCTCTCTCCCTCCCTCCCCTCTCTCCCTCCCTACCCCCTCCCTCTCTCCCACCCTCTCTCCCTCCTTTCTCCCTCCCCCTTTCCACCTTTCTCTCTCCCTCCTCCTCTCTCCCCCTTCCTCCCTCCCTCATTCCCTCATTCCCCTCTCTCTCCCTCCCTGCCCCCCGTTATTTATCGATTTGGTGAACTTTCAGCATTTTTGGTCAAATTAACGCATTTAGGTATTGCGTTAAAAATTTTAATCGCAAATTTTTTTGACGCGTTAATTGCAAATTAACGCAGTTTAATCAGCAGCCCTAATATATATATATATATATATATATATATATATATATATATATATATATATATATATATAGATAGATAGATAGATAGATAGATAGATATACTTATTATTATGGTTTCACACCTCTTCTAAAATCCTTCTTCATTCCTTTACCTTCCTCAAACTGTACAAATCAGAGAGCATGAAAAAACATCAACAATTCTTTGCATCACAAAGGCACAATACAGCACCAGCGCGCAAGTTCTATTCGATCATAGGGAAATGACGTCACAGAGGAATTTTATTTATGGCGCCGTCGAGATTGCTTTAATATAGTAAAATACTAAAATAAAAAAAAATAATTACAATTAAACTACCCATCGAGATGAAACAAAACCTGTCCTATAACCTCCCCATGTAATTATGTGTATGTGTAACAAATTTCACATTATTTGTTTGTCTGGATCTTGAGTTATAAGGGAACAGACAGACAGACAGACAACGAATGCGTCTTATAAGTATAGAGACTAGTTGCAAGTACCCGGCTTTGCCCGGGTTTAAAATAAGGTTTTCTGTTTACCTTCTGTTTTCTCCCTACCCCCTCTCTCCATCTCCCTCCCTCTCTCCCATCTCCCTCTCTCCCCTCTCCCCCTCCTTCTCTCCCAACGTCCATCCTCCCTCTCTCCTTCCCTCCCCTCTCTCCCTCCCTAACCCTCTCTCCCTCCTTTCTCCCTCCCTCCCCTTTCCACCTCTCTCTCTCCCTCCCCCTCTCTCCCCCTTCCTCCCTCCCACATTCCCTCTCTCTCCCTCCCTGCCCCCTCATTCTTTATCTCTCTCCCTCCCTCTCTCCCACCCTCCCTCTATCCCTCCCTTCCTTTCTCTCTCCATCTCCCCCTACTCCCTCTCCCATCTCCCTCTCCCATCTCCCCTCTCTCCCTCCCTAACCCTCTCTCCCTCCTTTCTCCCTCCCTCCCCTTTCCCCCTTTTCTCCCTCCCTCCCCTTTCCACCTCTCTCCCCCTTCCTCCCTCCCTCATTCCCTCTCTCTCCATCCCTGCCCCCTCACTCTTTATCTCTCTCCCTCCCTCCCTCCCTCTCTCTCTCCCTCCCTACCCCCTCTCTCCCTCCCTTCCTTTCTCTCTCCATCTCCCCTACTCCCTCTCCCATGTCCCTCTCCCTCCATCTCCCTCTCTCCCCCCCTGTCCATCCCCCTCCCCTCCTCTCTCCCCCACCTTCCCTCCCTCCTACCCTCCTTTCCTCTCTCTCTCTCCTCCTGCCCCCCCCTCTCTCTCTTTATCTCTCTCCCTCCCTATCCCTCTCTCTCTCTCTTTCTCTCTCTCTGAGTTATAAGGGAACAGACAGACAGACAGACAGACAGCAAATGCCTCTTATAGGTATAGAGAAAAACAATATAGAGGCAGCTATATAAAACAATAAAGAAGACTGATAGTACCCACATAGCAGTGAATACATAGACCGATAGTACCCACATATCGCTAAATACTTAGTACCACCATTTAGTGCACAACTTTGATAAAAAAATAAAACACACTCAGCAACATACACGTGGAACAAATACATACAGATCGATATATAGGTAATGAGCGAAAAATTTAACTTAAAATCAATAAAAAAAAACAAAGGCATTGTAGAATTTTTTTAAAAATCTTCGATTGTACAAAATAATTCACTGGCTAACTTATTTTAATTGCACACAGACTACCATCCACTCTTTGTGTGTTTATTTATATCACCTGGTCTAAACAAACAGTGGTCACTTGTGGACGTTGGCGTTACAGTTGACCCAGTAGACCCAGAAAAAGTAGGTCGTGCCATTCATGGGTTCAGTGGGAAGGTCTGACCACCTTGACCCGACAACAATAGAGAATAGGGCAAGTTAAACAGTCCACCGATACAACAATAGCTCCGTGGTGTAAGGCTTCTACATTCAAACCAACTTAAACTGACCACAGTCCAGTCCACAAGTCACAGTGTGTTGAGTTGTTCATTGGATTTAAAAAAAAAATTGGTCTTGCAGATTTCTGTATGGAAATGGAAGACGCCCAACCAAACGGTGAGCCAGCGATATTTTCTTACTTTGACTTACTGCCAGATGACGTTGTACTTTTAATATTTGAATACATACATGATTTCAAGGACATGTGCACTTTACGTCGCATCAACAAACGTCTGTCAGTCATCGCTGGAGATAAGACTCTAGCGGTTGATTACATAGATTGCAGAGAACAGTACTGGCTATCTGCTGATTTGTGTGAAGATTTCATCAGACCGTATGCTGAATATATGCAATATATTAATTTGGATAATTGTTATTGGCTCAAGAGTATAGACGCAAATATCTTTCTAGAATGTACTCGTCTTCGTTCTCTGCATCTTATACAAATTGACATACTGGCGAGGACGTTGTGTCAGATCTTATCCAACCAATCAAAATTGACCAGCTTGTCTATATCAATATTTGATATTGAAGATTTCCACGTGCAGTTGGCTGCATCACCAGGAGCTCAAGAATGTTTGCGTAATGTCGTTGAGTTGAAACTTCATTTCTCCAACAGACTCTATCATGGTCACCAGCCTGTGATTGATTTTAACAAGTTGCCGACATTATTTCAGTATTGTAGAGACATCAAAGAAATTCACTTCTACGGCAACACGAACAGCGTCAAAAGTGTCACTCGGAGTATAATGCTACCTGAAGTATTGCAGGTCAGCAACCTCAGGAACGTGCAGGTCATGACCTTGAAAGCCGACATGGATCCAGCCGCAAGACATCTCTTCTTCGAAATTTTAAGACGTGTCTGCACGTCAAGGATTCTGCTTTCTACATTGTTGGTACATTCATCCAATGACGACCAGTTCTGGCGTGAAGAATTTCACAGAGATGCAATGAGATATGGGCAAGATTTGGTTCACTTGGACGCTTCAGGGGTCAGAATGAATACCACCGTTAGCTTGTTCGGCTTTGAGACAACCCCTCTTCTAAATTATTTAAATGCATCTGGAAATGACAGAATGAATACATATTGCATGGGACAGTTGGTATACAATTGTAGATATCTGAAATGTTTAAACCTTGAGAACTGTACGCATGTGATTCGCAAAACTCCGCATCTCTATTGGGATTTAAGGTTTAACCAAGCAAAGGATGTTGACACTAGTGGCATTCAGAGCTTAATCCTTGGCTGTTTGAGGTTAAGGAGCTTGAACCTAAGTGGAATTCACATTCATCCTAACTATATGCGATCATCTTTCTACAAAAATCTATCTTCTCTTTTGAGCACTAATACCAAGTGGAAAAGTCTTTCATTACCATCATGCAGCCTATTCACTTATCACACGTGTCAATCAAAGCCAGATGAAACAACGCAGGACCCTAACGTCAATGCGACCTGTCGTAGGTGTCGCCTGTTAAATGTCAACTTTTCTGATCCCATGTCACTTCTAAAACGTCCAGACTCAGAACAAGAATCTGATTTTGAAAAACTCGTTCGACAAACTCCAGACCTGGAACACTTTGAGCTCATCTCTACAGGGTTTACGTCAGTCTTTAGTAAAACGTTTGGGATTCAACCTGCATCATTTGCTCGCAAACCGTGTTTAGCTTCATTATATGTTGACGACACTACCCTGATCGACGTCTTTAACTGGAAGAATTTGAAAAGTTTGCAGCTGACAGCTATTGAAGGGATTCACTTAGGGTATTGTCTGTGGACCATAGCTCATGGATGTAAGCATCTTGAGCGACTCTACTTGTCCTGCCTCGGTAGTTTGAGTCACTGCTCGTACGTTAATTGGCTGGTAAAGTCCATGCCCTTATTTTCTAGACTCAGAGACTTCAGACTTGAACAGCCCCGCCTAGAAGTGGGCGACACATTGCTGGAAGCCATTGGCAAATGTCCATGTTTACAGAGAATCTGCATCATTGCTGACTGTGGAACTTTTTCCTCTATAGGTATGAGGTGGCTTTTTGTTTCCTTGCCCAATCTGATCAACTTCCAACTGTACACTGGGGACTGTGTCGAAAAGTGTCAGGAGTTGAGAGATTTCTTACTAGAGCAGTATCTGGAGAGTAGACCAGCTCTATCGGTATGTATCTATCCTCTGTTGGACTCGAATCTCCAAGAAGTCGTTGCTCGTGATGTGCCTGACCAACACTTTGATGAAATGACCATCTTGAAGTCCACAGTTGCCATAAGACCAATAGACGGATGACCAGTCTATATTTAATCACTGACAATATTTAATACAATTCTTTTCCTGCGAACAACACATTTACAATTTGTAAACTATTTAAACATTCTAATATTTTTTTTGCATAAACATACATAGGACTGAGACATTTAAATTTACCAAAAATGTTACTATAGAAAAAATGATGTAAAACTTGAACTGGTATAGGGAGAATTGATGTAAAACTTGAACTGGTATAGGGAGAATTGATGTAAAACTTGAATTGGTATAGGGAGAATTGATGTAAAACTTGAACTGGTATAGGGAGAATCGATGTAAAACTTGAATTGGTATAGGGAGAATTGATGTAAAACTTGAACTGGTATAGGGAGAATTGATGTAAAACTTGAACTGGTATAGGGAGAATTGATGTAAAACTTGAACTGGTATAGGGAGAATTGATGTAAAACTTGAACTGGTATAGGGAGAATTGATGTAAAACTTAAACTGGTATAGGGAGAATTGATGTAAAACTTGAATTGAGATTAAAAAAAAGTTTTTTTATTTATCGACATCTTAGATACCATACGGTATTTTTTTTTTCAGTTGATTATTTTTAATAGCCAATGAACTTTTAATATTTATCTATTTTTGTGTTTATTTCATTTTATTTGTGAATGACTCCTGTGTACTTTGATGCTTTAATCGATTAGTATAAACAATATTCTGTATTTTTTTTTTAACTTGACCTTTCGGATCTTTACTTTTATGAACATAATTGGATTATGATACTCAGAATAAAAGAAATAATAATTTATATCTAGCTATAGGGACAATATTTCGTTTACAGCTATAGGGACACATTTTTATAGCTATTGGGAAACATTTTTATTGCTATAAAGACACATTTTTTTATAGCTATAGGAACAATATTTTGCTTATATCTATATGGACTATATGGGAAAATCCTTTTTTATATATTTATCGGGCCTTTATTTTAATAGTTCATAAGTCTATTTTCACTTTTAGTTGCGGGGGAATGGATTTTTTAAAGTTATAGGGAAGACATATTTTTAATTTTTTATATATCTTCGCCTTTGTACAAATACAATGTTAATGTACGTCTAAAATAACTTTCAAAATCTAATAGCTCCATTATTGACCATTATACACCAATGTTAAATAAGCAAAAATAAAGTTTTTAATTATTCACTGAATACCAACATGTTTGTTTTGTTCTTTGTCGTTTGTCTATTCATATTTTAAAAAAATTTACATTTCATAGAACTGTCAATAATTTGAACATATCAACCATAAAATTTTGCACATCAAGCATTTATTAAGAAAAAAAATTAAAATGAAAATATATGTGACGTTTTCATCATAGTATAAACATGTAAAAAATATGTTAAATCTAAATAGAAGACAGACTTTGATAGATGATAGAGAGACGTGTGCGATGATCAACATGGCCGAATTTAGATTTGGTAAGGCCCTAAGCTATTTAAGATATGGGGCCCTTTATAAGTTTAGATATTAAATGTCAGTGCCAAATATTTAAATATATATAACAATCGCGAACTTAGACAATTGTGTGGGGCCTCCCAAAGAGTGGGGGCCCTCAAGCTATAGCTTGTGTAGCTTATACGTAAATCTTGCACTGGCTGATCGGTGATGTCGTACATCAGATAGACATTTATAATAGACTTATAACTCTTCTTAGTTTATTGGTGTTTAATTAATTGAATAATCTGCCCGTGTAATGGCATTACTAATGTGTGTTTGAAGTACCTGTAAGGATAAGATGAAATCTCTTAGATCCTATAAACCACTAATGGGGCGGTTTTTTATGGTGCCCTCCTTTCAGCCCCACCAAAGACGATAGTAAAATGGTCACGAAGGCATCATGATAGACATAGCGGGGACTTAAGCCATGACCTGAAATATCCATTGGTCCTCACCGGAGATCGAACCAGTGACCCTCAGGTCGACAGTTGAGCACTTTAACACACGACCATCCCCTGCCCTGCATTAATAATGTAGCATACGTCATCCCAACTAACCTGATTCAATAACCATTTATTTCGAATCAGTCATTATTTATTGTATCTACGTTTCATGGTATCCTTCTGGTTTAAATTTCAAGTTGTCAAACCTGTTATTGTATATTTTCTTGGGTCTATGTTCATCGATCTACAATGAAGTCACGGCACTTGCCTGTCCCGTTAGTGGGGCCGCATTCCTTTTTGTGGGGGGGGGGGGATTTTTATTTCAAATTAAACGATATATATATATATAAATATATATATATATATATATATATATATATATATATATATAAGTACTAGATTACTAATGTCTATCATATTTGAGCCCAATAAAAACGGAAGTGGATCATGAACATCCTGTGAGGGCCACACGCTATTATTGAGTTTTAGTGATAATAAATGTAGACTAGCTGCAGGGCTGCCCAAAAATTAGATATTACACAGATTGAGCAAGCCTCGTTTTGAAACAATGTTTCCATCGCCGCCACTAATGATATTTACACTCATCAGTCTATTCTTAGAATAGAATGGTTTATTATAAAAACACATGAACTCACGAATTAAATAATATATTATCGCTTTTTTTATATTTATTAAGCAAATTGAAAGGTTTTTTAATTCATATTTCATGTCTTGAAAAAAAAATAACAAACAGGTGTAAATAGGTCTGTGTGTTTTTATGAATGGAAAGCGTCATTGGAAACAAAAGCGAATAGCAACAATAGCGCGATAGTTTTTAACACAAAACCGAAGACTATTTATATAGCGATGCGCGCTATCTGTATAATATGTATATATATTTGGAGCTGCAAACTATTGTCTTGAAAAATAATCCAGGAAATGTATACTAAATGTAGATTTGAAAAATCGTTTAACTGCATATGATAAAAATATATGAATTAAAATTTTAAAAACTAAGAAAATTGTAAATTTTTCCAAGATAAATGGCTAGGACTTGATAAGACAATCACTTTGATCAATAGGGAAATTCACGTCAGTAGACATTGAAATGAAAGTTTTATGTCAATATACAATTCTTGAAGTTCTTTTTCTTTGTTAAAATATGACTTTATTTGTATTTCTCTTTTTAATAACAATATAATTATCTAAAAATTTGAATCAATTTTTTTAAATTGAAGTCGACGTATGTATGCAGACATACATATTATAGCAGACGTTAAAAAAAACTACATCGGGAATGCAATGGTCGAAAGCCAATCTTTTATTTAGGTCAAACAAACAACGTAGGAACATATTGAAACTCCATGTTTTTACAGGCATGATCTCTCATATCCACAGATATTTCTCTTAGCCCAAGTTCAAGATGACCATATATATATATATATATACATATATATATATATATATATATATATATATATATACTTATAAGACGCATTCGTTGTCTGTCTGTCTGTCTGTCTGTTCCCTTATAACTCAAGATCCAGACAAACAAATAACGTGAAATTTGTTACACATACACATAATTACATGGGGAAGGTTATAGGACAGGTTTCGTTTCATCTCGATGGGTAGTTTAATTGTAATTAATTTTTTTTTATTTTAGTATTTTACTATATTAAAGTAATCTCGACGGCGCCATAAATAAAATTCCTCTGTGACGTCATTTCCCGATGATCGAATAGAACTTGCGCGCTGGTGCTGTATTGTGCCTTTGTGATGCAAAGAATTGTTGATGTTTTTTCATGCTGTCTGATTTGTACAGTTTGAGGAAGGTAAAGGAATGAAGAAGGATTTTAGAAGAAGTGTGAAGCCATAATAATAAGTATATATATATATATATATATATATATATATATATATACTAGTTGCAAGTACCCGGCTTAAAATTTTTAACGCAATACCTAAATGCGTTAATTTGACCAAAATGCTGAAAGTTCACCAAATCGATAAATAACGGGGGGCAGGGAGGGAGAGAGAGGGAATGAGGGAATGAGGGAGGGAGGAAGGGGAGAGAGGAGGAGGGAGAGAGAGGTGGAAAGGGGAGGGAGGGAGAAAGGAGGGAGAGAGGGTGGGAGAGAGGGAGGAGGGTAGGGAGGGAGAGAGGGGAGGGAGGGAGAGAAAGAGGGTGGGAGAGAGGGAGGGAGAGATAAAGAGTGCGGGGGGCAGGGAGGGAGAGAAGGAATGAGGGAGGGAGGAAGAGGGAGAGAGGCGAACAGGGAGAGAGAATGAGAGAAATAGGAGTAAGAGATAAAAAGAGAGAGGGGGCAGGGAGGGAGAGAGGGAAGGAGGAAGGGGAGAGAGGGAGGGAGAGGATGGACAGGGGGCAGAGAACGAAGGGGAGAGGGGAGATGGGAGAGGGAGGGTGGGAGGGAGAGAGATGGGAGAAAGAGCGAGGGAGAGGGAGGGAGAAGGAGGGAGGGAGAAAGGGAGGAAGGGAAAGAGAGAGAGAGGGAGGGAGGGAGAGAGAGGAAGGGAGAGAAGGGGTAGGGAGAAAACAGAAGGTAAACAGAAAACCTTATTTTAAACCCGGGCAAAGCCGGGTACTTGCAACTAGTATATATATATATATATAAGTATCAATAATATCGGCTTATATTCGATTTTAATCTTCGTTTCTATTACGCGAATGAACATTTTTGACTTGCCAGACCTAAACAGAAAAGCCTCGATCATAAGAAGAGACTTCAAAAATTATGTACCAACTTCTTGGGGTTTTGTCCTACACTCTATAGAAACTGACACTTTCATTCCTAGAAACAAAATGGGCCGCTTCGTAAAAATAGGGACAAAGTGTTAACCCTAGCTCTCGTCCAATATAAACAGCAGTGCTTGTACCGAACTGACGTTTGTTTTTGATTGTCTCACTTTTCACTTTAATGTATGTCAACTAGACTCATAAAAATATAGATATGTTACATACTGAGGTTTTAGAAATGACACAATATGTTGTTCAGTGGCAGTTACATACTGAGGTTTTAGAAATGACACAATATGTTGATCAGTGGCGACGCTAAAACTTTGGGAAGGAGGGGGTGTGACACGCCTCCTAATGTTTGAGTGGGGGGCCGTCATAAAATGATCATTCTCCGCGGGTCCGGCGCCCCTATTAACGACGCCACTGATTCCCACATTGACATTTTATAACATTAGCTCAACCAAATATGCATATGTTGCTTTTTGTTTAACTTAGTGTCAATTATGACAAATTACAATGTCAACGATCAAAGTATTTTTATAAAATTAAAAAGAAATAAAAAAGATTTTTACTCGAAACTTAGAATTTTTTTTTTTTATTTTTAGAGGGTGGGAGGGGGGGGACTTCCAATCTCTCCCCCCCCCACCCCCAGGCGCGGCTCTTTATATATTAGACAGGAAAATTGTTTAAGATAATATAGAATTAAAAGGTTTGGATGCAATTACTGGAAGCTGTCTAAAAAGTGTGAGTTTAAGATATAAACCATTTCTACATTGTGTACATACAGCTTTAAGGGGCAGTTCACATATGATATGACGTTTTGAGTGGGGGGAGGGATTGGTCCGGATATTGTTATATTTCTTATAAGGGGAGAGGAGGGGTGGTCTTGATTTCGTTACTATCACAAACTCTATTACTTTGATTCATAATAACAATAAAATATAACATTACTCTAAAATTAAATCGACGCAGAATAATGTGATACAAATTCACCTAGACCAGAAAAATCAAAACATCTGGGACATCACAGCCAGTGTGTCCGACACCTGTGTTGATTGCCTCGATTGTCTAATCCAGTCGCCATAGGGTGTGTCCAACACCTGTGTTGTTCACCTCGATTGTCTAATCGTATTCAGTCCAGTCGCCATAGGGTGTGTCCAACACCTGTGGGGATACTCTCGTTTCTCTGATCGTCTGGTACAGAAAAGGTGGGTATTTCCGGTAAACAGCGGTCAAACTTTTGTCAAATGTGACGTGAATGGTGACCTGTTTACTTCGAAAGTAGGTCATCAAACTAATTCAATGGATTGTGCGGGAAGTGTGCGCCAAATTCAAGGGGGTAACAAGAAAATATAAATGGGCGTGTCGAACAGATAAAACACTGGCTCGGCTGCTGTGTAAGGCCAAACAGCACTGACCACTGTCCATAGAACTGACCACAGTCCATTCTACACGTCATGTGTACGACGTATTTGTGTTCACTTAATTAATAATTAGCTTTAATGAACTTAACAATTTTTGCTTTCATCAAGTTAATTTCTGTATGAAAATGGATGATTCTCAAAGGAATGCCGAACCAGCGATATTTTCTTACTTCGACTTACTGCCAGATGACATAATACTTTTAATATTTGAATACATCACTGATTATAAGGACATGTGTACTTTACTTCGTATCAACAAACGTCTGTCAGTCATCACAGGAGATAAGTCTCTAGCAGTTGATTTCATAGATTTCAGAGAACAGTACTGGCTGTCCGCTGATGTGTGTGAAGATTTCATCAGGACGTATGCCAAGACTATGGATTATATTAATTTGGATAATTGTTATTGGTTTAAGTCTATAGATGCAAGCATCTTTCTAAAATGTACTCGTCTTAGTTCTCTGCACATCATGCATATTGAGATACCGGCGAAGACACTGTGTCAGATTTTATCCAATCTATCAAAATTGACCAGCTTGTCTATATCAATCTCTGACATTGAAGATTTCCACGTGCAGCTGGCTGCATCACCAGGAGCTCAAGAATGTTTGCGTTATGTCGTTGAGTTGAAACTTCATTTCTCCAAAAGACTCTATCATGGTCACCAGCCTGTGATTGACTTTAACAAGTTGCAGACATTATTTCAGTATTGTAGAGACATCGAAGAAATTCACTTCTACGGCAACACGAATAATGCCAGAGCTGTCACACAGTGTATCATCCAACCTAAAGAAACAAACGCCAACAAACTGGAGAACGTGCAGGTCATGACCTTGAACACTAGCATGGATCCTGTGACAAGACACATTTTCTTTGAGACATTAAGACTTGTCTGCTCTTTACCGGTATGTCTTACCACACTGGTAGCACCATCATTCTATGATGACCAATTCTGGTGTGAGGAACTCAACAGAGACGCATTGAAAAATGGTCGAGATTTGGTCCACTTGGACGCTTCAGGAACCCATCTGTGTACAGCATTTGACTTTTTCGGATTTCGGAAAGTACGAAAATTAAATTATCTAAATGTATCTGGCAACCTCAAACTGAACAGTTCTGATGTTTGGAATTTTGTTTTTAAATGTGAAAGTCTTACGTGCTTAAATCTTGAGAACTGTACAAACATTCTTGCAGAAACTTCACCTGACGAATGGGATCACAGATTGTATCAACCACCAAGGCATTATGACTCCAGTGGTCTTGAACTATTAATTCTTAGATGTCTGTGGTTGAGAAATTTAAATCTAAATGGAATTCACATTCATCCTATACACATGAAACATTCCCAATACAAAAATATGGCTTCTCTTTTGAGCACTAACACCCAGTGGCAAAGTCTTTCATTACCGTCATGCAGCTTGCACACAAAACACCCTAAAGCCAATGTGAACTGTCGTAGATGTTGCATGTCAAATGTCAACCCAGTTGATCACATGACATTTTTACAACGTACAGACTTAGGTTCAGAAAATGATTTTCAAAAACTCATTCGACGAACTCCAGACATGGAACACTTTGAGCTCATCTCTACAGGCTTTACGTCAGCCTTTAGTAAAACGTTCGGGGTTCAACCTGCAACATCATCATATAGACCATGTTCACCTTCAGTGAATATACACGACTGTACCCTGATCGACATTTATAACTGGAAGAATCTAAAATCTTTGCAGCTTACTGCTATTGAAGGAATAAAACTGGGATATTGTCTGTGGGCTCTAGCTCATGTCTGTACATGTCTGGAGAAACTCTACATTGCATTCCTCGGAGAGTTGACTCATTGCACTTACAAAGACTGGCTGGTGACTTCTCTACCTTTTTTCTCTAACCTTAAGGATTTCAGACTTGAACAGCCTCATTTAGCAGTGGACAAAACATTGTTGAATGCCATTGGAAAATGTTCCACATTAGAAAGAATCTGTATCATTGCACTTCGTGGAAGTTTTTCTACTGAAGGTGTGAAGAGGCTTTTTGCTTCCTTGCCCAATTTGATCAACTTCCAACTGTACACTGGGGACTGTGTCAAAAAGTGTAAATATTTGAGAAATTTCTTACTAGACCAGTATCTGGAGAGTAGACCAGCTCTAACTGTATGTATCTATCCTCTATTGAGCCCAAAAGTCCAAGAAGTCGTTGCTCGTGATGTGCCTGACCAACACTTTGATGAAATGACCATCTTGAAGTCCAGAGTAGCCATTAGACCAATAGAGGAATGAACAGTTTAAGTTCATAAATATTCTTCTCTCAATGTAATATTTGTATTCAGTCACTAAACAGTTATTTGTTTTGGTTGGTATTTTTTTTTCTTTTATCTATTTTGATTTCATTATTTGGGTCAAATTCTTAACTTATGAAATTTAGATTTAGTTTTTTTCCTCTTTAAGTGTTATATTTATAAAATATATGTTTATACTTTTAATTTCTGTATTTCATTTTTTCACATTTCATCACTATAAAAATATGTATGCCGTAATTTCTTCTTTAGATGTTAACAGTTTTGTTTATGTTGTGGTTACCCATATTTGTATTTAAACTTACAGCGAGTACATTCATATCGCTAAGATGTTTTTAGTTCAATTTTCCTTTACCCAGCCTATTTACATGAACAGTTTTATTTTTTACCAGTTTTAGTCAGACAATTTACTTGAGCAGTTGTATTTTTTTACCAGTGTGCAACAGAAAATTGATTTAAAGAATGCAATACAAAATTTGTTTCAATGTACATAAAAAATGTTAAATACCAATTAAACTCATTTGATAGTTTGTACTCACAACCTTTATTAGTTTGTTTGGTTTTTAGTCTTTTGTTTATATATAATCAATTAAAAAAATTCATTATCAAAAAAAAAAAAGTCATAAAAAAAGTTTATACTAGCTGTTGCTACTACACATCATACAAAACAAGTCCAAACATGTTTATATTAGCAGTTTCTAGTACACATTAGACTAAACCAGTTTACAAAAGCATGTTCTACTACACACCAGACCTCGATATTTAAATAGTAAAAATAAAAATTGAATCAAGGATTTATAAAAAAAAAGGCTAATTGCAAACTTCTCATAAAAATAGTTATAACCTGGTGACATTTTCTACCATTTTATTTGATGACTCTCTGTATAGTGACTAATAAATACACACTCTATGTATAGTGACTGATACATACACACTCTCAGTATAGTGACTGATACATACACACTCTCAGTATAGTGACTGATAAATACACACTCTCAGTATAGTGACTGATACATACACACTCTCAGTATAGTGACTGATAAATACACACTCTCAGTATAGGGACTGATAAATACACACTCTCAGTATAGTGACTGATAAATACACACTCTCAGTATAGTGACTGATAAATACACGCAATAAAAACCTCACTGCTAAGATAGATAGATATACAGAGTGACCGACAGATAAATAGAAAGTAGCAGGATAGACAGACTGATAAAAATGTAGATTGATAAATAGATGGACAACAGACAGATAGATAGCTAGATTTACGATTTTTAACTTATAACACTATACGTTCACTGAAAGGAGGTATGAAAGCATGACAAATATATTGTTGTGTTAATACGTTTCCAAAATGACCATATCGGTTAAAGGTAAAAATTAAAATCCACTGATGACGCAAAAAAAAATTCAAACAAGAAATAATGTAAATATGTTTAGAAACAAAAATAAATATGTATACAATAAATAGAAAAAAAAAATATTTTCGTCCATCTTATTTTGAAGGAAATAAAATATGTTCAATAGGTTTTTGTAGTGGCTTTTTTTTTTTACTTTTTATTATGTTAACCAAAGGGAATTAACAAAAGAATATTTTTTGGTTTTAAATTCGATTAACAGGATTATTGCTCTTGAAATACATTTTCATATGTATAAAATTGAGTGTATTTTTTTTTTTAAATACACACATTCGTTGTCATCGTTTTTAAAGCAAATAAATAAAATGTTTCGGTAATTAAATGTGTACTTTCAAGCAACTATTCGATGAGACCAATAGTTAGATATAACTAACTCAAAGTAAATGCTCCACATTCTGGCAGGCCTACACCGTCAGCTCCATTACTAGCAAAGGAAATTTAGACTCAACGTCTTAATGTATCGGCTTAAGTCAGAGATCCCTCGCTAACAAATATTAATTGGAGCTCTAATTCTTTCCCTCTTATAACGTACCTTTCTTTGGGCCCCCAAACGAACTAATCCCCATGTACCGAAAAAGAATGTTGGAAGGAATCTGTTAATTGTCGTATACAACGTTTGGATCATGGGAAGGGGCAGATCCGGAAAGAAGAACACGTTTCTCGAAGCTAACGTATACAGTGAGACATTGTGCAGCTAACTAAAGCCATGTCAGCTGCTGTCTGTATACAGTGAGACATTGTGCAGCTAACTAAAGCCAGGTCAGCTGCTGTCTGTATACAGTGAGACATTGTGCAGTTAACTAAAGCCATGTCAGCTGCTGTCTGTATACAGTGAGACATGGTGCATCTAACTAAAGCCATGTCAGCTGCTGTCTGTATACAGTGAGACATTGTGCAATTAACTAAAGCCATGTCAGCTGCTGTCTGTATACAGTGAGACGTTATGCAGCTAATTAAAGCCATGTCAGCTGCTGTCTGTATACAGTGAGACGTTATGCAGCTAATTAAAGCCATTCAGCTGCTGTCTGTATACAGTGAGACGTTATGCAGCTAATTAAAGCCATTCAGCTGCTGTCTGTATACAGTGAGACGTTATGCAGCTAATTAAAGCCATTCAGCTGCTGTCTGTATACAGTGAGACGTTATGCAGCTAATTAAAGCCATTCAGCTGCTGTCTGTATACAGTGAGACGTTATGCAGCTAATTAAAGCCATTCAGCTGCTGTCTGTATACTATGACTTCATCTAATGTTAAGGTATACACATCGCTGCTAAGTGGTGCTTAGATAGCGAGCTTGATCTTTGTGCTGATGCATGACTGCATGCTTTAGGCTATTGCTTCGACTCCCAGTGTGTCCAGTCACCTACATATATCTCCCGTGGTGCTTACATGGCCATTGCACTATCGGCTATGTTGGGGATGAAAGAAGGGCATCATAAAACCATCCAATTAGGGAAACAAATATCTTAATACACACTTTGTATTCTCTATTCTCATGTTCTTATGACATTCACTATGTATTGAAACCATAATAATTGTAAAAAAAACAAGTTAACTTCCCTTAGCCCTACTGGGCCATCGGGGCAGATGAAGTGTAGAATTCACCTGTTTCTATAACCTCGGCATACGTAAGGGTTTTGTGGTTAGCACAACGCCCAGCCGCCATTACTTCCCCAACTTAAGTCAGGTACCCATTTAAAGCTGTGTTGACTTGTGGGACGACTTTGCATCAAATAACACCTGGAAAAATGATGAAAGAAAACGCTGATGATTTTGTAATTAATTAACTTCATGTAAGGCTGTAATGTTTTCCCTCTTAATTCCTGCAAGTCTCTGGTTGGATGGTTTCAAGCCGAGCTTGCCAAGGTCATGGGTGTACCGTGGAAGACATTGGTAGATAACTGGACAACCCTCTGGTTTCAACCCGTGGTCTACAACCGGCAGTTCGAGGTTACAGGCAAAAGGTTCACAGAGTCATAGATAATATACACAATACTAATATTTGCGGGAGATCAAAGAACACATTTCTTTTTAAATGAAATAAAAAATATAGGGCTCTATATATAACTGCAAGATGGAATGCCTAATGATAAAATCAAAAGTAGGGAACAGAGTGTGTGAGTGCTGTGTGTGTTGGGAGGAGCGGAGCTGGGCGGCTGGGGGAGAAGGGGAATGTCAGCGTTCAAAGTGAGAAAGAGAGATAAAAGTGCACATGGCATGCCTATTGACTTTGACTGGATTGGCATGATATGTCATAAGCACATTTAGACTTAACAAGTGTGACTAAGTGACTAGACAGAACACGAAACTTTAAATAATTTAGAAATCGCCTAGCAGTTCTGTTAAGTCTATGACATAGAGGCCGAGAAGTTGGCACTTATTTGACATCGATATGACGCTAATGGCTGCTCTAAATACTTATATACTACTATCGATCTTCGGTGAAAGAATAAATATTTGATACTCCAATCAATATTTTGTATAACAATCAATCTTTGGTTCTGCAATGAATTTTTAAACCACAATCAAGATTTGGTACAACTCAGTGCCGAACCTAGGGATTAGGGGGCCCGGGGGGCTTTGCCACTTTGGGGGCCTCTGCATTTTGACATTTGACACCATAACATGAGATAATGTACTTAATATTTCATTTAAAAAAAATTAGGAGCCCCCTCAAGCTGGGGCCTGGGGGGACTTTCGAATTAAGACCCCCTCCCCCAGTCTAGGTACGCCTCTGGTACAACTATCAATACTCCAATCAATGTTTCGTGATACAATAAATTTTAGGTACTACAATCAATGTCTGTTAATACAATATAAATGGCCAAGAATCAACAAGACAATCACTTTTATTTATATGCACGTCAGTGGACATTGAAATGAAAGTTTTATGTCAATATAAAATTCATGAAGTTCTTGTTTCTCTGTTAAAATATGACTTTATTTGTATTTCTCTTTTTAATAATGACATAATTATATAAAAATTTGGTACTCTAATCAAAAAGTTAGCATCACCACTAAAAAATGTCCATGAATAAGGGAGATCATCTTTCTGTCTGTATTCCAATATTTTAATCAGAATGACCCCAATCCTGTGCAGCTAGCTAGCTTAGCACATTTTCATCTTTACAATGAAATAATGGTCAAATATTTTTTTGCTTCTGATGTATTGATTTTTATCTCAGCTGTCCAGATGCCATCTCTTTTTCTATGTCATTTACCTTAACAAGCAAACGGTCATATAGAGAGAGATGTGTAACTAGATGTCTGGATGTGTAACTAGATGTCTGTATGTGTGACTAGATGTGTGAGTAGATGTGTAACTAGAAGTCTGGATGTGTGACTAGATGTATAACTAGATGTGGCACTAGATATGTGCCTAGATGCTTGATGTGTGACTAGATGTCTGAATGTGTGACTAGATGTCTGAATGTGTGACTAGATGTGTGACTAGATGTCTGAATGTGTGACTAGATGTCTGAATGTGTGACTAGATGTGTGACTAGATGTCTGAATGTGTAACTAGAAATCTGGATGTGTGACTAGATGTGTGACTAGATGCGTGACTAGATGTCTAGTAGTGTGACTAGATGTGTGACTAGATGTATAACTAGATTTGTGACTAGATGTGTGACTAGATGTCTAGATGTGTGACTAGATGTCTGAATGTGTGACTATATGTCTGAATGTGTGACTAGATGTGTGACTAGATGTCTGAATGTGTAACTAGAAGTCTGGATGTGTGACTAGATGTGTGACTAAATGCGTGACTAGATGTGTGACTAGATGTGTGAATAGATGTGTAACTAGAATTCTGGATGTGTAACTAGATGTCTGGATGTGTGACTAGATGTATAACATGATGTGTGACTAGATGTGTGACTAGATGTCTGAATGTGTGACTAGATGTATAACTAGACGTCTGGATATATGACTAGATGTATAACTAGAAGTGTGACTAGATTTGTGACTAGATGTGTGACTAGATGTCTGAATGTGTGACTAGATGTATTACTAGAAGTCTGGATGTGTGACTAGATGTATAACTAGATGTGTGACAAGATGTCTGGATGTGTGACTAGATGTAAAAGTAGATGTGTGACTATATGTGTGACTAGATGTAAAACTAAATGTGCGACTAGATGTGTAGATGCGTGACTAGATGTATAACTAGATGTGTGACTAGATGTGTGACTAGATGTATACCCAGATGCGTAACTAGATGTCTGGATGTGTGACTAGATGTAAAACTAGATGTGTGACTAGATGTGTAGATGCGTGACTAGATGTATAACCAGACGTGTAACTAGATGTCTGGATGTGTGACTAGATGTATAACTAGATGTGTGACTAGATGTGTGATTAGATGTATACCCGGATGCGTAACTAGATGTCTGGATGTGTGACTAGATGTAAAACTAGGTGTGTGACTAGATGTTTAGATGCGTGACTAGAAGTATAACCAGATGTGTAACTAGATGTCTGGATGTGTGACTAGATGCATAACTAGATGTGTGATTAGATGTGTGAATAGATGTGTGACTAGATGTCTGGATGTGTGACTAGATGTAAAACTAGATGTGTGACTATATGTGTGACTAGATGTAAAACTAGATGTACGACTAGATGAGTAGATGCGTGACTAGATGTATAACCAGATGTGTAACTAGATGTCTGGATGTGTGAATAGATATATAACTAGCTTTGTGACTAGATGTGTAACTAGATGTCTGGATGTGTGACTAGATGTATAACTAGATGTGTGACTAGATGTGTGACTAGATGTGTAACTGGATGTGTGACTATATGTGTGACTAGATGTATGACTAGATGTGTGACTATATGTATAACTAGATGTGTGACTATATGTGTGACTAGATATCTGGATGTATGACTAGATGTATAACTAGATGTGTGAATAGATGTGTGACTAGATGTGTGACTAGATGTCTGGATGTGTGACTAGATGTAAAACTAGATGTGTGACTATATGTTTGAATAGATGTCTGGATGTGTGACTAGATGAATAGCTAGATGTGTGACTTTATGTGTAACTAGATGTATACCCAGATGCGTAAATAGATGTCTGGATGTGTGACTATATGTGTGACTAGATGTATACCCAGATGCGTAAATAGATGTCTGGATGTGTGACTAGCTGTATAACTAGATGTGTGGTTATATGTGTAACTAGATGTCTGGATGTGTGACTAGATGTATAACTAGATGTGTGACTAGATGTGTGACGAGATGTGTAACTGGATGTGTGACTATATGTGTGACTAGATGTATACCCAGATGCGTAACTAGATGTCTGGATGTGTGACTAGATGTATAACTAGATGTGTGACTATATGTATAACTAGATGTGTGACTATATGTGTGACTAGATGTCTGGATGTGTGACTAGATGTATAAATAGATGTGTGACTAGATGTGTGACTAGATGTGTGACTAGATGTAAAACTAGATGTGCGACTAGATGTGTAGATGCGTGACTAGATGTAAAACTAGATGTGTGACTAGATGTATTACTAGATGTCTGGATGTGTGACTAGATGTATTACTAGATGTGTGACTAAATGTGTAACTGGATGTGTGACTATATGTGTGACTAGATGTATACCCAGATGCGTAACTAGATGTCTGGATGTGTGACTAGATGTATAACTAGATGTGTGACTATATGTATAACTAGATGTGTGAATATATGTGTGACTAGATGTCTGGATGTGTGACTAGATGTAAAACTAGATGTGTGGCTAGATAAGTGACTAGATGTGTGACTAGATGTCTGGATGTGTGACTAGATGTAAAACTAGATGTGTGACTATATGTGTGACTACAAGTAAAACTAGATGTGCGACTAGATGTGGAGATGCGTGACTAGGTGTATAACCAGATGTGTAACTAGATGTCTGGATGTGTGACTAGATGTATAACTAGATGTGTGACTAGATGTGTGACTAAATGTGTAACTGGATGTGTGACTATATGTGTGACTAGATGTATACCCAGATGCGTAACTAGATGTCTGAATGTGTGACTAGATGTATAAGTAGATGTGTGACTATATGTATAACTAGATGTGTGACTATATGTGTGACTAGATGTCTGGATGTGTGACTAGATGTATAACTAGATGTGTGACTAGATGTGTGACTAGATATGTGACTAGATGTCTGGATGTGTGACTAGATGTAAAACTAGATGTGTGACTACATGTGTGACTAGATGTAAAACTAGATGTATAACTAGATGTTTAGATGCGTGACTAGATATAAAACCAGATGTGTAACTAGATGTCTGGATGTGTGACTAGATGTATAACTAGATGTGTGACTAGATGTGTAACTGGATGTGTGACTATATGTGTGACGAGATGTATACCCAGATGCGTAACTAGATGCCTGGATGTGTGACTAGATGTATAACTAGATAAGTGACTATATGTGTGACTAGATGTATACCCAGATGCGTAACTCGATGTATACCCAGATGTATAACTAGATGTCTGGATGTGTGACTAGATGCATAACTATATGAGTGACTAGATGTGTGACTAGATGTGTGACTAGATGTCTGGATGTGTGACAAGATATAAAACTAGATGTGCGACTAGATGTGTAGATGCGTGACTAGATGTATAACCAGATGTGTAACTAGATGTCTGGATGTGTGACTAGATGTATAACTAGATGTGTGACTAGATGTGTAACTAGATGTCTGGATGTGTGACTAGATGTATAACTAGATGTGTGACTAGATGTGTAACTGGATGTGTGACTATATGTGTGACAACATGTATACCCAGATGCGTAACTCGATGTATACCCAGATGTATAACTAGATGTCTGGATGTGTGACTAGATGCATAACTAGATGAGTGACTAGATTTGTGACTAGATGTGTGACTAGATGTCTAGATGTGTGACTAGATGTAAAACTAGATGTGTGATTATATGTGTGACTAGAAGTAAAACTAGATGTGCGACTAGATTTGTAGATGCGTGACTAGGTTATAACAAGATGTGTAACTAGATGTCTGGATGTGTGACTAGATGTATAACTAGATGTGTGACTAGATGTGTGACTAAATGAGTAACTGGATGTGTGACTATATGTGTGACTAGATGTATACCCAGATGCGTAACTAGATGTCTGAATGTGTGACTAGATGTATAACTAGATGTGTGACTATATGTATAACTAGATGTGTGACTATATGTGTGACTAGATGTCTGAATGTGTGACTAGATGTATAACTAGATGTGTGACTAGATGTGTGACTAGATGTGTGACTAGATGTCTGGATGTGTGACTAGATGTAAAACTAGATGTGCGACTAGATGTGTAGATGCGTGACTAGATGTAAAACCAGATGTGTAACTAGATGTCTGGATGTGTGACTAGATGTATATCTAGATGTGTGACTAGATGTGTAACTAGATGTCTGGATGTGTGACTAGATGTATAACTAGATGTGTGACTAGATGCGTGACTAGATGTCTGGATGTGTGACTAGATGTATAACTAGATGTGTGACTAGATGTGTGACTAGATGTGTAACTGGATGTGTGACTATATGTGTGACTAGATGTATACCCAGATGCGTAACTAGATGCCTGGATGTGTGACTAAGTGTATAACTAGATGTGTGACTAGATGTATACCCAGATGCGTAACTTGATGTATACCCAGATGTATAACTAGATGTCTGGATGTGTGACTAGATGCATAGCTAGATGAGTGACTAGATGTGTGACTAGATGTGTGACTAGATGTCTGGATGTGTGACTAGATGTAAAACTAGATGTGTGACTATATGTGTGACTAGATGTAAAACTAGATGTGCGACTAGATATGTAGATGCGTGACTAGATGTATAACCACATGTGTAACTAGATGTCTGGATGTGTGACTAGATGTATAACTAACTATATGTGTGACTAGATGTGTAACTAGATGTCTGGATGTGTGACTAGATGTATAACTAGATGTGTGACTAGATGTGTGACTAGATGTATACCCAGATGCATAACTAGATGTCTGGATGAGTGATTAGATGTAAAACTAGATGTGTGACTAGATGTTTAGATGAGTGACTAGATGTAAAACCAGATGTGTAACTAGATGTCTGGATGTGTGACTAGATGTGTGACTAGATGTGTGACTAGATGTGTAACTAGATGTCTGGATGTGTGACTAGATGTATAACTAGATGTGTGACTAGATGTGTAACTGGATGTGTGAATATATGTGTGACGAGATGTATACCCAGATGCGTAACTAGATGCATGGATGTGTGACTAGATGTATAACTAGATGTGTGACTATATGTGTGACTAGATGTATACCCAGATGCGTAACTCGATGTATACCCAGATGTATAACTAGATGTCTGGATGTGTGACTAGATGCATAACTAGATGAGTGACTAGATTTGTGACTAGATGTGTGACTAGATGTCTAGATGTGTGACTAGATGTAAAACTAGATGTGTGATTATATGTGTGACTAGAAGTAAAACTAGATGTGCGACTAGATTTGTAGATGCGTGACTAGGTTATAACAAGATGTGTAACTAGATGTCTGGATGTGTGACTAGATGTATAACTAGATGTGTGACTAGATGTGTGACTAAATGAGTAACTGGATGTGTGACTATATGTGTGACTAGATGTATACCCAGATGCGTAACTAGATGTCTGAATGTGTGACTAGATGTATAACTAGATGTGTGACTATATGTATAACTAGATGTGTGACTATATGTGTGACTAGATGTCTGAATGTGTGACTAGATGTATAACTAGATGTGTGACTAGATGTGTGACTAGATGTGTGACTAGATGTCTGGATGTGTGACTAGATGTAAAACTAGATGTGCGACTAGATGTGTAGATGCGTGACTAGATGTAAAACCAGATGTGTAACTAGATGTCTGGATGTGTGACTAGATGTATAACTAGATGTGTGACTAGATGTATAACTAGATGTCTGGATGTGTGACTAGATGTATAACTAGATGTGTGACTAGATGCGTGACTAGATGTCTGGATGTGTGACTAGATGTATAACTAGATGTGTGACTAGATGTGTGACTAGATGTGTAACTGGATGTGTGACTATATTTGTGACTAGATGTATACCCAGATGCGTAACTAGATGCCTGGATGTGTGACTAAGTGTATAACTAGATGTGTGACTAGATGTATACCCAGATGCGTAACTAGATGTCTGGATGTGTGACTAGATGCATAACTAGATGAGTGACTAGATGTGTGACTAGATGTGTGACTAGATGTCTGGATGTGTGACTAGATGTAAAACTAGATGTGTGACTATATGTGTGACTAGATGTAAAACTAGATGTGCGACTAGATGTGTAGATGCGTGACTAGATGTATAACCACATGTGTAACTAGATGTCTGGATGTGTGACTAGATGTATAACTAACTATATGTGTGACTAGATGTGTAACTAGATGTCTGGATGTGTGACTAGATGTATAACTAGATGTGTGACTAGATGTGTGACTAGATGTATACCCAGATGCATAACTAGATGTCTGGATGAGTGATTAGATGTAAAACTAGATGTGTGACTAGATGTTTAGATGAGTGACTAGATGTAAAACCAGATGTGTAACTAGATGTCTGGATGTGTGACTAGATGTGTGACTAGATGTGTGACTAGATGTGTAACTAGATGTCTGGATGTGTGACTAGATGTATAACTAGATGTGTGACTAGATGTGTAACTGGATGTGTGACTATATGTGTGACGAGATGTATACCCAGATGCGTAACTAGATGCCTGGATGTGTGACTAGATGTATAACTAGATGTGTGACTATATGTGTGACTAGATGTATACCCAGATGCGTAACTCGATGTATACCCAGATGTATAACTAGATGTCTGGATGTGTGACTAGATGCATAACTATATGAGTGACTAGATGTGTGACTAGATGTGTGACTAAATGAGTAACTGGATGTGTGACTATATGTGTGACTAGATGTATACCCAGATGCGTAACTAGATGTCTGAATGTGTGACTAGATGTATAACTAGATGTGTGACTATATGTATAACTAGATGTGTGACTATATGTGTGACTAGATGTCTGAATGTGTGACTAGATGTATAACTAGATGTGTGACTAGATGTGTGACTAGATGTGTGACTAGATGTCTGGATGTGTGACTAGATGTATAACTAGATGTGTGACTATATGTGTGACTAGATGTATACCCAGATGCGTAACTAGATGCCTGGATGTGTGACTAGATGTATAACTAGATGTGTGACTATATGTGTGACTAGATGTATACCCAGATGCGTAACTCGATGTATACCCAGATGTATAACTAGATGTCTGGATGTGTGACTAGATGCATAACTAGATGAGTGACTAGATTTGTGATTAGATGTGTGACTAGATGTCTAGATGTGTGACTAGATGTAAAACTAGATGTGTGATTATATGTGTGACTAGAAGTAAAACTAGATGTGCGACTAGATTTGTAGATGCGTGACTAGGTTATAACAAGATGTGTAACTAGATGTCTGGATGTGTGACTAGATGTATAACTAGATGTGTGACTAGATGTGTGACTAAATGAGTAACTGGATGTGTGACTATATGTGTGACTAGATGTATACCCAGATGCGTAACTAGATGTCTGAATGTGTGACTAGATGTATAACTAGATGTGTGACTATATGTATAACTAGATGTGTGACTATATGTGTGACTAGATGTCTGAATGTGTGACTAGATGTATAACTAGATGTGTGACTAGATGTGTGACTAGATGTGTGACTAGATGTCTGGATGTGTGACTAGATGTAAAACTAGATGTGCGACTAGATGTGTAGATGCGTGACTAGATGTAAAACCAGATGTGTAACTAGATGTCTGGATGTGTGACTAGATGTATAACTAGATGTGTGACTAGATGTATAACTAGATGTCTGGATGTGTGACTAGATGTATAACTAGATGTGTGACTAGATGCGTGACTAGATGTCTGGATGTGTGACTAGATGTATAACTAGATGTGTGACTAGATGTGTGACTAGATGTGTAACTGGATGTGTGACTATATTTGTGACTAGATGTATACCCAGATGCGTAACTAGATGCCTGGATGTGTGACTAAGTGTATAACTAGATGTGTGACTAGATGTATACCCAGATGCGTAACTAGATGTCTGGATGTGTGACTAGATGCATAACTAGATGAGTGACTAGATGTGTAACTAGATGTGTGACTAGATGTCTGGATGTGTGACTAGATGTAAAACTAGATGTGTGACTATATGTGTGACTAGATGTAAAACTAGATGTGCGACTAGATGTGTAGATGCGTGACTAGATGTATAACCACATGTGTAACTAGATGTCTGGATGTGTGACTAGATGTATAACTAACTATATGTGTGACTAGATGTGTAACTAGATGTCTGGATGTGTGACTAGATGTATAACTAGATGTGTGACTAGATGTGTGACTAGATGTATACCCAGATGCATAACTAGATGTCTGGATGAGTGATTAGATGTAAAACTAGATGTGTGACTAGATGTTTAGATGAGTGACTAGATGTAAAACCAGATGTGTAACTAGATGTCTGGATGTGTGACTAGATGTGTGACTAGATGTGTGACTAGATGTGTAACTAGATGTCTGGATGTGTGACTAGATGTATAACTAGATGTGTGACTAGATGTGTAACTGGATGTGTGACTATATGTGTGACGAGATGTATACCCAGATGCGTAACTAGATGCCTGGATGTGTGACTAGATGTATAACTAGATGTGTGACTATATGTGTGACTAGATGTATACCCAGATGCGTAACTCGATGTATACCCAGATGTATAACTAGATGTCTGGATGTGTGACTAGATGCATAACTATATGAGTGACTAGATGTGTGACTAGATGTGTGACTAAATGAGTAACTGGATGTGTGACTATATGTGTGACTAGATGTATACCCAGATGCGTAACTAGATGTCTGAATGTGTGACTAGATGTATAACTTGATGTGTGACTATATGTATAACTAGATGTGTGACTATATGTGTGACTAGATGTCTGAATGTGTGACTAGATGTATAACTAGATGTGTGACTAGATGTGTGACTAGATGTGTGACTAGATGTCTGGATGTGTGACTAGATGTAAAACTAGATGTGCGACTAGATGTGTAGATGCGTGACTAGATGTAAAACCAGATGTGTAACTAGATGTCTGGATGTGTGACTAGATGTATAACTAGATGTGTGACTAGATGTATAACTAGATGTCTGGATGTGTGACTAGATGTATAACTAGATGTGTGACTAGATGCGTGACTAGATGTCTGGATGTGTGACTAGATGTATAACTAGATGTGTGACTAGATGTGTGACTAGATGTGTAACTGGATGTGTGACTATATTTGTGACTAGATGTATACCCAGATGCGTAACTAGATGCCTGGATGTGTGACTAAGTGTATAACTAGATGTGTGACTAGATGTATACCCAGATGCGTAACTAGATGTCTGGATGTGTGACTAGATGCATAACTAGATGAGTGACTAGATGTGTTACTAGATGTGTGACTAGATGTCTGGATGTGTGACTAGATGTAAAACTAGATGTGTGACTATATGTGTGACTAGATGTAAAACTAGATGTGCGACTAGATGTGTAGATGCGTGACTAGATGTATAACCACATGTGTAACTAGATGTCTGGATGTGTGACTAGATGTATAACTAACTATATGTGTGACTAGATGTGTAACTAGATGTCTGGATGTGTGACTAGATGTATAACTAGATGTGTGACTAGATGTGTGACTAGATGTGTAACTGGATGCATAACTAGATGTCTGGATGAGTGATTAGATGTAAAACTAGATGTGTGACTAGATGTTTAGATGAGTGACTAGATGTAAAACCAGATGTGTAACTAGATGTCTGGATGTGTGACTAGATGTGTGACTAGATGTGTGACTAGATGTGTAACTAGATGTCTGGATGTGTGACTAGATGTATAACTAGATGTGTGACTAGATGTGTAACTGGATGTGTGACTATATGTGTGACGAGATGTATACCCAGATGCGTAACTAGATGCCTGGATGTGTGACTAGATGTATAACTAGATGTGTGACTATATGTGTGACTAGATGTATACCCAGATGCGTAACTCGATGTATACCCAGATGTATAACTAGATGTCTGGATGTGTGACTAGATGCATAACTATATGAGTGACTAGATGTGTGACTAGATGTGTGACTAGATGTCTGGATGTGTGACAAGATGTAAAACTAGATGTGCGACTAGATGTGTAGATGCGTGACTAGATGTATAACCAGATGTGTAACTAGATGTCTGGATGTGTGACTAGATGTATAACTATATGTGTGACTAGATGTGTAACTAGATGTCAGGATGTGTGAATTGTTGTAAAACTAGATGTGTGACTATATGTATAACTAAATGTGTGACTATATGTGTGACTAGATTTCTGGATGTGTGACTAGATGTAAAACTAGATGTGTGACTATATGTGTGACTAGATGTAAAACTAGATGTGCGACTAGATGTGTAGATGCGTGACTAGATGTAAAACCAGATGTGTAACTAGATGTCTGGATGTGCGACTAGATGTATAACTAGATTTGTGACTAGATGTGTAACTAGATTCTGGATGTGTGACTAGACATATAACTAGTTGTTAGACTAGATGCATGACTAGATGTCTGGATATGTGACTAGATGTTTAACTATATGTGTGACTAGATGTGTAACTAGATGTCTGGTTGTGTGACTAGATGTATAACTAGATGTTAGACTAGATAGATGTGTGACTAGATGTAAAACTAGATGTGTGACTATATGTGTGACTAGATGTAAAACTAGATGTGCGACTAGATGTGTAGATGCGTGACTAGATGTATTACCAGATGTGTAACTAGATATCTTGATGTGTGACAAGATGTATAACTAGATGTGTGACTAGATGTGTTACTAGATGTGTAACTGGATGTGTGACTATATGTGTGACTAGATGTATACCCAGATGCGTAAATAGATGTCTGGATGTGTGACTATATGTGTGACTAGATGTATACCCAGATGCGTAAATAGATGTCTGGATGTGTGACTAGATGTATAACTAGATGTGTGGCTATATGTGTAACTAGATGTCTGGATGTGTGACTAGATTTAAAACTAGATGTGTGACTAGATGTGTGACTAGATGTGTAACTGGATGTGTGACTATATGTGTGACTATATGTATACCCAGATGTATAACTAGATGTCTGGATGTGTGACTAGATGCATAACTAGATGAGTGACTAGATGTGTGACTAGATGTGTGACTAGATGTCTGGATGTGTGACTAGATGTAAAACTAGATGTGTGACTATATGTGTGACTACAAGTAAAACTAGATGTGCGACTACATGTGTAGATGCGTGACTAGGTGTATAACCATATGTGTAACTAGATGTCTGGATGTGTGACTAGATGTATAACTAGATGTGTGACTAGATGTGTGACTAAATGTGTAACTGGTTGTGTGACTATATGTGTGACTAGATGTATACCCAGATGCGTAACTAGATGTCTGAATGTGTGACTAGATGTATAACAAGATGTGTGACTATATGTATAACTAGATGTGTGACTATATGTGTGACTAGATGTATACCCAGATGCGTAACTAGATGTCTGGATGTGTGACTAGATGTAAAACTAGGTGTGTGACTGGATGTTTAGATGCGTGACTAGATGTATAACCAGATGTGTAACTAGATGTCTGGGTGTGTGACTAGATGCATAACTAGATGTGTGACTAGATGTGTGACTAGATGTAAAACTAGATGTGTGACTATATGTGTGACAAGATTTAAAACTAGATGTACGACTAGATGAGTAGATGCGTGACTAGATGTATAACCAGATGTGCAACTAGATGTCTGGATGTGTGACTAGATGTATAACTAGATGTGTGACTAGATGTGTGACTAGATGTGTAACTGGATGTGTGACTATATGTGTGACTAGATGTATGACTAGATGTGTGACTATATGTATAACTAGATGTGTGACTATATGTGTGACTAGATATCTGGATGTATGACTAGATGTATAACTAGATGTGTGAATAGATGTGTGACTAGATGTGTGACTAGATGTCTGGATGTGTGACTAGATGTAAAACTAGATGTGTGACTATATGTTTGACTAGATGTCTGGATGTGTGACTAGATAAATAACTAGATGTGTGACTTTATGTGTGACTAGATGTATACCCAGATGCGTAACTAGATGTCTGGATGTGTGACTATATGTGTGACTAGATGTATACCCAGATGCGTAAATAGATGTCTGGATGTGTGACTAGATGTATAACTAGATGTGTGGTTATATGTGTAACTAGATGTCCGGATGTGTGACTAGATGTATAACTAGATGTGTGACTAGATGTGTGACGAGATGTGTAACTGGATGTGTGACTATATGTGTGACTAGATGTATACCCAGATGCGTAACTAGATGTCTGGATGTGTGACTAGATGTATAACTAGATGTGTGACTATATGTATAACTAGATGTGTGACTATATGTGTGACTAGATGTCTTGATGTGTGACTAGATGTATAACTAGATATGTGACTAGATGTGTGACTATATATGTGACTAGATGTCTGGATGTGTGACTAGATGTAAAACTAGATGTGTGACTATATGTGTGACTAGATGTAAAAGTAGATGTGCGAGTAGATGTTTAGATGCGTGACTAGATGTAAAACCAGATGTGTAACTAGATGTCTGGATGTGTGACTAGACTTATAACTAGATGTGTGACTAGATGTATAACTAGATGTCTGGATGTCTGACTAGATGTATAACTAGATGTGTGACTAGATGTGTGACTAAATGTGTAGCTGGATATGTGACTATATGTGTGACGAGATGTATACCCAGATGCGTAAGTAGATGCCTGGATGTGTGACTAGATGTATAACTAGATGTTTGACTATATGTGTGACTAGATGTGTGACTAGATGTATACCCAGATGCGTAACTCGATGTATACCCAGATGTATAACTAGATGTCTGGATGTGTTACTAGATGCATAACTAGATGAGTGACTAGATATGTGACTAGATGTGTGACTAGATGTCTGGATGTGTGATAAGATGTAAAACTGGATGTGCGACTAGATGTGTAGATGCGTGACTAGATGTATAACCAGATTTGTAACTAGATGTCTGGATGTGTGACTAGATGTATAACTAGATGTGTGACTAGATGTGTGACTAGATGTGTAACTGGATGTGTGACCATATGTGTGACTAGATGTATACCCAGATGCGTAACTAGATGTCTGGATGAGTGATTAGATGTATAACTAGATGTGTGACTATATGTGTGACTAGATGTATACCCAGATGCGTAACTTTATGTCTGGATGTGTGACTAGATGTAAAACTAGATGTGTGACTATATGTATAACTAAATGTGTGACTATATGTGTGACTAGATGTCTGGATGTGTGACTAGATATAAAACTAGATGTGTGACTATATGTTTGACTAGATGTAAAACTAGATGTGCGACTAGATGTGTAGATGCGTGACTTGATGTAAAACCAGATGTGTAACTAGATGTCTGGATGTGTGACTAGATGTATAACTAGATTTGTGACTAGATGTGTAACTAGATGTCTGGATGTGTGACTAGACGTATAACTAGATGTGTGACTAGATGCGTGACTAGATGTCTGGATGTGTGACTAGATGTATAACTAGATGTTAGACTAGATAGATGTGTGACTAGATGTAAAACTAGATGTGTGACTATATGTGTGACTAGATGTAAAACTAGATGTGCGACTAGATGTGTAGATGCGTGACTAGATGTATTACCAGATGTGTAACTAGATATATGGATGTGTGACAAGATGTATAACTAGATGTGTGACTAGATGTGCTACTAGATGTTTAACTGGATGTGTGACTATATGTGTGACTAGATGTATACCCAGATGCGTAAATAGATATCTGGATGTGTGATTATATGTGTGACTAGATGTATACCCAGATGCGTAAATAGATGTCTGGATGTGTGACTAGATGTATAACTAGATGTGTGGCTATATGTGTAACTAGATGTCTGGATGTGTGACTAGATTTAAAACTAGATGTGTGACTAGATGTGTGACTAGATGTGTAACTGGATGTGTGACTATATGTGTGAATATATGTATACCCAGATGTATAACTAGATGTCTGGATGTGTGACTAGATGCATAACTAGATGAGTGACTAGATGTGTGACTAGATGTGTGACTAGATGTCTGGATGTGTGACTAGATGTAAAACTAGATGTGTGACTATATGTATGACTACAAGTAAAACTAGATGTGCGACTACATGTGTAGATGCGTGACTAGGTGTATAACCATATGTGTAACTAGATGTCTGGATGTGTGACTAGATGTATAACTAGATGTGTGACTAGATGTGTGACTAAATGTGTAACTGGATGTGTGACTATATGTGTGACTAGATGTATACCCAGATGCGTAACTAGATGTCTGAATGTGTGACTAGATGTATAACAAGATGTGTGACTATATGTATAACTAGATGTGTGACTATATGTGTGACTAGATGTATACCCAGATGCGTAACTAGATGTCTGGATGTGTGACTAGATGTAAAACTAGGTGTGTGACTAGATGTTTAGATGCGTGACTAGATGTATAACCAGATGTGTAACTAGATGTCTGGGTGTGTGACTAGATGCATAACTAGATGTGTGACTAGATGTGTGACTAGATGTGTGACTAGATGTCTGGATGTGTGACTAGATGTAAAACTAGATGTGTGACTATATGTGTGACAAGATTTAAAACTAGATGTACGACTAGATGAGTAGATGCGTGACTAGATGTATAACCAGATGTGCAACTAGATGTCTAAATGTGTGACTAGATGTATAACTAGATGTGTGACTAGATGTGTGACTAGATGTGTAACTGGATGTGTGACTATATGTGTGACTAGATGTATGACTAGATGTGTGACTAGATGTATAACTAGATGTGTGACTATATGTGTGACTAGATATCTGGATGTATGACTAGATGTATAACTAGATGTGTGAATAGATGTGTGACTAGATGTGTGACTAGATGTCTGGATGTGTGACTAGATGTAAAACTAGATGTGTGACTATATGTTTGACTAGATGTCTGGATGTGTGACTAGATGAATAACTAGATGTGTGACTTTATGTGTGACTAGATGTATACCCAGATGCGTAACTAGATGTCTGGATGTGTGACTATATGTGTGACTAGATGTATACCCAGATGCGTAAATAGATGTCTGGATGTGTGACTAGATGTATAACTAGATGTGTGGTTATATGTGTAACTAGATGTCTGGATGTGTGACTAGATGTATAACTAGATGTGTGACTAGATGTGTGACGAGATGTGTAACTGGATGTGTGGCTATATGTGTGACTAGATGTATATCCAGATGCGTAACTAGATGTCTGGATGTGTGACTAGATGTATAACTAGATGTGTGACTATATGTATAACTAGATGTGTGACTATATGTGTGACTAGATGTCTGGATGTGTGACTAGATGTATAACTAGATATGTGACTAGATGTGTGACTATATATGTGACTAGATGTCTGGATGTGTGACTAGATGTAAAACTAGATGTGTGACTATTTGTGTGATTAGATGTAAAAGTAGATGTGCGAGTAGATGTTTAGATGCGTGACTAGATGTAAAACCAGATGTGTAACTAGATGTCTGGATGTGTGACTAGATACATAACTAGATGTGTGACTAGATGTATAACTAGATGTCTGGATGTCTTACTAGATGTATAACTAGATGTGTGACTAGATGTGTGACTAAATGTGTAACTGGATATGTGACTATATGTGTGACGAGATGTATACCCAGATGCGTAACTAGATGCCGGGATGTGTGACTAGATGTATAACTAGATGTTTGACTATATGTGTGACTAGATGTATACCCAGATGCGTAACTCGATGTATACCCAGATGTATAACTAGATGTCTGGATGTGTGACTAGATGCATAAATAGATGAGTGACTAGATATGTGACTAGATGTGTGACTAGATGTCTGGATGTGTGACAAGATGTAAAACTAGATGTGCGACTAGATGTGTAGATGCGTGACTAGATGTATAACCAGATTTGTAACTAGATGTCTGGATGTGTGACTAGATGTATAACTAGACTTGTGACTAGATGTGTGACTAGATGTGTAACTGGATGTGTGACCATATGTGTGACTAGATGTATACCCAGATGCGTAACTAGATGTCTGGATGAGTGATTAGATGTATAACTAGATGTGTGACTATATGTGTGACTAGATGTATACCCAGATGCGTAACTAGATGTCTGGATGTGTGACTTGATGTAAAACTAGATGTGTGACTATATGTATAACTAAATGTGTGACTATATGTGTGACTAGATGTCTGGATGTGTGACTAGATATAAAACTAGATGTGTGACTATATGTGTGACTAGATGTAAAACTAGATGTGCGACTAGATGTGTAGATGCGTGACTAGATGTAAAACCAGATGTGTAACTAGATGTCTGGATGTGTGACTAGATGTATAACTAGATTTGTGACTAGATGTGTAACTAGATGTCTGGATGTGTGACTAGACGTATAACTAGATGTGTGACTAGATGCGTGACTAGATGTCTGGATGTGTGACTAGATGTATAACTAGATGTTAGACTAGATAGATGTGTGACTAGATGTGTAACTAGATGTGTGACTAGATGTAAAACTAGATGTGTGACTATATGTGTGACTAGATGTAAAACTAGATGTGCGACTAGATGTGTAGATGCGTGACTAGATGTATAACCAGATGTGTAACTAGATGTCTGGATGTGTGACTAGATGTATAACTAGATGTTAGACTAGATGTGTAACTAGATGTCTGGATGTGTGACTAGATGTATAACTAGATGTGTGACTAGATGTGTTACTAGATGTGTAACTGGATGTGTGACTATATGTGTGACTAGATGTATACCCAGATGCGTAAATAGATATCTGGATGTGTGACTATATGTGTGACTAGATGTATACCCAGATGCGTAAATAGATGTCTGGATGTGTGACTAGATGTATAACTAGATGTGTGGTTATATGTGTAACTAGATGTCTGGATGTGTGACTAGATGTATAACTAGATGTGTAACTAGATGTCTGGATGTGTGACTAGACTTATAACTAGATGTGTGACTAGATGTATAACTAGATGTCTGGATGTCTGACTAGATGTATAACTAGATGTGTGACTAGATGTGTGACTAAATGTGTAGCTGGATATGTGACTATATGTGTGACGAGATGTATACCCAGATGCGTAACTAGATGCCTGGATGTGTGACTAGATGTATAACTAGATGTTTGACTATATGTGTTACTAGATGTGTAACTGGATGTGTGACTATATGTGTGACTAGATGTATACCCAGATGCGTAAATAGATATCTGGATGTGTGACTATATGTGTGACTAGATGTATACCCAGATGCGTAAATAGATGTCTGGATGTGTGACTAGATGTATAACTAGATGTGTGGTTATATGTGTAACTAGATGTCTGGATGTGTGACTAGATGTATAACTAGATGTGTGACTAGATGTGTGACTAGATGTGTAACTGGATGTGTGACTATATGTGTGACTATATGTATACCCAGATGCGTAACTAGATGTCTGGATGTGTGACTTGATTTAAAACTAGATGTGTGACTATATGTATAACTAGATGTGTGACTATATGTGTGACTAGATGTCTGGATGTGTGACTAGATGTGCGACTAGATGTGTGACTATATGTGTGACTAGATGTAAAACTAGATGTGCGACTAGATGTGTAGATGCGTGACTAGATGTAAAACCAGATGTGTAACTAGATGTCTGGATGTGTGACTAGATGTATAACTAGATGTGTGACTAGATGTGTAACTAGATGTCTGGATGTTTGACTAGATGTATAACTAGATGTGTGACTAGATGCGTAACTAGATGTCTGGATGTGTGACTAGATGTATAAGTAGATGTGTGACTAGATGTCTGGATGTGTGACTAGATGTATAACTAGATGTGTGACTAGATGTATAACTAGATGTGTGATTAGGTGTGTGACTAGATGTGTAACTGAATGTGTGACTATATGTGTGACTAGATGTATACGCAGATGTGTATATGTGTGACTAGATGTATACCCAGATGCGTAACTCGATGTATACCCAGATGTATAACTATATGTCTGGATGTGTGACTAGATGTATAACTAGATGTGTGACTGTATGTGTGACTAGATGTGTAACTGGATGTGACTAGATGTGTGACTAAATGTGTAACTGGATGTGACTAGATGTGTGACTAAATGTGTAACTGGATGTGACCAGATGTGTAAATAGTTGTTGAGATATTCTGTATAAGTCTGTTTGATTGTTTAGAAACTATAATAGTGGCCATATGCAGCTCATAGAGTTGTTTACTGCGACCTCCGTTAAATCTTTTTCTTTTATTTCACGACTAAATCTAGTTCTACTGGACCTGATGTGGCCCTCTTTGATATTGTGTACCACACAAATAAGTCCGAGTGGTGCTTTCATTGACACCAATCTTGTCTCTCATGGTCTCTTATTTTCTCGGAGTTCTGGTTGTCCCGGAATGCCGGAATAACAATAGTTATTAAAACGGGAAATACAATGTACCAGAATAAAATATACCATTTAACACCTATTAAAAATGTAACAATAACAGATCATGTACAGAACTCTATTATTGTACATACAATCCATGTGATGGACCAGGAAGATGTTTGTATTTTACGCACGATGTCCCGTTTCCTTAAAATTGGATATGGGCCTACTTTACAGAAAAACAGAAGCATAGGAAGGGTGCAGTGAGTTATGTGATCGGTCAGGGCGCCAACTAGGAAGGGGGCACTGCTGTGAAATGCTTTTTTGCATTTTTCAGATTGGAGAGGAGGAGGAGGGGGGGTCGCAAAAAAAAATTAAATTCGTACAGGGCGCCTCAATAGTTAGATACGGCTTTGTCGAAAGGGCGAGTTTGTTTTTTAATTACTTGGATCATTTACAAATAAATAAACAATGATCTTAAGAACATTCATACATTTCATAAAATCAATATAACTACTAACTAGGTATGGATCGAAAGATTTAACAATTTATCTGGTTCTTCTACAAACACGGCTGGAGAATGCCCCTTTCCTATTCTAATCGATTATGACAAACCACTTATGTTTGAACAATGTCAAAATATGTGTTTTGATTTCACAGGAGTATCATAGCCTGCCATCAGATTGTTTATTTATCATCGCAAAAAAACAAACAAACAAACAGAAATATTCTCTCCCCCCCCCCTCCCAAGCTGCACTAAGGTAAGTTTTAAATTGATTCATCCACCATGGATGTCAATCTTTAGTAGGCAGTCACCAGTGAACAATTTATGTCATGACGCGTATGAAAAGAATGTTATACGCATTCTACTTACTTATAGTTAACTTGTCAACCAGAAATATTGTGTAAACGCCTGCAAGCCCGACATTGTATCCTCACAGCTTTTACAAAAAAATCCCGTTAGCTGATGAAACAAAGTATTGTATTTTTTAAAGCTACTTTATCTTGATACCAATCAAATCTAACACATAATCGCCCTTCGTATGCATGTATGCGTTGTAACTGTGTGAGTGTGTGTAACTGTGTGTGTGTGTATGTGTAAGTGTGTGTATGTATGTGTGTGTGTGTGTGTGTGTGTCTGTCTCTCCCTCAGGCTAATGGTCCGGATAAATGTTCTTTTCTATTGCAGTATTTGGTATATTTCTGTCGGATTTCGCTCGGCCAGCTCCAACAGGCTTTCCCACTAGTGTTAAATTAAAAACTATTGTCTTAGTTCTCTTATTTATATTTGGCCTTTAATTTGTATGCTTAAGGTTAATATCCGGCCGCTAAAGAAAATAACTTTAGTAGAAGATACACAATATGGTGCCCGGTAAAATTACACTGACACCAAGAGACGTACATTATATTTTAGAAAGGTAGGTTTTGTTTTTCATCAATAGTTCATTTCATGGTTTCAAATGACAATGCATTACAATTATCATCTTAATATCCGAACTTGTTGCGGGCAAGAACACACTTTGTGTAGATTTCTTTAACAGGAGTGAGTAAAAATGAACATTTGATTTTAATGAAATTTATGCAAATAATAAATTACTTTATTAAATAATATCTTGCTGAGTGATTTTATGAGTATGCGTGTAAACTCCATACACATGTAATTAAAGCACTCCAGTAAATAAAGCTTGATTAAAGACAGGACATATTGTGATAAACGAGATTTTATCAACAATTTAAACAATTCTACAGAAGAACCTACAGGCATGCAATTCGTTCCACCCCACCCAACTAGACCTGCCAGCCGAATTTTTTTTTAAGTTTCGGCTGGCTGACATAATTTTTCGGCTGAAAGCCGGCGTAGCCGAATTTGACTATAAATTGAGTAAATTGACATTTGCGGCTGATTTTCGGCTGATTTTTGGCAGATTACGAAATATTTGACTAACATTCGGCTGACGCCTAGACAATATCGAATTGATAAAACTTCAGCAATAAAACAATTTTACAATACTTGGGGAAAAGTTTTATTATTTAAAACAACAGAAATAAACAGTTGTATCATTATCATCTTTTCAAGTCAAGTATAGACTGAATCATCATCAATGTTGAATTCCAACGCGTTGGACATGATGCCTTCACTGACTTATCATTGTATTGTGTCTATGACTGTCATTGATGGCGTTAGTGCTGCTCTCAGAGGCATCCAATATTGATGCACTAAGCTGATCACCTACAAGAAGCAATATACACACTGAAGGCATGCCTTCTTTCAGGGTCTTTATCATTTCTTTATCCTCTGTGAATACTGCATCGTCTTCTATAATTGCGGTTTTGAAATTCTTCATTTTTATTGATGCTGTTGGTAGTATTAAGGTGCAATACGTGTGCTGTAAAGTGCTGATAAGAGTCAACCTTCAAAAGCTTTGAAGTCTTTATCATAATTGCAGCACCAACATGGCAGATAGTATTTTTTGATCAACAGAAAAGCTTTTCAAGACAGCACTGATATGGTCAGCAAGGTCATGTGCAACAAGATTAAGTAATGCGACAGTTAATATAACGGCGAACGAAATACGGCGGCTAATGAGGCGCGCCGCATATTTTTCGGCGGATTTACGGCGAACGAAAATTCGGCGGCGTAGCCGGCGCGCGGCGCCGGCTGAGGGGGTCTACACCCAACCCGCCCCACAGTTAGTCATGACATTTCAACAAATACGTCAGTGTTTTAATTTCGTCAATAATGAGTTAAATTTTAAAGCTATATCATGGGAATTTACATAGAAGTGTAAAATGAGCTTACATTCGTTCGGGATCCCGCCATCCGGGAAATAAAGCATTGATATCCGTGCTAAATACGTTATTTTGAATTAAATCAAATTTTTATTCCACAAACCAAATATATTTAATTAATTGGCTGATTGGCATATAGATATATTAATGAAGAAATTAATTGATAATAAGATTAATCCGAAGGTTTTTTTCCACTAGAAATAATTGCTCCAACTATCTGTGTTAAGGTGGTCCATGGGGCATTTAAGGTTTCTGTAACTTGTTTTATCTATCTTTTTTATTTTTTAAGCTACACTAGCCATTTTTGGCACATTCATACAACGTACCAATTAATGAACAAAGAAATAAAAAAGAATATAAAAAAAATTATTTAAAAATGTATTTTGTGACTTTTTTGGGTAAAAAAGTGTAATTTTAAGACATATTTTCAAAAATTTTCAAAGAACCAATTTTTAAAATCTATTGTAGATATCATAAAATAACTTTGCACAAATGTTAATGAGTGTGTTTCAAACAAACGTCCAATTTTTTTTTTGGAAATATTAAATAGAATTTTTTTTTATAATTTTTTTTCTTACCTACCGCCCCCCCCTCCGTCAATCAATCTTTAGCTATGTGAGCGGTTAGAGTATCCACCTCCTCACACTTACACAAAATGACCATCTTGTACTCACACTCGAGCACTGAACCGGGTTAATACCCTGTACTACCCCCCCCCAACCAACCCCCCCCTCTCGCCCCCATTACGTTGACTGACACTTGGACGAATAGTCATCAAAGAGACAACTTGATCAAACTAATGTCACAGCATTCTTTATGGTAACTGTGTGCTGGCGGTATGTGGAGAGCGAACTTCTGTGTCTAAGTGAGTGAGTGTGTGTGTTTGTGTGTGTGTGTGTGAGAGAGAGAGAGAGAGAGAGAGAGAGAGAGAGAGCATGCATCGTGTGTGTGTGTGTGCATGTATGTAAAAGTAGGAGAGAGTAGGTGTCAAAGGTATGTGGATCAGTGAGTAATTATGTGTGGCAGAGTTTTTTGGACTGTATGTATACATCAATATGTGAGCTATTATATATATATATATATATATATATATGAGTGTGTGTGTGTGTGAGTTAGTAAGTGTATATGAATGTATTTCAATGTGTGCATGTAAAAGTATGTGTGTTTGTATGATTGTTTGTGTTTGTCTGTGTGTGTGAGTGAGAATGTAGGTACACATATGTTAAATCTATCTCATATACATGTCATATGCTAACGAGAGCAATATGGCTGCTGACAAGACTGCAGTTTGAAGATCTAGCCATTAGTTTCTGAATTGTTAAAGCTAGAACTTCCAATTGAGATACGCCTACAATTTAACAGTCTGGTATAATGGTGCAATGAGTAATTATACAAAATTATCATCAGATGGTGTGAGCTACACAATTGGATAGCTTCATCCTTCTACTGTGTAAGTCCATTTTATCCGCATCTATGTTGCAAACACTAAGGGCTTTGTACAACGATAAGCAGCCAAAATGTTCAGCTTTGATACCAGTTAATTTCGGTCTGGCCCCGGGGGGAGAGTCTACTCAGGCAGATGAGATGGTCCTGTCAGATGAGGCTGACCAGCAAGATATCAACAGACCCAGCGTGTACGGTGAGAATTTTAAAACAACAACTACCAAAACATTTCGAATAATTTCTACCCCCCCCTACACCCATGCTTGCAGAGTCGCCATGTTTTCCGGCTCGGCTCCGGCTCCCACAAATTTGACGGTTCCGGCTCGGCTCCCGGCTCCGGCTCCCTATTAAGGGAGTATCACACAAGACAAAATGTTTGCAAGTGTGCCAAGTTCCGACGAGGAGGGAGGCAGGGGGCAAATGCCCAGGGGCCTAGCGAGTTTTAGGTCGAGTTTTAGGGGCCCGGAATGAGCTGGCCAATCAACTTTTGAAAATATTAATATCAGCATGGGGGGGCCCGTGACAGCTCTGCCCAGGGGCCCGAAATTTCTGTAGGTGAGCCTGATTGTGCCACGCAAACATGCCGCTGATAAAAAGTTATGCAAATTTTGCCGCGTTCACCCCCATCGTCAGGAACTTGAAAAATATACGCATTGTCGGTTTTACTAAAAACAAACCATTTCAGTGCATCCAGAAACATATCATTATTTTCGATCGAGGTTTCCCTAGTCGCGATTTTCATAAATAATAAAAAGTTATTTCAATGATCCAATCAGCAAATAGTAAGATGATACATTATTTAAAATATTTTAAAGACTTCAGTATCTATTATTTATAAATTCTGTTATCTCATTCTCTACCATCTCCATCACATATATCTATCTCTACCATCTCCATCTCAAATATATTTCTCTACAATCTCCCTCTCAATTATCTCTCTCTACCATCTCATCCACAGTTATCTCTTTCTACCATCTCAACCTCAGATATCTTTATCATCTACACCGCATTTATCTCTCTCTACCATCTCCATCTCAAATATCTATCTCTACCATCTGCACCTCAGTTATCTCTCTCTACCATCTTCATCGCGGTTATCTCTCTACCATCTCCACCTCAGTTATCTCTCTCTACCATCTCCAACTCAAATATCTTTCTACCATCTCCATCTCAGTTATCTCTCTCTACCATCTCCACCTCAGTTATCCATCTCTCTACCATCTCCACCTCAGTAATCTCTCTCTCTCTCTCTCTCTCTCCCTCTCTCTCTCTCTCTCTACCATCTCGACCTCAGTTATCTCTTTCTCTACCATCTCAACCTCAGTTATATCTCTCTCTCATCCCAGCACAAACACAAATGTTAAATAGAACTGGATACTCCAAACGTGAGTTGGCCACACTGCTATGATTTATTGCTGTATTTACAATGGCAACAATGATTTATTCTGAGTTTGACCTGGCCAGGTTTTTAAAACTAATCAAGCCAAGGAAAAATCGACCGACCATTAAAAAGTAATTGAAACGAAAGAGACAAATTGCCTTTTCTTAATACATATAATATATATATATATATATATATATATATATATATATATATATATATATATGGGAGATTTGTGTGTTTATCAAACGATGCCGCTATCTAGAATGTTACTTGTGATGTCACATTTTGTCAGCCGAACGCCAACGAAGGAAAAAAAAAAACAACAATAAATTTACTTTGAATGCCCCGTGATATTCGCCATAAAAAGAATCCATTATTAAACAAATATAACACATTAAAACCTTTCTTTGTGTAGGTATGTATTTGAGTTAAGCTAGTACCATGATAACTAAAACTAAACTATGCTAATGTCGGCCAGTAACTGCTATGAACTTCAGGATATAAACACACAGTGCAAAGGTTTAGAAAAAATAATATTAACATAAAAATCTGAAAATAATATTTTTTATCTACTGTTTATTTAATCTAATTTTTCTGATAGGAATATGTCAATGTTATAAACACAGAATATTAAAAAACAACTCAGGAAATGTTAACCAATTAACTTTACAGCTTTTTCATTTATTTATTAATATTGATTATTTATCTTTTCTCGGAATAGAATCCAAGTCTTAGCCTATGTCGTTTTTGGCCAGCAGGTAGTCTTACAGTTTCACCATCTGATGACCGGGTGTATATTTTAAATTTTGTCGAAGCTTGAAGTAACCACAATCATAAACCATTTATTTGCTTGGCAATTGTTAAGTACAGACCACCCTGGAGATAAATAGTTCTTTCATAATGTAAAGACCTTAATATGAATAAATCAAAATTACTCGCTAATAATTTTAAGTTACTTGCAAAAAAATAAAGTTGGCCTATTTTCTTATCTATTTCATTGTATTTCAAGTTAGTCGTCTGCACGTGTTACGTCATTACCATTAAAAAAATGGCGGCGTTTACTATTAAATGGCCTTTCAGAGAGAAGCGTGCGATCTGTCTGTCAAAGAGAGTTTCATCATTTGGGCATGCTGTTTGATAATTCAACAGTGAAGGGGGGGGGGTCTTTTAATTTGATTAGCAATGATATCACTAATAGACAAAGTACTCGACTCTATCGGAAACACAGATTTATTCAAAGCCTTCGCAAAGAAGGAATTACGCAATATGCGTTTCTATTAATAAGTAGAATTCAGATGCCTTGGAACGCATACTACCGGCTATAGCTGGGGAATGAAAGAGTGCACTGAAAAAATGGCCCTATTCACATTCTTTATAACCATGGGGCTGGGGGGGGGGAGGGTGGTCCAGAGTAGGAGGGATATATAACGTACCTATTAATGTTTTTTTTTAAATAGTTACTTTGAAGATAGATGACCGCTTGGAGGGATGGAGGACTGGGTAGGGGAGGTCTGGACGAAGAGGTGGGGTGGGGGGGGTCAGGAAGAAGGGTCGAGAAAGGAGAGGCGTACTGCTGAATGCGGTATAACTTGCTTGTTTTAAAAATAGTGAACTTAGTGACCTAGTTGGATTTTTTTAGTAATTTAACAAATCTTCCTAATAAGTTTATTCATCACTCGTAATCTTTACCAAGCTGTAAGGCAGTTAACTTTTACGTGAAATGTATCATACACATCACAGAATCACATGGAACATAACATACATTATGGGACATATCATATGTATCAAGTGTAACATAGATTTAGGGTGCATGCATTATATGTAAATGACCGTTATTTATATATAAAATTTATCATAATATGGAAAGAAGCAAACATATGGCATCTATAATATATGGTCCAACATGGAGTGCATCATACATATGGAAAGTCGCATATGTAATGAATGTATCATATACAGACCACCAAGGTGTGTGTCATATGTAAGGAATGTATCATATACAGACCACCAAGGTGTGTGTCATATGTAAGGAATGTATCATATACAGACCACCAAGGTGTGTGTCATATGTAAGGAATGTATCATACATTACTGTAGGTACCATTCCTATAAGTAAACACAGAGTCGACCGTGCCAGTCACCAGACAGTCATTTCCGCTGCCGTCTTAAACAGTAACACGAGACGACACGTTCCGGAAACACACGAACTCGCCAGAGTGGTATCTGTTACTAACTCACAACCAAATACAAGTAAAATCACTAGGCTACTACAGCCGCTTTTATCTCCTAGGGTCTCCCCCCCCCAACCCCGCCCCAGTATCGACCAACACTCATCAGTTAATGCCAGGACTCTTGAGTTCACATGTATTTGTCTCCACGACTAAATTGAGTTCAATGATTTGCCATCTCCCTGAAGGAATGATTTATATTTAATCTGTGATAAATTTTTCCCTTTTACATAATGGACTTACACAAAATAAACGTATTACTGACACACACGCGCACTGGCACACGTGCCCGCTCGCACGCACAAGAAGAGATAAACCACTAATAGGACGGTTTTTCATGGTGCCCTTCTTTCAACTCCACTATAGACTATAGTGCAATGGCCATGGAGGCACCATGGGAGATATAGCGGGGACTTTATCCATGATAAGAAATATCCTTTGGTCCTCACCGGAGATCAAACCAGGGACCCTCAGGTCGACAGTCAAGCGCTCTACCACAAAACCATCGGTCCACCTCAGATTGACTGTGAGTGTTCATGGTTTGGGAAAATACAGTAAACCATTGATTTTCCGGATCTCTTTTTCAATGAGTCCTTAGTAAACAAGTTCTTTTTTATAGCTAGCTCTTTTACTTATTTTAAATTGTCTCTTTTGGGCTTCAAAAATTGAATAAAATAATAGCGGTGTGTTCTGCGTTAAATTGAACGTAAAGAATTAATACAACATCATTCCAGTTTAAAATACAATCATGAAAAAATCGGATCTGCCCGAAACCAAAAATAACCTAGCCTACCGATCAAGCCTAAAGGGATATAACTCTATGCAAAGAGTTTGCAAGGATACAGCTAGTTAAATAAATAACAACAATTGTATGTTTTATGTTCTAAACAGTCGAGCACACTTTACGTTTGGTTGACTTTATATCTAGATTAACTTTATGAAATACAAAAAGAAAATAAATACAAATATATCTGTTACATCAATTGACATGACCTGCTGACCACAGCAGTGTCTCAGTGTAGACGGTATACAATGGATGGTTCGGTAGAGAATAAGTTGCTTGTAAATTACATAACACTATTGTCGAACTCTGGAGCCAGATGGGGATGTGGCAATTGTAGACAATCATAATTAGGATGCAGCCTGACCAGGGAGTTAAATCTGGCACATCAACCTCGCTGTTACAATAAAATAGCAAAAATAAAAACGGGGCATAGAATGCTATACTTAAAAGCTTTTAAGATTGATGTTAAATTATTTATTTAATGATACACGAAAAGCACAAGTGCAAATCAAAACATACGTGATATTCTGTATGAATGAGAAAATGTTTTTAAACACTGTGGAGAAATAATATAGTCTAAGTTTGATGACGCAATTCGCTAGGCTCCGCCCACCGCAGTATCTATGGCGTCATTCCGCCATCTTGAGTGTAAATATTGGGAGCTTTAGTGTATACGTCATTTGGTACAAATGACGTATATTAACCGACAGTTGGGAGCACATGCTTTGTTTTATAGTTAGTCTAGCTGTGGGCATCTATGTAGATGGATGCATATTTACAGTTTGCTTTTGTACTCCTCCTGATTCTACCTTTATGTCAGTTCATGTTCAAGTATTAAATGATTGTTTGATGTTACTTCACTGGAGTTAACTTCGTGATTTGTGTTGTCTGATTTATTACACCCTCTACAAGCATCATCATTAAAAGGATCCGTAACATATATTTGGCACCTCCGACGTCGAACTGGCTGACTTAGCTGGATTCAGGAGCAGCGGAGTGAGTACATTAAGACTCGTTGTAATTACCGGTTAAGTATTCATCGGTGAATTACGTGGCGGCCACCACTCTGGGTGCGCGCCGTGAAAACTGTTTGTTGAAGTGGCCAACCCTATTGTTTGCTGAAGTGGCCAACGTTACTGTTTGCTGAAGTGGCCAACGTTACTGTTTACTGAGGTGGCCAACCCTATTGTTTGCTGAAGTGGCCAACGTTACTGTTTGCTGAAGTGGCCAACCCTATTGTTTGCTGAAGTGGCCAACTTTACTGCTTAAAGTGGCCAGAGTTGCTGTGTACTGACGGGGCCGACGTTACCGTGTGGCTGGGAATCACCTCCTCATCGTCAGAGGACCCCACCATAGGATCACCGAGGATCAACAAGGGATCATCGAACATCGCGGACAGGGATCACCAAGGATCAACCCGTGTGTTAGTCAACCCCACATCGAACATCGCGGACCGGGATCACCGAGGATCAACCATCGAAGTCAAGGAACAAAATTTACTATTGTGTATTTCTTTATATGTAAGTTGGCATATTTTTTTTTAATATATATTTATTACTAGAATATTGAAATCTGGTGTAATTATTTGTTTGTTGTTCTTGGTGGAATTCTGTATTTGATACAGTAGAGGTTAAAATAGGGTCCACCCTGAGCAGCCAAAACATTTAATTTGCTGATTTTTTTAAAAAGGAATTTTGTATTTATTTAGTTATTACTTGTATGTTGATGACATAATAGAATATTTTTTGTGTATGATATATAGTATCAAACATCTTCATTTATTAGTTATAATTGGGTTTGGTTACTGCCATGTCATCAATTTTAAATATTGTTGAAGCTGGTAAAGCACTTGGCCTTACAGGCCAAGAGTTACAAACCTGGGTATCTGTAGAGAGAGAAAGGGTGGAAAAGAAAGAGATGGAAGAAAAACAGAGAGAGAGGGAAGAAAGAAAGGAAAAGGAAAAGAAAGAGATGGAAGAAAAACAGAGAGAGAGGGAAGAAAGAAAGGAAAAGGAAAAGAAAGAGATGGAAGAAAAACAGAGAGAGAGGGAAGAAAGAAAGGAAAAGGAACAGAGAGAGAGGGAAGAAAGAGCCGCAGAACGGGAAATAAGGAAGGAAGAAATCGCGAACGAAAGGGCGCGCTTAGAGTCTGAGAACAATAGACAGTTAGCTAACCCCGGAGTTAACGGAGCAGGTTATAGAGTGACCACATCACTTAAATTACCTTATTTTACAGAGGGCGTTGACAGTATGGACACATACTTGTCTAGGTTTGAAATGCTAGCTACTAGCGCGGGTATGCCGAAGAATACATGGGCCGCGTCAATTTTAGGATTCATAAGAGGCAAAGCTCTGGATGTATGCTTGAAACTAAATGAAAATGAAATAAAAAATTATGATGTTGTGAAAGAATCATTAATGAAGATTTATGGTAACACATGTGATGGTTACAGGGAAAAATTTAATAATATTCGCCCATCACGAGAGGAAGACCCCAATTTATTTATCACCAACCTTAGTTTGTTTTTTGATAGATGGGTGGCTCTGTCTGGGGCGAAACAAGAGTACCATGATTTAAGGGAACTGATTTTAGTAGATAAGGCAATTAATGTGTGCCATAAAGATTTAGTGGCATTCTTGAAAGAAAAAGGGCCAAAAACTTTAGAAGATGTCACTGATTTATTGAGAAAATATAAGTCTGCACATCCAGAAAAACCCATATCTAAGTTAGAACCAGACCATAACCAGGATGTGCTGTGCTTTGCTAAAGCTGTACCATATCCTAACCGTGGCCGTAGCTTAAGTCCTGGGAACAGGAATAGATCCAGTGACCGACATGACGGGGACAAATTATGTTTCTCATGTGGGAGAGCCGGACATAGATCGCGAGACTGCAAAAGGGGAAATGGAGGTAGTGATAGTCTATGTTATCTGTGTAACGCCAGGGGACATTATGCTAGGAACTGCACTTGGTCCCGGGGAAATAGTCAGGGGAGAAAAGGACAACAGACCAGAACCATGGACAAGACCAGACAGAGACAAAGAGATAGGGTACAACAGGCAATGTTAGTTCAGGGGGGAGGTAATGGTTTACATTTTTACCCTGGGTTCGTTGGTGATGTACCTGTGAAGGTGCTACGTGACACTGGGGCAACGTGCGTGTGTGTCCGTAGATCATTGGTGAAAGATAGTGAATTCACGGGAAGAATGGGTCTATGTGCGTCATTTGATGGGACGGTACATGAGTTACCCATAGCCACCATTAATCTTAGAAGTCCATTTTACACAGGGCTAGTTGAAGCATTAGTCATCGAGAAACCAACTTATGACGTTTTAGTGGGCAATATTGAGGGCGTAATAGAGTGTGATCCCATGGAATTGGATAAATGGAAAAAACTTAATGATCCTACTAGAAACTGTAATGCTGTGACAAGGGCTCAGGCTAAGGAGGAAAACCTCCATAATCAGTCATCAATTAGTAGTACAGATAACTGCTTAATTAATACTCAGGAAGTAAAAATTATACAAAGGGAAGAGAATGTAGTCAACTTTCCTAATCCACACATGACTGACAATGTTAAATCTAGTGACATTCCTGTGAGTGAGATGTCTGACAGGGTCACCATAGATGGAGAGAACTTTTTTACCGAACAGCATAATGACGTGTCATTATCAAAATTAATCAATCGGGATAAAAAATCTTTTAGAGATAGGGAAATCATTCAGTTAGAAAAAGGTGTTTGGGTTAGAAATACACAGTACATGAATAAAACGGTGAATCAACTTATAGTCCCAATGAAGTATAGGAAATTAGTTCTTAGGACCTTTAGCGGGTCATTTGGGGGTTACTAGAACCAAGTATAGGATCTTAGGAAAATTCTTTTGGCCCGGGGTTACCAGAGACGTAAAGAGATATGTTAGGACGTGTGACCTGTGTCAATCAAAGGGGCCCAAATGTACCAGGGGGGAAGCCCCATTACAAACAACCGATGTAGTTGACAGAACGTTCACAAAATTAGCTATTGATATAATTGGACCTATGCCAGTGCTGTCCAATAGAGGGCATCGCTTTATCTTAACGGTGGTGGATGTATGTTCCAGATGGCCAGAGGCGGTGCCTCTTAAATTCATAAGGGCTGAGGACATAGCACAGGCACTAATGACTATTTTTTGTAGGACAGGCTTCCCAGATGTTATTTTATCTGACAGAGGTACTCAGTTTGTATCTGAATTAACCAACCATTTTACCTCTGTATTGGGGATCAAACAAATCTTTACATCGCCATACCATCCCCAAAGTAATGGAATTTGTGAGCGACTGAACGGCAGTATAAAAAAAATGATCAGTAAAGTGTCTGATGACAATCCGGGAGACTGGGATCTCATGTTACCCTGTGTGTTGTTTGCGTATAGGGAAATTCCACAGGAAACAACAGGATTTTCACCTTTTGAAATGGTGTACGGTGCGAATCCAAGGGGTCCACTGTCCCTACTTAAGGACTTAATGATAAGGAAAGATTTATCCCCTGACGTAAGAACTACCTATGAGCTAGTGATTGATACAAGACAGAGACTGATAAAGGCCTGTGATGTGGCTAGATCAAATGTTTTAACCAAAAATAAAAGCACATTATTGAGGGTTAATAGGAACAGGAAACTCAGACATATTAGGCCAGGTGAAGATGTACTTGTCTTATTACCGGACAAGACCAATAGATTATTCATTAAGTGGCAAGGACCTTTTAAGGTTACTAGAAAGGCGACAGACGTGGATTATGAAATTAATATTAGAAATAGGTTAAAGGTCTTTCATATAAACATGTTGAAAGTATACTATAATAGACCAATTGAATTAGTTCAGACCGCTGAGAGACAGGTTCAAAATTGTTTCATGTTAAGGGAGGAAGATGTACCTGACGCTGACATTCAGACATGTGAGGGACCTGAGGTTGGAAACAAGGAAACATGGGAGGATATAGCATTAAATAACTTAACTCATGACAAAGTGGTTAGTATTAAGACACTTTTGGGTGACTTTACCGATATTTTTTCTGATAGACCGGGTAAAACTGATATAATACAACATGACATAAAGCTGTCAGAAAACAAGGTTATCCGTTTGAGACCATACACCCTCTCATTACATCACCGCGACTATATCAAGAAAGAGTTAGAAGGGTTACAGAAACAGGGTGTCATAGAACCATCAGAGTCACCATATGCAGCTCCCATAGTGTTAGTTAAGAAAAAGACAGGTGACATCAGACTGTGTGTAGACTATAGACAGTTAAATAAAATAACCATTATGGACTCGTATCCCATGCCCAATCCTGAGGAGTTAATGACCAGGCTAGCCAGAGCTAAATATTTTTCTAAACTGGATTTAGCAAGAGGGTATTGGCAAATACCACTGACCCCTGAAGCCAAACCATTGACTGCATTTATAACTCCATTTGGGTTGTTCCAATGGAATTTCATGAGTTTTGGGCTAGTAAATGCACCAGCCACATTCAATAGGATGATGGCCAAATTATTTTCCCATAGACAAGACACTGTTTGCTACCTGGATGACATTTGTATTTTTCATGAGGACTGGGATAAACATGTTAGGAGTCTAAGAGAAATTTTTACAGTTTTAAAGAGACATAATTTAACCGTGAGACCGACTAAGGTAGAGATAGGACTGACGGAAGTAACTTTCCTAGGACATAAAGTGGGAAATAATATAATAAAACCCATAGGTGAATCAGTGTCAAAGATATTAAATATTGAAAAACCGTCATCAAAGAAACAGGTGCGCAGTCTTTTGGGCTTATGCAATTTCTATCGGAAGTTTATTCCGAATTTCGCTCATATAATGGAACCTCTGGCTAATCTAACTAAAAAGGGAGAGCCAAACAAAATCATCTGGTCTGATGAATGTCAACGGGCCCTGGAGATTATTAAAACCGCCTTCGCTCAGGGGCCCATATTAAAGTTACCTGACATAGGTAAACAATTCGTTCTGGCCACAGATGCCTCGGCCGTTGCGATAGGGGGGGCCCTGTTACAGAGCCACAATGGTGTGTTACACCCAGTGCTATATGTCAGTCGTAAATTGACCTCACCAGAGACAAGATATGCCACAATAGAGAGGGAGGGATTAGCCATCACATGGTGCATTACAAAATTGGCAAGGTATCTGTTAGGTGCCCAATTTATTCTTCGGACTGACCATGCGCCGCTGGCATTTATAAATTCCAAAAAGCTAGGGAATAATAAAGTAGCCAGATGGTCACTCCTACTGCAGGATTTTAATTTTATCGTCCAAGCTATACCTGGTAAAGAGAACGTTATTGCTGACACGTTATCACGTTGCATTTGAAATGAGCTTAAGTTCTCAACAAACCTATGTCCTGGCAGTAAGAAATCTTGTGTGCCGTAATGTTTATGTTACATGTATTATATGTTTATATGATGACATAATGATATTTAATAATAATTGATGATTATGATAAAAAAAAAAAAGAGAAGTCACTTGAGAAAAAAAAAAAAAGAAGAATAACTAGTGACATGAAAAAAAAAGTCACCTGAAAAAAAGATAATAGAAAAGATACACAAGTGACATGAAAGAAAAAAAAATTAACAAGTCACATAGAAAAAAATATCTAATAAAATAATGAATATCAGTGACGAGAAAAAAAAATTAAAATGATGAGAAATTTTAATTAAATTCAATATGTTTATACATATATGATTGATGATATTTATTATATTGTTTGCATGTATTGATTTATAATTCCATGCAATATTGATTTGATGAATCATTGTATAATTTATTTTGTTGTTATGATGATTTGGGATATTTTCTATGATTGAACTTTGTTTCATGTGGCTTCCTTTTGTCGGTATTAGTATTGGGTTTTACATGATTACATCATTCTTAGGTAGAGGGGAGAAATGTGGAGAAATAATATAGTCTAAGTTTGATGACGCAATTCGCTAGGCTCCGCCCACCGCAGTATCTATGGCGTCATTCCGCCATCTTGAGTGTAAATATTGGGAGCTTTAGTGTATACGTCATTTGGTACAAATGACGTATATTAACCGACAGTTGGGAGCACATGCTTTGTTTTATAGTTAGTCTAGCTGTGGGCATCTATGTAGATGGATGCATATTTACAGTTTGCTTTTGTACTCCTCCTGATTCTACCTTTATGTCAGTTCATGTTCAAGTATTAAATGATTGTTTGATGTTACTTCACTGGAGTTAACTTCGTGATTTGTGTTGTCTGATTTATTACACCCTCTACAAGCATCGTCATTAAAAGGATCCGTAACAACACTAAGTAGACATTTAAAATGGTTACTGCAGTGAATTTATATTAGATGGGATACAAATATAATCTAACCCTAACCATGGGGCCAAAGAGAGAGAGAAAGAGAGACGTGAATGGGGCCAAAGAGAGTGAGAGAGAGAGAGAGACGTGATAGGGGCCAAAGCGAGAGAAAGAGTGAAAGAGAGAGACGTGAATGGGGCCAAAGAGAGAGAGAGAGACGTGAATGGGGCCAAAGAGAGTGAGAGAGAGACTGAATGGGACCAAAGAGAGAGAGAGAGAGAGACGTGATGGTGGCCAAAGCGAGAGAAAGAGAGTGAGAGAGACATGAATGGGGCAAAGAGAGAGAGAGACGTGCATAGGGCCAAAGAGAGAGAGAGAGAGACGTGAATGGGGCAAAGAGAGAGACGTGAATAGGGCCAAAGCGAGGGAGAGAGACGTGAATAGGTCCAAAGAGAGAGAGAGAGAGACGTGAATGGGGCCAAAGAGAGAGAGAGAGACGTGAATGGGGCCAAAGAGAGAGAGAGAGAGAAAGAGAGAGACGTGAATGGGGCCAAAGAGAGAGAGAGATAGAGAGGTGAATGGGACCAAAGAGAGCGAGGGTGACGTGAATGGGGCCAAAGAGAGAGAGAGAGAGAGACGTTCATAGGGCCAAAGAGAGAGAGAGACGTGAATAGGGCCAAAGCGAGGGAGAGAGAGACGTTAATGGTGCCAAAGAGAGAGAGAGAGACGTGAATGGGGCCAGAGAGAGAGAGAGAGAGAGAAAGAGAGAGACGTGAATGGGGCCAAAGAGAGCGAGGGAGACGTGAATGGGGCCAAAGAGAGAGAGAGAGAGAGACGTGACTAGGACCAAAGAGATAGAGGGAGACGTTAATAGGACCAAAGAGAGAGAGAGAGACGTGAATGGGGCCAAAGAGAGAGAGAGATAGAGAGGTGAATGGGACCAAAGAGAGCGAGGGTGACGTGAATGGGGCCAAAGAGAGAGAGAGAGAGAAAGAGAGAGACGTGAATGGGGCCAAAGAGAGCGAGGGAGACGGGAATGGGGCCAAAGAGAGAGAGAGAGAGAGAGAGAGACGTGACTAGGACCAAAGAGATAGAGGGAGACGTTAATAGGACCAAAGAGAGAGAGAGAGAGACGTGAATGGGGCCAAAGAGAGAGACGCGAATAGGGCCAAAGAGAGAGAGAGAGAGAGAGACGTGAATAGGGCCGAAGAGAGAGAGAGAGAGAGAGAGACGTGAATATGGCCAAAGAGAGAGAGAGAGAGAGAGAGAGACTGACGATAATAACAGAAACCATAATAGACTGACGTGTGAAAAAAAAAGTTTTCATATAAAGAAAGAAACCTCTCAATGAAGAAATCGACAAATAAATTCATTGTGGCAAGTTTTTTGTCAATAATCGATCGAACGAGAAAAATCGTGTAGTTCTTATGTTTGGTTCATTGTGATATAGCTTTCAGAATGTTACACTTTGTATGGTTTATATTATTCTAGGCATATGTTACATTGCGTATAAAAGCAATGGAGTAATTAGAATGATATCTGCCTTCAGGCGGCACGTTCTTTGCAGTCAACCAGGGGCAGCATTTTCACAGCTCCAGCACCTTTTGACACTTAAATTGGGCGGCATTCTCAGAGTCTGCACAGGGCAGCCCTGAATGTAGTTAAACCTCCGTACATACCTGTATAAGCATTGTTAGTATAGGTGTGATAATCTAGGTACGTATTAGTTTGTTAATAGTGGTGTAATACTCTAGGTACATAATAGTTTGTTAATAGTGGTGTAATTAATACTCTATGTACATATTAGTTTGTTAATAGTGGTGTAATATTCAAGGCACATGCTAGTTTGTTAATAGTGGTGTAATATTCTAGGCACATGCTAGTTTGTTAATAGTGGTGTAATTAATACTCTATGCACACGCTAGTTTGTTAATAGTGGTGTAATCCTCTATGCACATGCTAGTTTGTTAATAGTGGTGTAATCCTCTATGCACATGCTAGTTTGTTAATAGTGGTGTAATACTCTAGGCCCAGGTTTCTATTGATACCTCAGTTTGGCTGGCTAAATAATTTTCAAGTCATATACACACCCATACATTATATTTATATGTTAAGAGATAGACATCTAATGTGTAACGTGACATATACACAAAAAACAACAACAGCTTTCAACAACAACATAATTGGTTCCATGTACTCACCCTATAATGACCGCCATTCCACGCGCTGGACATATATCCATAACGTTCATGAACAAACTCTCGTGAAAAGTCTTGGGCCTACAGAACAACTACAAGTCCATCTTCTGTGTTATCCGTATACAATGTGAACTCTGTGGTTAGATCACTGGATGCCTGGAGAATTACTCCATCCACAAAACAGATTTGTACTCTGAAGGATGAAACATCAGAACCAGGGTGTTCTAACTATTTTTCCAGGAACAAATGTATTCATAGTTCAAGGAACAAGAGTGTTCAAACTACAGTTCCAGGAACCAAAGTGTATAAACTATAGTTCCAGGATCCAGTGTGTTTAAACAACTGTTGCAGGGGCCAATAAAATCCAAGAATAATTCCAGTAACCAGTGTGTTCAATCTATAATTTCAGTAACCAGTGTGTTCAATCTATAATTCCAGTAACCAGTGTGTTCAATCTATAATTCCAGTAACCAGTGTGTTCAATCTACATTTCCAGTAACCAGTTTGTTCAATCTATAATTCCATATAACAGGGTGTTTAAACAAGAACAAATAATTATTTTCATTGTAGTAAAAGAAATTAATTTATTTGAACTTTTCGTTGACAATATTACAGCAATTTTCTACAACACATTATGTGAAGGATAATATTACATGTAATATGTCATGTGCTGCCACTTTCCCACATTTTATTTGCCTGACTTCTTTCACTACGTAGTCTGTAAATAACATATTTTTGTTTAGCTCATCACATATTCACTCTGTATACTTGATGTAACGAGACTGAAAGTAAACAAATAGAAGATTCATGTCATTCATAACATATCACATCATTTTATGGGAATAGGCTACATTGATATTTTTTTATTTGTGTATCAACATATACCAACATTTGTTGGTACATATATACTAAGAAATACTAAGCTACAGTATGAATGAAAAATAAATAAATTTCATGTGCCCATGTCATCGCTGACATGTATTATATACATTATTACTACATGTATATCTGTTACATGGCTGAACCGCCTGAAATGAAAATTTGCAAAAACAAAGTATTATATCCATCAGCATCTTTATTTTTTTAAGGATAATTTATAACTTGTTTATTCAAAGTATTTTATACTCATCTCCACAGCAATGCAGTTGATTATCACTAACATTTAAATTTTCTTTTCTTATGTCGCCTTAGCTAGTGAGTATATTTAGATTTTAATTATAAAAATAATTATTAAGACCCGAATGAAAAAAAAAAAGATGAAAATTATTTTATTTCTATTTTTAAGGAGGAACTCTGAGCAAAGTTAAGGCGGTTTTATATCGGTTTTATATCGGTATTATATCGGTGTTTTTTTTTTGTTATTATTTTCTGAAGTAAAATGAATCATTCCATTAAATCTATCCATTCCATCATGAATATATTTTTATTGATTTGGTTCTTCAGTGTTTAAAATTTAAAAAAAAAATTGTATTTTTAAAAAACTAGGTCATTTGCAGGGGCGTAAATAGCGTTTGTGCCGCCCTGGGCGAATTCTAAAATGTCCGCCCCCCCCCCTTTTTTAAAAACAAACAAAACAAAACAAAAACAACAATATTCGAAAGTCTTAAAAAAATTTACAAATCAAACTAAATGTATTCAAATGTTTTAGAATATAAATTTCCTTTGAATTTCGAACGTCCGGTGTGTTATTTCTGTTTTTATTTTTATTTTGTTCGTCTGTTCTCTTTGCTATCATGCTATCGTTATACCATTTATAACATTGTTCTGTGAAAGTATCCGGTTAGATTTTTCCAACTATTTGTCGATGCTAAGCTGGAGCATTTTTTTTTCGACTTTTATTGTATTAAATTACTAACAAATTAGATCATTTGCTATTCAAAGAATGTCCTTAAAATGTAGTGAGTGGCAGATGGACAGCCTGAATGGACCACCGCGACACGGGGATCCGCGGTCAGACATTTTTATCTTTATTTACGGTTTAAAAAAAAATACTGAACATTGGTTCCATGCCCAAGTTGTGAAAAAGTTCACAGCAATACAACAACTTCCCGTTTTAACGTCAAATATATAAGGATGGATGCATCAGCAGATGACCTAGAAAAAAACTTAAAGTCGAGCTAAAATTTCTAAATCACTTTTTATCCACTATTCAACAGTCTATAATTTCTTCAAAGAATATAAGTCTGAAATATTTGTTTCAAACAAGATATTTGTTATGCGTTAATTTTTGACATTTAGAAAATTTGAGTCTATGTTTCTGTGCTGTAATTTTTTTTTTGCAGCATAATATATACGCTATTCAGTAGGTCTAGAATGACATAGCGGTATTTGATAGACTATCGACGGTTGGAGTAGGTAGATAATCGAGGAAATGATAGTACAAAAGGAATGTACAACGCACTAAATATGTTTCTAAATTGAACGAGCTCGTAACAATAATAGAATTGTAGTATTCAAGCAGTAGGCCTATACAATATCTCTCCAGTTTATCACAATGGATAGCCTCTAGATACAGAAGAATACTATCCCAGTTATCACAGTGAACACTATAGATACAGAGTAATACTATCCTAGTTATCACAGTGAACACTATAGATACAGAAGAATACTATCCCAGTTATCACAGTGAACACTATAGATATAGAATAATAATATCCCAGTTATCACAGTGGATAATATAGATACAGAATATACTATCCCAGTTATCACAGTGAACACTATAGATACAGAAGAATACTATCTCAGTTATCACAGTGGATACTATAGATACAGAATAATACTATCCCAGTTATCACAGTGGATAATATAGATACAGAATAATACTATCCCAGTTATCACAGTGAACACTATAGATACAGAATAATACTATCCCAGTTATCACAGTGGATACTATAGATACAGAAGAATAATATCCCAGTTATCACAGTGGATACTATAGATACAGAAGAATACTAACCCAGTTATCACAGTAGATAATATAGATACAGAAGAATAATATCCCAGTTATCACAGTGGACAGTCTCTAGATACAGTAGAATACTATCCCAGTTATCACACTCTATAATATTGATGCACCTCCTGCGGATGTATGAGAGGTAAATATATTAACATAAATCAGTTTCGTGCCCTCCCCCCCCCCAATCTAGAATATAACGTTCAAAGCTCACTTCAGGCGTGAAACGGCTATACACCCCTAGTCTACAGTTTTAGATCCGTTTGTTCCTGATCAAGTCACGCTTCAAGTAAAAAGTAAAAAAAAATGATTTACCCCGTTGGTTCCTTTTGTTATTTGTATTGTGGTTCTAATAATCGATTGTTCGATCATTGACATTGTTTGTTGTTTATACTCTATATGTTTTTTTTATGATTATACAAATATGGTAATAAAAAAGCGGATTGTTAAAAAATATCTGTACAGTTGGCACGTGATTTGAATATAACAGGCGTATGCTAATAAAACATCCAGTAGTTATAGAGTAATGATTCTCAAACTGTGTTGCTCACACCCTCGCACCGAACACTGAAAACAATAAGATATGAACAGATGGGAAAGTGAAATGTTAGAAACTGGTTTCTTGAGCACGGAATAAATTTCTAATTTATAAATTACTGTTATAAAAAAATAAATAGGAGAAAATTGAGCACGATAAAACTAAATGAATCAAAATATCAAAACAGACAAAGTAACATGATAATATAAAGACAGCATAGACAAGTAACCACTGTCAAGGCACATCAATACCGTCTCTTCTTCTTCCACACACACAATAATAAAGTGGGATACAGATTAAAGTCTATTCCATCCAGTCTACAGATTAAAGTCTATACCATCCAGTCTGAATGTTAAGTCACTGAATGAATGCACTCACCGCTTCCCCCCCCCCCCAGCCTCAGACACAACACAGAGTAAATTAAAACTTTCTCAATGTCTCTCTTTTGTTAGCTGAAGAACTTCCTGGCATTTAATCTGACCATTAACAAACAATTCTAGATTAGACTATTGATCCAGGAGAACAAGACATAGACAATAAACACGCACACACACACACACACACACACACACACATATATATATATACTAGTTGCAAGTACCCGGCTTTGCCCGGGTTTAAAATAAGGTTTTCTGTTTACCTTTTGTTTTCTCCCTCCCCCCTCTCTCCCTCCCTCCCTCTCCCTCTTTACCCCCCTCTCTCTCCCTTTCCCTCCCTCCCTCTCTCTCTCCCATCTCTCTCCCTCCCTCCCTCTCCCATCTCCCTCTCTCCCCTCTCCCCCTTCTTCTCTCCCCCTGTCCATCCCCCTCCCTCCCTCTCTCCCCCATCCTCCTTCCCTCTCTCTCCCTCCCTGCCCCCTCTCTTTCTTTATCTCTTCCTCACATTTCTCCCATCCTCTCTCTCCCTCTCTCCTTCCCTTCCTCTCTCTCCCTCCCTAACCCCTCTCTCCCTCCCTCCTTTCCCCCTCCCTCCCCTCTCCACCTCTCTCCCTCCCCCTCTCTCCACCTTCCTCCCTCCCTCATTCCCTCTCTCTCCCTGCCCCCCTCACTCTTTATCTCTCCCTCCCTCTCTCCCACCCTCTCTCCCTCCCTCCCTCTATCTCCCTCCCTACCCCCTCTCTCCCTTCGTTCCTTTCTCTTTCCTTCCCTCCCTTTCTCTCTCCCTCCCTCTCCCATCTCCCTCTCTCCCCCTCCTTCTCTCCCCCCTGTCCATCCCCCCTCCCTCCCTCTCTCCCCCTCCCTCCCTCCTACCCTCCTTTCCTCTCTCTCCCCACCTGCCCACCGTCTGTCTCTTTATCTCTCTCTCCCTCCCTCTCTCTCTCTGGGAACAGACAGACAGACAGACAGACAGACAACAAATGCGTCTTATAAGTATAGAGATTATTCTGAAAAAAAAAATTGAAAAAAAAAAAATATTGAAAAAAGAAAAAAATTTCATTGTCGGAATTTTATTACCACACATAGTCGGCCAAATTTGAGTCACGGCCAAGCGAGTAACCGACTGTGCTAGCGAGCCACACAAACATAATCTCAATTTTTAATAGGTTATGCGCGCAAGTTCTATTCGGGAAATGACGTCACAGAGGAATTTTATTTATGGCGCCGTCGAGATTACTTTAATGTAGTAAAATACTAAAATAAAAAAAATTAATTACAATTAAACTACACATCGAGATGAAACGAAACCTGTCCTATAACCTTCCTCATGTAATTATGTGTATGTGTAACAAATTTCACATTATTTGGTTATCTGGATCTTGAGTTATGCCTCTTATAAGTATATATATATATATATATATATATATATATATATATATATATGTATACATATATATATATATATATACGTTTTGTTTGTGCGTGTATATTGTCTATATAAACTAGATGAACCCAGCCATGCGTTGCTGTGGCTAATCCTACTTTAAATTATATAAAAATTATTTTAAAAAATACTGACGAAATAGTATTAATTGCACGCTTTATACTAATAGAAAAGAATAATCACTGAATTAAAGAGAACGATTTTACGAAAACCGTTTGATTAAATAATATTTTTGATTACAAAAGATGTGATGGCTATAAAATAATTTTATAACCGCTTACTTACTTACTTACTTATAATTTACTGCAATTTTGTGTCAAAATTTCAAAACAATTGACAAAGAACTTTCGGTGTAATGATGTCACGACTGACATCCTATTTACATTATATACATATATATATATATATATATATATATATATATATATATATAATATATATATATATATATATATATATAATATAGATAGATAGATAGATGATAGATAGATAGATAGGTAGATAGAAATATAGATAGATAGATAGATAGATAGATGATAGATAGATAGATTATAGATAGATAGATAGATAGATAGATAGATAGATAGATAGATAGATAGATAGATAGATAGATAGATAGATAGATAGATAGATAGATAGATGATAGATAGATAGAAATATAGATAGATAGGTAGATAGATAGATAGATAGATAGATAGATAGATAGATAGATAGATAGATAGATAGATAGATAGATAGATAGATAGATAGATAGATAGATAGATAGATAGATAGATAGAGAGGACCGTTTGACAGAATACCTGACCCAGTTAACAGAATACCTGACCCAATCAACAGAATACCTGACCCACTCAACAAACTATACTGTTCTAGTTCGTTGCCACAAGGGCACATCGCGCTTAAAGTTCAATAACAATTACTGTTTAGCTTGTTGATTCAATATTTCCAATTATATTGACATTCCAACCATCGACTCTTCAATCATTTACACCGGTGGTACAAATCAAGGATGTTTATTCTAGCTGCTTGCTCTGAGCAGAAATATAATCTCAATAGCTAAAAAATGTTGTCCAAGCCTGCGTGCTGGAGTCCTTCTAAGATGAAAATGTGGAACTAAACAGATGTAGAAATAAAGAATATTTTATAGATGATCATTTAATTCAAGTGTGACCGTACTGGAATATAATCTTCATCGTAAAAATATCGTATTCGTTGCATTTCTAATAGATTTTTTTAAAGAATTTTAATAAATTGTTTTTCTGTACGTGATATGACAACTGCATTCTGATGTGCCCCACTGTTGTTATCAACACGACACACTGTATTGTGATGGGCATCACTATTACTATCAACGAGACACTGTAGTTAATGTGTGAATGTTGGATTGACTCACACTGTAGATATTGTGTGAATGTTGGATTGACTCACTCTGTAGTTAATGTGTGAATGTTGGATTGACTCACAGTGTAGTTAATGTGTGAATGTTGGATTGACTCACACTGTAGTTAATGTGTGAATGTTGGATTGACTCACACTGTAGATATTGTGTGAATGTTGGATTGACTCACACTGTAGTTAATGTGTGAATGTTGGATTAACTCACACTGTAGTTAATGTGTGAATGTTGGATTGACTCACACTGTAGATATTGTGTGAATGTTGGATTGACTCACACTGTAGTTAATGTGTGAATGTTGGATTGACTCACACTGTAGATATTGTGTGAATGTTGGATTGACTCACACTGTAGTTAATGTGTGAATGTTGGATTAACTCACACTGTAGTTAATGTGTGAATGTTGGATTGACTCACACTGTAGATATTGTGTGAATGTTGGATTGACTCACTCTGTAGTTAATGTGTGAATGTTGGATTGACTCACAGTGTAGTTAATGTGTGAATGTTGGATTGACTCACACTGTAGTTAATGTGTGAATGTTGGATTGACTCACACTGTAGATATTGTGTGAATGTTGGATTGACTCACACTGTAGTTAATGTGTGAATGTTGGATTAACTCACACTGTAGTTAATGTGTGAATGTTGGATTGACTCACACTGTAGATATTGTGTGAATGTTGGATTGACTCACACTGTAGATAATGTGTGAATGTTGGATTGACTGCGATGTGGTTCTTTTTTATCATTGTCTCTCCCTCCATATCCCAGCTTCCATCTTGTTTTGAGACCGTAATCGCTAAGAGGCGAATTAAGGTAGGATTAAGACCTGGAAGCAGAACACTATTGTGGTCCATTAAAAATTAGACACATTAAAACACACTGTCAGGCCTTGATTAACGCTGTTCCGTTTAGCGCTGTTTCGTTTAGCGCTGTTCTTTTAACCAAGATACACATTTTTTTCAGAAAAGCATCAAATATTTTTTTAAAGACAAATAAAACCTGATGGTAAATCTTACGACCTTTTTTTCATATTAACAACAATAATTAGTCTGGTATTGTGAAGTTCCTGTAAGGATAAGATGAAATCTTTCAGATCCTATAATCCTCTAATGGTACTGTTTCCACGGTTCACTTCTTTCATCCCCACCATAGCAAATAATACAATATCATCGGAGATCAAACCAGAGACCCTCAGGTTAACTGTCGAGCGCTTTATACCATAACCATCCACGTCTGGTAGTGAGTTTGGTTTTACTATGTAATAAATTCTACATACATATTTACTATACCAGTGTACATACAAACTTACGATACCAGTCTACATACATATCTACGATATCGGTCTACATACATACTTACGATAACATTCTAGATACATATTTACGATTTTGGTGTACATTCAATAATTGCAAAAAAGTAGAATACAAATTACTATGAAGAGTGTGTATTGTATATATATATATATATATATATATATATATATATATATATATATATATGACAGTGTCCGATTTCGGGGACAAAGTCGGGGTGGGTGGAATAAGCCATCATTAAAACATTTTATTTTGACAGGAGGGGGAGGGAGTGGGTTGTGAAGCTGTCAAATGTGATCGGCTGGGGAGGAGCTATAAATCACAAAGAGGTCGTTACATAATAAGTGAACAATCTCTTTCTGCCTATCTGGTAGCGCCATTTTATAAATGTCATTTATTTATATCTACATTAACAGCAGTGGATGTATAATTGAAAGCATTACCAAATGGTTTTTTTCAAGAGTCAAAAAAAAGTTAATGTTGCTGCATCAATTAATGTAAAGACATATTAAGTTTAATATATTGTAATCACACAAGTACAAGCTTTTAATTTTTGTTTTGATAATTTATATAGAAAATTGTATGACATAATGAGCTGTTTTATTACTTTTTAGCGTATTTTATAAAACCTATTTTAAAAAAAAATATATATATTTTTACATCTTCTTTTTTATTTGTTAGTTTTGAAGGAATTGAACATTCTATTGTTTTACCAACTTGAATATAATTTCATTGATTTAGAAAGTCTAAATAAAGCAAAAAAAAAACTTCTCTATTTTGCGCACTTATGAACTGGTGCTTTGCTGCGTATTTATTTTGACTTCCTAGCCTTCATCCTTTTCCCCCAACAAACATAACTAAAAAGTAATTAGTTTTATAATTTTACTATATAATAATTAATGGACTGTAAACTATTAAAATCGTGTGTAGTCTGCATAGATATATATATATCTATATATATCTAATGTGTGAATGTTGGATTAACTCACACTGTAGTTAATGTGTGAATGTTGGATTGACTCACACTGTAGATATTGTGTGAATGTTGGATTGACTCACTCTGTAGTTAATGTGTGAATGTTGGATTGACTCACAGTGTAGTTAATGTGTGAATGTTGGATTGACTCACACTGTAGTTAATGTGTGAATGTTGGATTGACTCACACTGTAGATATTGTGTGAATGTTGGATTGACTCACACTGTAGTTAATGTGTGAATGTTGGATTAACTCACACTGTAGTTAATGTGTGAATGTTGGATTGACTCACACTGTAGATATTGTGTGAATGTTGGATTGACTCACACTGTAGATAATGTGTGAATGTTGGATTGACTGCGATGTGGTTCTTTTTTATCATTGTCTCTCCCTCCATATCCCAGCTTCCATCTTGTTTTGAGACCGTAATCGCTAAGAGGCGAATTAAGGTAGGATTAAGACCTGGAAGCAGAACACTATTGTGGTCCATTAAAAATTAGACACATTAAAACACACTGTCAGGCCTTGATTAACGCTGTTCCGTTTAGCGCTGTTTCGTTTAGCGCTGTTCTTTTAACCAAGATACACATTTTTTTCAGAAAAGCATCAAATATTTTTTTAAAGACAAATAAAACCAGATGGTAAATCTTACGACCTTTTTTTCATTTAAAAGAACAGAAAAATAGTTCATTATATAGTACACATATTTATATTAATTTATCATTACTTAAATTAATTGGCATTATATATTGTTACAGATAACAAAATGATCAAAAACTCTCAGTATGTGGGATAAATAACAAAAAAACCAACAAATAAAAAAAAAAATATAAATAAGTCAAGAATATATGAAATACAATAGAGAACAAATAAACTCAGCAGACAAACCCAGTAAATCAAGTAGGTATTTATGTATTAAAATGATTGTTACACCCTGTAGGGTGGAGAGTGAACGCTGAACAACTAAGCTGGTGATTAGTTTCTGAGTTTAAAGTGCGGAGATGGGGGAGGGGTCGGGTTTTAAAAAAATATAGAGAGATAACATGAGATTGAAACGATAAAAGTACATAATACACACGTTTAGACTTGTGTAGCACTTTTGTAGAGATAATAAAGATAAAGTAAGAAATAACTGTTATACTTGTAGAAATAATGTAGACTAAAACTGTAGCGTGATTGTATAGATAATACTGTATGCTGCATGATAAACTGTATGCTGCATGATAATACCGTATGTTTAACGATAATACCGTATCCTGCACGATGATACTGTATGCTGCATAATAATACTGTACGCTGCATGATAATACTGTATGCTGCATGATAATAATGTATGATGCATGATAATACTGTATGCTGCATGTATGTCTCAATAACTATGTCACAGTTGTACAAATAATTTAGTACGCAGTATTTAGTACAAAAAGAAAAATATCATGTGAGTGTTATCTTTTTTTTTTCTTAGCGAGGACTTATAACATCAAAATGAGAAAGTTATATTTATATATATATATGTTGCTTTTGTTATACTCATAGTTATATATAGCTATGGTTATACTGGAGTCAAAGGCCACTATAACAACGGAAATAATTGTCGCGAGATACTGGGTCCAGAAATACAAAACTAAAACTTTCCACATTTTGACTCTCTGAGACAAAGCTTGCAGTAGTAACAACGAGATGGACTTCACACGTACCCATTGGCCCCGCTATTCAGGGGAGGTAATAGGGCGTCACTTATCAAGCCACCACCAACCAGGACCTGCATCTACTGTATAGTATAGAATATTTTTTTTTTTGCAGATAATGTAATAGTGTTCGTTGTCCGGTCTTGGTGACACTCATGATAGTTACACTACTGCCATGACATGATTAAAAAAAGAAAACATAATTATTAGGTCAACACCTGGACACTCTACCATTCGGACACATGTCTCTGTTATTAACCATGATGATATGCTTGTACATATATTCCGGTGTCCAACGCTGCGCCAGAAGTTTTCAAATGAAAGCTGGGGCAAGGATTAAAACCCATCTTTCTGCCATCCTTGCAGATGATAGCGGGCACACTCACCCCGCCGCTCTGTAGGTATGGCAGACGTGCATCAGCGCCGCCAACAATGCGGGTGTGGTAGGCACACTACACCCTACCATGCTGGCAATGGCGGCGTTAAAAAAAAATAAATAAAAAATTAAAAAAAAAACAACAAAAAAACAACCTTTGTGTGATTTACAAACAACATCACATGCCCACTCAAAAACAAGAGTCTTTTAATATGATCCAGGCCAACTTTCAGAGACATCAGGGGGACCTTGGCTTAGGTATTTTAGCGGCCCCCTGATTGTAACATATACCATATGAATTAGCTCTTGAATGTGGTCCTAAGAAAGAAAGGGGGCCATTTGTGGTCATGTAGATAAAAACGGCTCTGCTTGTAAAGTTAGTGGGAAAAAAAATAAAGGTCATCCCCCCCACCCCACCAAATCCACTTTTCCCGTCTTAACTGATGTAAAGTTGATGAACTTCTAGCTGAAATTAAATTCATTATGTTGATACATATTAAAGTCTATACCATCCAGTCTGAACGTTTAGTCGCTGAGTGAATGCACTCACCGCTCCCACCCAGCCTCAGACACAACACAGAGAAAATTAAAACTTTCTCAATGTCTCTCTTTTGTTAGCTGAAAAACTTCCTGGCATTTAATCTCACCATTAACAAACAATTCTAGATTAGACTATTGATCCAGGAGAACAAGATCACACGCACAAACACACACTAACACAACACAAACACACACTAACACAAACACATGCTAACACAACACAAACACACACTAACACACGCACAAACACACACTAACACAACACAAACACTCACTAACACACGCACAAACACACATTAACACAACACAAACACACACTAACACAACACAAACACACACTAACACAAACATACACTAAAACAGCACAAACACACACTAACACAGCACAAACACACACTAACACAACACAAACACACACTAACACAACACTAACACAAACAAACACTAACACAACACAAACACATACACTAAAACAACACAAAAACACACTAACACAACACAAACACACACTAGCACAACACAAACACACACTAGCACAACACAAACACACACTAGCACAACACAAACACACACTAACACAAATACATTTGTTCACATTTTTATTTCTTGTTTTCTGTCTCTAGTTCTTGCCAGGGTTTATAAAAAAAGAAAAAAGGAAAAAATAAATAAAATGTTGAAGGAAGCTCCTGGTATAAAATGTAAATAAGATCTTGACAAGTGGCGTTGCCAAGGCGACTTAACATGAAGAATAGTCTTTGACGGAGTAAAGTGACTTAAAAGAGATCCATTAAGGGTTTGTACAGTCTCATCCAAACATTGCTTACAAGATTTGAATTTTCAGATTCTCGGCTGGAGAGGGGAAATAACTTTATGCGGTGGAAATCTCTCTAGTTTGCAGGCGGCTTTAGCATCGAATTACTATTTCCACTAGATATATGCCATTTCGAACAAATGGAACGTGTTATATTTCACATGTCATGAATATTTATAGATTTTTTTAAAATTTAATTTTTTTTTTAAAGATATAAGAATTTGATATCTGAGCTTGCCGGATGGAAAACGTCTCATATCATCGCAGCGGTTTGTGAGCGAAAGAAATGATGTCATACTACTGTTTTTATTGCATTTGATTATCATCGTCGAATCTTTTGCCAGACATGTGTCTCAGTTCACGTCAATTACCTCGGTTGTCGTCGATTTCCCAAAGTATATTACTCTCGGTGCATGCGATTGTTTCGGTTTTCGTTCGTCGTTTCATTACGTTAACCTGCCCAAGTAACACAGCTGCTAATTCATGAAAAAAGTAAGTGTCAGCACACAGTCACCTACTCTATTGCATGCTAGTGAGTACTGCCTACAAATAACTCTTAAACAGATTATATTATGATGTTAGTTTCGTATTCTCTGAAGATGACAATGCCTCTGGTGCACCTTGTTATTGCTTACTGGATATATGTCATTTATGAAACTTAAAAAATAAACTTCTTGTGTAATGTTATTCCTTCTAAATACATATCATTTATTGTTTTGTTAATACATATAATTAACACTTCGTTTGTTTATTGATTTTTTTGTTTGATTTGGCTTTATTTCGTCTCCATTCATTTTATCTCCATTCGACTCACAATTGAGCAGGTTGATGTGGCAGTTGATGCACCATACAATCGACCCAAACGTCTTGAACACTGAAGACCTTTAATCTAGTAAGAGAGCAACACAACTGATTCTATTCAACAAGCCTATTCAATTAGATTTTGTTTTTAAAAAATGCTGAACGCATTACTGCATCCTATCCCGGAAGGGAGCAGGACGTAGGGGAGGATCCATGATTTTTATTATCAGTTTTATAACGCATAGAAAATAATGTGTATATTAGTCAAATATTTAATAAGATGGTCATTTTATTCGAGTTCTAGCTGACCGCTCCTGTCATAAAGTGCCAGTGTTGCCAGATGTTTTTAACGAAAACCTCTGAAACTCATTCCGCCAAAAGAAAAAAAAACCCGCTAGATAAGTAAAAATGTAATGAAATATTAAAGTTATTTTCCATTTTGATTTTTATTTATGTTATATATATTTTTTTGTATTTACTTAATGTAAAACTTTGAAAACGGAAAAAACGTTAAGAGACCAAAAAAAAAAACTGCTCAAACGCTTGGTAAGACAATGGTGAATTCGCCTTTCTTATCCCCACTGTGAGCCGTACCCGAAATGAAGCCCCCCTCTCTTTCTCTACGCCCCTCCCCACAGTTGAAGTGCTCCTCCTAATGTCCTCCTTTGTGTCGGAACTCGCTGCTTGCAATGAGGGTGTGCCATAATGTTGAACTGATAACACCTCTTGATGAGGGTGTGCCATAATGTTGAACTGATAACACCTCTTGATGAGGGTGTGCCATAATGTTTAACTGATAACACCTCTTGATGAGGGTGTGCCATAATGTTGATCTGATAACACCTCTTGGTGAGGGTGTGCCATAATGTTGAACTGATAACACCTCTTGGTGAGGGTGTGCCATAATGTTTAACTGATAACACCTCTTGGTGAGGGTGTGCCATATTGTTGAACTGATAACACCTCTTGGTGAGGGTGTGCCATAATGTTGAAATGATAACACCTCTTGAGTGGAACGATGGTTTAGATATGTTTATTATTTAAATAACAGTAGATTCCATTTATTACAAACGTCAACAATTTTTTTTTTACCTTTTTAAGGGATGGGAACCCAGCAGCCGCCTATTTTGCCTAAGAACTACTTTGGATAAAAGAAAGTAACTTGAATTTGTTATGATATTGAAATATAAGGCTACATTGCGTAGACATAGTGAGATGTCAACACAGTCTAGCGATGAAAAATCTCCACATCAAGAAAGGAATAAAACAGGAAGATGAGATGAATTAATGACAATTAAAATATTTCATAACAAATCGTTTTCAAAGTCATCTTGTAAGTAAGCAGAACGATAATTGAAAATTGATGGAAAGAAGAAAAATACGACACATACAACGAGATCAGCTGTAAAGAGTTTATTCTCTCATATCGAATGTAAAACTCACTCCGATTGGTCAATTGAACACGCCATTCGGTTAAGAGCACCATTAAATCTTCCCTTCAGTTTCCTTAGCTCTCGACGATGGATCATCGACATTCGTAAAACTAGGTCAGACAAACTGATCACCACCCCCCCCCCCCCAAACTCATCATTCGGTCCCGTCTAACTGTATACCACCTAAGTTGTTTGAAATTGTACTTTTGTAAATAACAAAATTAATTTTAAAAAGAAATATCTGGTTTGATGTCAAAATAGTATTCTTTCATATTTTCTATATCTAGCTACTTTAAAAATCAAAGAATGTCATACATCGTATAAATAAATGCACGGATATGGATTGGATAAGTCCAATGATGCAAACATTAATAGAATCACCTTAGTGGTTCCTTCCGTCCAACTTTATATCTAACTATCTATCTATCTATCTATCTATCTATCTATCTATCTATCTATCTATCTATCTATCTATCTATCTATCTATCTATCTATCTATCTATCTATCTATCTATCCATCCATCCATCCATCCATCCAACCATCCATTCATCCATCCATCCATCCATCCATCCATCCATCCATCCATCCATCCATCCATCCATCCATCCATCCATCCATCCATCCATCCATCCATCCATCTATCTATCTATCTATCTATCTATCTATCTATCTATCTATCTATCTATCTATCTATCTATCTATCTATCTATCTATCTATCTATCTATCTATCTATCTATCTATCTATCTATTTACCTACCTATCTATCTATCTATTTATCTATTGCATGTATTGCTTTAATACATTAAAAAAGAACAACAAATATATATATATATATATGTATATATATATATATATATATATATATATATATATATATATAATGGCTACTGAAAATCTGATAATAATTTTTCATAAAATAAAACAACATTAAAATTAGACTAAGATCTATTTCATATGAATATTATACCTATTCTTCTTTCACATGTTAACATCCTTATTCTTGTGCTTATACAGTAATAGAGACATTGGAAAATTGAAATCAATAATAATTAGTGATGTGATGATTTTAAAATTTTTATCGATGCCGATTCGATTCCGATTCCTCCCGTCATATGCTTTAAAAAAAAAAGAAAACAAATATTTAATCATATCTTCTTCATTTTCAGAAATGACCAGTGGGCAGTATTCAGCGGCAGATAAAGAATAAGTTCAAAAGAGAGAAAAGAAAATTGTTACATTTATCTGGCCAGAAATGGTGCAATTAATTTCAATATAGAGCTTAAAATAGTTTGAATACGAAACTGACCTCTGAGCTGCAAATGAGGAAGAAATGTTGTAAGATAGAATTGGCCACAATTATGATAGGCATTCATTGAATAAAGTATCATACATTATTGTAAGCAGATACACTTACAGACACACACAAACACACCAGGCCCGTAGCGTGCGGGCCCCCACTGCGTTTTGTCTGGCCCCCCCTGCTTATTTTTTCTACTTAGTAAAATGTTATACCTTGCCCCCCCCCCTTTTATTGCCTAGCCCCTGCTGTAGATTGCCTGGTCCCTCCTGTAGAATTTTCACGCTACGGGGCTGAAACAAACATGCACTCACACAAACACGGAACTATGGACGAGAGATACACACTGACACATAAAGACACCTGACACACAAACATACACTCACACAAACACGGAACTATGGACGTGAGATACACACTGACACATAAAGACATCTGACACACAAACATACACTCACACAAACACGGAACTATGGACGAGAGGTACACACTGACACATAAAGACACCTGACAAACTTACAAACAACTATTGACTGGAGATACATTACACCACCATGTGCATAGGTGACGTTACAAAATTCACCTGTACTCAAATAACAAATAACGTCATAAAGATACCAAATGTATGAAAATGACGTCACTTGACAAATCACCACATGTGTACGGAATGGTAATGCTGATGTCCGGACACCGTCGGGATGTCTTTAGCGCAAACCAATAAACACCTTTAAAGTACGAATGCGAAGTGACGAAGCGATCTTCTACTGTTGGAGTCTTTGTGAACTGATGTCATTTCAGGGCGTATTTTAATATCTATGTCAATCAATGTAGTGATATCATACTCATCTAGAGTATATATAACGATATTACTGCATCGCAATGTGCAAGGTGATACTAAAGTCACACAATTTACCAATACGATAACTCATGACGTCATACTACACCACCATGATGCCACGTGACAAAATATCTCATGTTTGATAAGCATACGGATGGTAATACTGACCAACAAAAGCGAATATAGGATGTCGTTGGCTCAAAGGGAGGCACACATTTTACACTGTAAAGAGCTATTTAACAAAGTTATCTTTTACTGTTTAGTGTCATGCAGTGCACTGTGGTCATTTCATGTCATGATATGTATTTCAATAAATGTATTGATGTCAAACTAAGCTAGAAGATGTAATAATGTTAGACAGTGGCGTAGCGAGCTTGACTCGCGCCGGGGCACAATACCTTTTTAGCCCCCCCCCCTTCGGGAGCAGCGTCCGGGGTAAGATGCCCCCTCACTACGCCACTGATATTAAGTCTCCATAATGTGCAGGGCAATTATTTCACAAATACGCTAAAAGACGATGTGTTGTATACATGTACCACCGTGTATACATATGACGTAACGAATCGATTTCGGAATCGAAAATTAGGTGATGAAAATCACATTCAATTTAATTGCGATTACGATTCGCGAAAAAAAGTTCCGATTCTTTCAATTCTCCATTCCAATGAATCAACCCATCACTAATAATAATCAAATCTTTGAAAAAGCCACAAAACAAAACAGTAAAAACGCAATCATATACAAATATTCTTAACAGGTGGAAATCCGATGACTTCTCTCAAGTTATTTCAAAATAATATCGTCATCAATACTCTCTAAACAAATACTTATCCAACATTTCAGTGTTTACCATTATACAACGTCATGATTTATCATCATTCAATCTAGTACTTAAACATCGAGGCCATTTACATCTATGATCGAGGCTGTGGATAATCTTCTAATCGTATTCTAGAATGCCCGCGTATCTTTAAGAATGGAGAAATTGGATATAATAAGCTGCGTAAGAGGGGTTTATTGTCGTGAAAAATTTCGTTATTTTTTAAATGCACAAGTAATCCTGATGATATTAATGTTCGTAGAATTTTTTTTTCTCTGAATATTTATAATAGTTTATATGCCTTCATGTTATTGACACAAAAGTTGTAAACAAAGAATACATTATATCAATGTACTTAATTTAATCATTTTAAATCTTCTCACACATTTTCATTATTGACCATTATTTGAAAATGAAAAGAATATTATACAAGGAAAAAATCAACATCAATCTCCAGCGATTCGGTAATAAATCTTTGGTGTCAATCTTTTCAATTTATTCTGAGATCAATAGTTCAGTAAGTATTTGCATTTTATGGGGTATGATGTCTATTTGTATGAGGTATGATGTCTATTTGTATGGGGTATGATGTCTATTTGTATGGAGTATGATGTCTATTTGTGTCTATTTGTATGGGTATGATGTCTATTTGTGTATATTTGTATGGGGTATGATGTCTATTTGTATGGGGTATGATGTCTATTTGTATGAGGTATGATGTCTTTTTGTATGGGTATGATGTCTATTTGTATGGGGTATGATGTCTATTTGTATGAGGTATGATGTCATTTTGTATGGGTATGATGTCTATTTGTGTCTATTTGTATGGGGTATGATGTCTATTTGTATGGGGTATGATGTCTATTTGTATGGGTATGATATCTATTTGTGTCTATTTGTATGGGGTATGATGTCCCTTTGTATGGGGTATGATGTCCCTTTGTATGGGTATGATATCTATTTGTGTCTATTTGTATGTGGTATGATGTCTCTTTGTATGGGGTATGATGTCTATTTGTATGGGGCATTATGTCCCTGTAAAGATACGATGTAATCTTTTGATCCGAAGAGCGAACCATTAACGACGATTGTGAATTTTTTGTTTTTGTTGTCCATACAAAAACTATCACTATAGCCAAGACCTGCACACACCATGGACGACTACATTCTATGTCCGTGTATTGTTCTCGTATCCATCCAACTCCTCTGGGGGTAATAGGGTCTCAACTGCAGTTCCCCGGGGGGGGGGGGGAGGTCTAGGACAAGCCCTCTCAGTTGTGACCAACACATTCCTACCTTTTTTTTTTGTTCATGTGTGCAACATCCACATTTTGACCCACACAATGTATATATTGCTCTTACTTTGATTAACAGAGACACTGACCCCCCCCCCCACCCCCATGCCAGTCCCCGGGTTAGCCCCTACCCTAAGTGGCATACAGCTTAATCTAAGCAGTACCAGTGATCTTGAATTAATTCTTTGTTAGTCTGGGCGGAGAAGAAAAATAACCCAAGTGACGCTTGTATCTTATATGATGGATGGTATCGATTACCCAGTGGGCTGTCTCCCCCCTTCACCCCCTCAGCCCACATCCTATTCAGTATGCCTTCGTCATGTTCTTAAGAGTTTGCATACCGATATGACCTTCACCTCCTGAGGTTAGATAGTGAGTCACGAAAAGTCACTAAATTAGATTTCTTGGAGATCTGGTCAGTAATGGGGAGAGGAGGGATGAAACATGGATATCTAGATATAACACCAGGATAGACAACCAAACAAAATTTCATTCTAGCCGTGTACGGTTTAGGCTGACGCAAGGATTAAAGCCCAACAGACGGCATACAATAAAATGTGACTTTTTATGTCTAGTATAATATTTTTATTTAAAAAAATGCTTTCTAAATACTTTCTACTAAAAAATAATAGTCAATTTTTATTTTAACAATAATTTCTCGTAAATAAAACAACGCTATCAGGTGACCCACCGAACGCCATTTTGATTTGTTTACGTTTTGTCAGTCACTTCGTCTACACTAAAATGGACTCTTCTTCTTCCTTTGGCTCTACAGCCCATTTAGGGCCCTGGCCTGCCATACTACACTTCTCCACTTTTCCCGATCCATGGTCTTCTTCCTCCACTCTCTCACTCCTATGGCTTTAAGATCTTTCTCCACTTCCTCCAACCATCTGCTTCTTGGCCTGCCTTTAGGCCTTTTCTCATTAGGTGTTGTCTTATAAATCGTTTTTGGACCTCTATTGTTTTCCATTCTTTCTATGTGCCCTACCCACCTTAATCTATTCATTTTAATTTCAGCTGTTATATTTGGTTCTTCATACAGTTCGTACAGCTCTGAATTGGTTCTACTTCTCCACTCGTTATTGTCCTTTACTGGCCCATATATTTTCCTAAATATTTTCCTTTCCCAAGTGTTTAGCATATTTTCTGCTTGTTTGCTGATGGTCCATGTTTCACTACCATATGTTACTGCTGGCCGGATCATTGTCTTGTATATGGTTTTTTTAATTTTTCTGGAGATCAGTCTGTATTTCAGTATTTTATGCAGTGTATAATATATTCTGTTCCCTACTTCTATTCTGTTTTTTATCTCTATCATTATATCGTTTTTCTCACTTATTGTTGATCCCAGGTATTTAAAGTTTTCTACTCTTTCAAATGCTCTATCACTGATTTTGAAAAATTTTTCTCTTCCTTCTTTTTCATTTCTTTGTAACAGCATATATTGAGTCTTTGTTTCGTTTACTGTTAAACCTGCTTTCTGAGCTGCTGTATCTAATTCTATGTATGCTTTTGCTATATCCTTGCTTTGCTTTCCTATCAATGTTATGTCATCAGCATATGCAAGGTATTGGATGGGTTCTGTAAATATTGTTCCGTTTTCATAGACTTTGTTTTTTCACTTCTGAGGTAGTGTGTTATAGTTCCTCGCTTATCCAACTGTACGTTTCTTGTGACTTTTTCTAGGGTTAAGTTGAAAAGTATGCACGAAAGGGAGTCTCCTTGTCTAAGTCCTTGGTTTACTTTAAATTCTCTTGAGTTTTCCCCTTGGATTTTCACTTTGCTTCTTGAGTTGTTTATTGTCATACGTACTAGTCTAATGAGCTTGTTGGGGATACACAACTCCTGCAATGTTTTGTAAAGATAATTTCTATTGATGCTGTCATATGCCATCTTGAAATCTATGTACAGCTGATGTAGGTTTATATTATGCTCATAACATTTTTCTAGAGTGTTTCGAAGGGAAAAGATGTGGTCTGTGGTTGCTCTGCTAGGCCTGAAACCACATTGATAGTCACCTAATACTGTTTCACTGAAATTCCCTATTCTGCAGGCTATTATTTTTGTTAGTATTTTATAAACAGTGTTGAGAAGTGAGATTCCTCTGTAGTTGTTGCAGTTAAGTTTCGAACCTTTCTTGTGTAGCGGAACTATTAAGGCTGTTTCCCATTCTGTTGGCATTATCTCTTCTTTCCATATTTTATTGACCATCCTGTGTATTTCTAAGTGTAGTGTGCGTCCTCCATATTTGAGTAACTCAGCATTTATGTTATCTTCTCCTGGTGCTTTATTGTTTTTGATCTTTTTAATAATATTATTTATTTCTTCTATGGTTGGTTCTTCTATTTCTGCCCCATCGTCCTCTGCAATGTTTGGTACATCATTTTCGCTGTCAGTTTTAATGTTCAGCATTTCTTCAAAATATTCCGCCCACCTTTCTAGAACCATTTCATTTTCTATAAGCAGGTCGCCTGATTTGTTAAGACACATGTGAGATCTTGCTTGGAAGCCGTTAATTTCCTCTTTGATGGCCATGTACATTTTTCTTGTTTCTTTTTCTTTTGAGTATTCCTCAAGTTTTACTAGTTTTCCCTTTTTCCATTCACGTTTTTTCTTTCTGCATATTTTGGTGGCCTTCCTTCTAGCCTCAGTGTATGCGTGAGTTGACTTAAAATGGACTCAGATTCTGATTATTTAGAGGAAAATAAACTTGATTCAAGTGACAAAGATGAAACTTGGGAGCTCATTACTTCTTCAGATGACTTTGAAGCGGAAAATATTAGTTTTAATTCAAGTTTTCAACACTTCCAAACTCACATGTGTAAGTATTGAACCAACATGCTTTGACTTTGTCTTAATGATCTTTATGTTTATTTATTTATTCATTTATTTATTCTTTAGAACTTAAGATGTGGGAATAGTTATAAAATAAGAGAAAAGTATAAAGATTTATATTTTATTATATAAAGGTTTATGTATAAATATTATTTATTTAGTTCTCTACCGCTAGAATTACTGTTACTGTTTTATTTTTGTGTTATTGCCAATCGGCAGATTTTCGTAAACACAAAAAAAAACAAGCAATTAAGCCTGTTCCATTCTGGACACAGGACGTGTTAGCGCATTTTCATGTTATGTATATGTACGTATGCTATCTTTCAGTAAATATTATTAAATTTTGGAAATGTTTATAAATTCAATTGTGTAATGCATATATCTGTAAAAAAAAATTTATAAAGACGTTTCTTTATATTTGAAAAAAAATTATTTTCTCTTAAATCTAACTACAAGTGGTTTGTGGTTACTGAAATAGGACTCATAATTGAAAACATTCGAAATTATAGTCATTTAATCGTCCGAAAACTCCGTCAATTGTTGCATAGCTCTGATACTTTCAATTAAACTCAGAACACAAGCTTACTATTTCATTTGATGAGTTTCTTAATAAATCTTGGTGAAACTACGTGCTGCAGTATTTCGCACCAAATGAACGGGCTATTGAACGTACAAGGTGTATATATAATATATAAGCCCCTTATGAGCCCTGAAGCCCGGCCCTCAGAGGTCCTATCGCGAAATGAACTTTTGATGTACACATGGCAGGCCAAGACCTACAAAATGATATATACATCATGGGTCTAAGACTTATAGTTGCTGAGATATAGCGCTCCTTTATTAATATAGCTTATATAGTAAAAAACGGTACTAAGGCCCCTTTTACGGCCCTGAGAGGTCAGATCGCGAAATGGAAAAAAGTCATTTCTTGGCAGGCCAAGACCTACAAAATGATATATACATCATGGGTCTAGGACTTATGGTTGTTGAGATCTAGGGTGATGACGGACAGACAGACAGACAAAACGGGGACAAGTTTACATAATATTTACATATCTGTATTGATGATATTTTGTTTTCATCATTATAAAATAATTAATTGTAGCTCGATAAATAAGCTGAATTTTTATTTTTATTTATGGTTTTCTTTACATATTTTTTTTTATCCCCCAGGTCATGTGGCATGATGATATGAATGAATTGAATGACACATTACCAGAACCACCAAAGAATTTTCTACCTGAGAGGGATCCAGGCATTCAACAACTCGGAGGAGCTAAAACAAGGGAAGACATTAGGAAATTCTGCAATGCAGTGGCATTTTTAAAACTTTATTTTACTTTGGACTTAGTAATTCATATTTGTGACTAATAATAGCAATGCCAGACATTATGGACCTACAAAACCTTGTGTTTACCAAGGCTGGTTTGATCTTACACCAGATGAATTCTACAGATTCTGTGGACTTACATGTATGCTGGACTTGTTCAAGCACAGAACATTGACCGCTTCTGGTCTACTAAATCACTATACAATGGACTTTGGGCCAGAGCTTTTATGTTTCGTGATAGATTGAAATCTATAATGAGCTTTCTAAAGGTGTCTAATCCTCAAACTGAAGACAAAACCAACAAGTTATGTAAAGTACATTTTTTCTTTAACTTTATTAGATTGTAATGTATAAAATTGTTTCAGTCTTACCAAGATATATCAATAGATTAAAGAATGATAAGAAATAAAGGTAGATATATTTTTAGGCAGTACATAAGGGATAACCCGACTAAGTGGTGAATGAAGTTATGGGTATTAGCTGATTCTCTTTCTAGGTATACTTATGATTTTCATTTATATTTAGGTAAACAGGATAATGGGCCTTTTGGATTGGCATATGGGGTGGTAATGAAATTAATTAAATCTTTAGCTAAAGAGGGGTATAAATTATTAGTCGATAATTTTTATACTACTATACAATTATCTAAAGATCTATGGAATTTAGGGGTAGGAGCATGTGGAACTATTCTTAGGACATGTAAAGGTATTCCCCAATCTTTGAAAAATATAAAAGACTTTGAAAAAAAATCTAAAAGAGGGGATATGAGATGAGTTAGAAAGGGAGTTATTGACAGTACGATGGAGGGACAATAAAACTGTTTCGGTTATGTCCACTATGCATAATGCAAATGGATTTGGAACATTTAAATGACAAACTAAGTAAATGGGAAATTTTAGGAACTTACTGTTGACCAACCAACCATAATACAGGATTACAATAAATATATGGGGGGTGTAGATAAGAGTGACCAGTTGATAAATAAATATAATGTTCTATGAAAAATTATCATAAGCTGGTATAATAGTTACACTAATCTTGTAAAATATTTTTAGCAAAGTTATAAAACATACTGAAATTGAGCTTTGTTGTTATCAATGGACATTAGAATGTTAGTTTTTATAACTTAGATTTATATTTTTGAATTTTTCTTGTTGCATGGTCAATGTTGATCCCAGCAGATTTTTGGTCCTTTTTCTGTTAAAACACATCATTTTTAGAAATTTTTAAATATCTTTTGTATCTGATTATAATGTCTTCAAAAATATCCTACACAAAGAGAATTGAATGTAGTTTAATAAAAAGTAACTTTTATTGAAATGAATCATAATGAATTTTTTTTTCTTCTTTGTGTTTGTGAATTGTTTAATTGATTTATTTTTGTTTATTTTTTTCATCTAAACTTTTTAGAAATAATAAAATACTTGCATAATAATATCACTTTGAAACATATATTGTTAAAAAGCCCTTTCAATTTACTACATTTTCATATATATACTATAATAACATAATTTTTCAAATAAAAGCTTTAGAGAAATATTAGTCGATAAAAATTTTAAAGACATTGACGAATTAAGATTGAAAAAGCTGGATGTTTTTTTTAACAATGTCAACAGAGGAGGGCTATTGAAGCCATCTGAGTACACCTTCTCTACTTGCCTACTAAATTGGAAAGTATTCAATTCATTGAAAAGATCAGCAAGTAGTCTGAAACTATTTCTAGGACAAACAAATAAAAAAAAATTGTTTAAATTGTTGATAGAGTAACAATTGATGAGTCATTGCTGATTGAAGAAATTATTTTTTTATTTCAATCATAATTTAAAAGAACTTATTTATGTTAAATTTTTAAATTGTTCGTCTAAAATTTATGTTAAGCAATTCAATGAGACTGTTCATGAAAAACCAACGAAAAATAATTAAATTGACAAAATAAAGATTTTAAATAAAAAAAATTTGTTATTAAAAGTTTTCAAACTTTAATTGCGTTTGTGTTTATTTCATAAAAACATAAGTACCAAATATACAAAACTGCTATTAAACATGAAGACTAACGCTAAACACTTGATTGTGTGTCAGCCTAAACCGTATTTTTTTAAATATTGGTTGTCCTTCCTGATGCTATATCAAGATTTCCATGGATGAAAGCATACAGAGAGAAAAAAAGGAGAGGGTAAAAAAACAGAATAAAGGAATTAGCCTGAGGGTTTGAATCCCTACATCCCTGGCGACAGGCTAAGAAGAGGCGACTTTAGCAACAATACTTAACAGACACAATATAAAACAGACTATTGACTTATGTTTGAGGTAAATACTTGTAGTTATTTACAGATGATGTATGGATGTATGTTGTATATGAGATGTAAGTTATCCACAGATGATGTATGTGTATGAAATACAATTGTTAAAGTTTTTTTTATGAATTGAATCAATGCCTATTTATGTAAAGGAACGTTTAGCATTCAATATTGTTAAGCCGTTTGTGCATTTTTTTTTCTCATTCGCATAATTTTATTCAGACCTTAATTGCAAATATGGACACGTTATTAGCATGGGTTCGACCCGTGGGTAGATGTCACCCTCGCCTTTAATACTCTCCGCCCCCTACGTAGACTCATACATATTACTTTGTAGTAAACTGATACAACTCTTGAATAACAGCTACAAATAATCCTCTATAATAAAATAATAGCGATTTGGGTTATGCGTTAAATCGAAAGTAAAGAATAAATAAAACAGTATTCCAGTTTAAAAAACAATCATGAAAAAATCGGATCTGCCCGAAACCAAAAATAGCCTAGCCTACCGATCAAGTCGAAGCAGAACAAAGTTTGCGATTTGTGATATTACGATTCAACCAGTGGCGTCACTAGGTTTGGTGTCACCCGGTGCGGTAACTCATGGTGTCACCCCTCTCATGACACCCCATAGACATACAGCATTCTTAGCAAAATTTATAAATAAATTTACAACGACAATAGAAGAATAAATAATTGATATCTATAGGTCAGTGCAAGTATACCAATAATTTCATTAAAATAATTAATAATAAAAAGTGCGCAGTGTCTGTTAATAATCGGAGATATTTTTATATTTGGCATTAATTTTTTTCGAAGCCTTATAAAGTCATGTGCTGTTAATAATCGGATATATTTTTATTTATTTTTAAAAATTAAATACGGCTTTGAATTATTTTAAACTACAAAATAAGAATATAGGCCTAAAACTAGATATTTTGCATTTTGGTGTCACCCCTTCCTTAACTATATAATGTTAAATATCCTTATTTTTAGACTATTTTTACTATATACGAACAGTTTTTAATATTGAAATCTAATAATCACCCAACTTCAAATCTTTCGACACGACTAAGAGTCTTCTGGGATAGTTTGAATAGACAATATGTAATCCTGCAGTATGTCGTCATAGTTTTTTGAAACCTATATTAAATTTTACTAATTTATTTTACCGAAAAAGAATAAATTAGACAGACAGATAGATAGATAGATAGATAGATAGATAGATAGATAGATAGATAGATAGATAGATAGATAGATAGATAGATAGATAGATAGATAGATAGATAGATAGATGGATGGATGGATTGATGGATGGATGGATGGTAGGATAGACAGACCAACAGACAGACATATATAGGGTGGGCCAAAAAAAGTGAGAACATCATATAAAATACGAATTATTTAATAATATAATGCTATTAATTGTATTGTTTCATGTAATATTGTTTGCAAAGTATTTAGCCAATCAGAATCCTGTTCAATGTGTCCTCCTTGCTTATCAACAACATTTTCCAAGCATAGACGCCACTCCTTTATGCTACTGTCAATACATCGCTGTCCCAGATTTCTCCACTCTTCAATTATTGCCAACTTCAGCTGCTCCACTGTGGTAAATTTTCGTCGAAGGTAGACTTTTTCTTGCATATCACCCCATATTGCATAATCTACTGGGTTTAAATCAGAACTGTTCGGTGGCCACATGTCTGGCTCAATGAAATTAACATTCTCCTGACGAAGAACGTTGATCGTATTTCTGGCTGTGTGAGAAGGAGCTCCGTCTTGCTGTAATGTCCTGTTTTCACGAACACATTCTGCTTGAATTACAGGCAACAAACCATCTCTCAGAACATACATGTTCACAATAGTATTTACTGTTTACTTTGACAACTGGTTCAACAAACACAATATCAGTTTTCCCCATTAGAGAAACACCAACTGATACCATTTCTACGCAATGTTCTCATTTTTTTTTGTATAAAGATAGAGATAAACATAAAAAAACAATGGCCATTCATTTATTACATAGTAAAGCCGTTCTACTAAGTGAAACTTGTTTGCTCTGAGAGCGCATGCGCATACGCGCATAGCTTAGAGGTAACACTGTTGCCAAGTAGAAGAATCGTTCTAAAGCATTTTAACTTGGAAGATACCTAAAATTTTGAAATTGGAGCAATTAGTGTACTTGGTTTTGACAGTTTTGACAGTTCATGAGACACTCTCTCCTACAGTAGTTCCTAAAATTGTACACTCGCGACCCGCTATTTCAAATATGTCGTTTTCGCTGAAATACCCAAACCTTCAAAAGGGTTAAAACGTCATTAAGCTTTTAAATGAGTTTCTCCTCTTTTATTTTGCACATTAACAAGCTTTCATTTTCGTAAGAAAGAGAGGAATAGAGTTAGTTATACCTCGACTCTCTCAATCCGTTAGCTACACAATTTTATTTTGTCGCGTCCCAAGTAAAAATTCGTTCAGTATCATTGTTTACTTAAAGTTGTCTTCGAGCACACCCGCCTAGTGCGCATAAAAAGTACAGCTGAGCGCACAAATGTTTTGAAAAGAAGACCTCTATACCGCAATAAATTGCACACATTTTAAATTTCATTCCGAAGTAGCGTACAGATAATAACTTTTGTCACAAATAGCCTTTATTTTTTCAATTTGAGTGAATGTCTTCTACAGTAGAAAGTGTTTGGTACAATGGGCCACCATACTGTGGAAGGATGGAATAAAGAAATTTTATTGTTTTCAAGGACATGCAGGTACTTTAATTTCAAGAACCAAATTAAGCACATTTATGTTACGTAAATTTCAAGAATTCCCCCCTCCCTGTCACATTTTATCCCACTTCAGCGATCCACCCCCTCTCTCTACAACAAAGGCATTACGTAATAAGTGAATGCCTACAAGCCAATTTTGAGAAAGATACAACTAACTAAATAATCTGTTCATTGCTGTTCTTTTACTCAAAAAAAAAATTCAAACAAATTATGTATCTACTATCTATAGACAATGGAAATATAAACAAACAATTATACCAAACAGTTTATTAACAACTTATAGCCTTGTACCATACTTGCGATATTTTCCCTGTTAAGTAACTGAACGAAAAAAAAAAAGACATTAAGTTGTACTAGTTGATTTAATTGGCCTTTATTTTCACAGAAGTTCAAAGTGATTAAAATGATCGTGTAGGCAGAAAAGATCTAATGGAACAACACGCCTAGAAGGTTTATTTGCTCTTTTAGAACAGGGGAGAATACAGGGGAGAGAAAAACGACGTAACCAATTGGATTCCAGTTTATTTCCATCTTCGTCTATGGCAACAAACCCTGGGGCAAAGTCTGATTTATGTCTGTATTCTCCTGAAACGCGAACATTTTAAAGTATAAAAAAAGATATGTATACATTTGCATACAATTCTGGAGGAATCCTAACGTTTTCATCCTTTTTCCTTCAACGGAAGAATTGTACACTGTTCCGAAATGGAACTAGAACAATTTAAAAAAACACATCAAAAAGAAAGTTTTTCATATCCAAAATATTAATATTGTTTCGGTAATATCAATAAATGTTTACTTATTTGACAGTAAAGTTTTAATAAAGGTAATTATTTATAAATCGCGTGTTAAATTGTTCAGCAGTCTGACGTCACCAGATATGTATAGAATTGAGTTAAAATATCTGACATAGACAAGTCTCACACATACGCACACAAACGAATAGAAAGTGAAGATGAAACAAGCGAATAAATATATAAATACAGAATTTAAGCTAAAAAATGGATCGTAGTGTTTTCAAAAAAGTGTTTATTTTAATAATAAAATCTTTTTTAACTAAACTGCTTCAATGGATATTTCACTTATAGAACTATGTGTGCATTTTAAAATCAATTATTGACTAGCTATTGAAGGAGACGGACACATTTAATGTCGCTAGTGACCTTCACTTCTGAATAATTTATAATCGGACTGCACTGGATAAATGAAATATGGAGAAAAAAATTCCAGAGGTCGACCAATAGTTAGCCGTATATTTTCATGTCAAGTTGACCTTTGTTGCACAACTGCCTCGAATGTAGTCTGACATATTAAACACAGAAATGATGGATCAAGGACATGGGTATTGATTTCCTAGTAAACTAAGAGAAATATTCAGTTTTTTATATGATATTTATTTAAATGGAACAAGTTATTTCGAAATTCATTGTTTTTTTTTTTTACACTATATGTCGGAATAGCAGCTTTTAAATTCATCTGCTGCTGTATATAAATATTTAAGTGCTACGCTTTTAAAAAGCACATAACATTAATGGTCATGGTGGCATTTTTTTAGTCCATAATACAGGACTTTTTTAATAGCGATGTGTACCTAGGCGTACCTAGGGATTTGGGGGCCCGGGGTAGTGGCCTCTTTGGGGGCCCCTGCATTTTGACATTCGACATCATAAGATGAGATAATGTACTTAAAAAATATATGAGTCTAAATTCAAATAGGTACAGTACATTAGTATAATTAACAAATAATAATCATTAAGACTCTTTTAATTAATAAATTTAATATTAGCGTTGTTTACTGACGAGATAATGTAGAAGTGACAAATCTCTATTCATATCGCCTCACGTCGTGCTTTCTGTGCAGCAAAGGCATCTATAACATCATTTAGATTAATGCTGTGTAGTATTTGACTAAACGACATTAAAGCCAAGCTGCTAAGTCTTTCTTGCGCCATTGTACTCCTGAGATAGTTTTTGATTCACTTGAGCTTTGAAAATGATCTCTCACATGATGCAGTGGAAGTGGCCTGAGTTAGCAGTATTCGCGGATGGAGGTTGCAAGGTTTGAGCCCATATCATTACCATAAGAAGAAGCCAGCTTCCTCAATAAGTCAATTGGTGATTGTGGTACTGGTTTGTTGGTGAAAAGTGCTCCTGCATCAATGACATCCTTGAACAAGCGATTAGCCTTTATGTCATCATACAAACAGGAAAAAGTAACAAAGTTTTTCATCAGCGTGACTTCATCCATAGTCTCCAACAGGTCTCTTGGTTCAAGAAGAAACCCAAAGGTGTCCACATGGTTTTCCAGCCTTTGGAATCTCTCATTGATCTCCATATGAATTATGTCCAGCACTTCTGTCGCAACACGTTTGAATTGCAGTTATATTGAGAGTCCAACATCAGAACTCAACTCCCCATCAAGTCTTTTCTTTCTTCTGGTTGTTTTGCCTACATGAAATCCATAGCATTCAATGCCTTCTTTTGCTCTTTCGGTGGATTGGGTGATCAGTTTCGTCCGTTTCTTTTCATTTTGCAGAAATCATGAAAGGTTCTTATTCTCTTCAGCAGCTTCCCGTATGTCCAGTTCAGACTTTTGTAGTTTCTTCTGAACTATATTGATTATGCGCAGGAAATTTGACCAGAATTCCAGATAGCAAAAAATTCATAATTTTCCACTGCATGAAGACTCTGTGCGCTACTTCTAGTGTCCATTCTTTTAGTTGTCGATTCAAAAAGTCTCTCCAACAGCTTGATGATTTTGTCAAGATGCAAGGAAACTGACGAAGTAGCTTCTTCTCTTGAAGACCACCTACTACTACTCTCCTTTTTTAGATTCCCGGCCCCAGCTTCTTTCAGTTTGGCCCATCTCTGGAATAAATTGGAAAAAACGTTGAACAATTCATGTACAGTTTCGAAAAGAGGTGACAGTTGCTGGATCTATCTCAGCAGAATAAAGAGCTGCCATGTTGAGAGAGTGATTATCACAGTTCAGAGATGTTACCATTGGATTTATTAAGAGACGTTTCTGCAGGCCAGACAGGAGGCCACTCATTGTGGCTGCTTTATCATTGGTTTCACCTCTGCAAAGATCAAAGTTCAGTCCAATTACATGCATCTGGCTTCACAATTTCAAAGTAGCCAAGGAATGATTCTTTTATTTCGAAGTTCTCGACATCTAAGTATCGAACTATAATGGATACTTGTTTTTGGTCAGAAACTTCTGAAGTGGAATCAAGCATCAAGCATCAGATTTGCTTGACTTTCCCAACAATTGATTCCCTAAATTTATTGCCCATCAAGTTTATGAACCTCTTCTAACTTCTACTTCAAAAAGTTTGTCTGTGGTGAACTCCTTCTTCATGTTCTTTCAGTATCTCAGGTTACTTCCATTTGGTGAAACCAACTCCAGGTTCGCTCAATGCAATAGATGTATTTTCTGATGCCCCAGAAAAGATTACACATGTATGCAAAAAACAAAAACAGACAATCCAAGTGTGGAGAGGAGGAGCCAAGATCGGTTGCATATTTCTCCTGTTGATAGCTTTTTGGTGAACCATTATGATGTATTGACCGATTTTAGTAAACTTTTTACCAGTTTTTAGACGCGTGTTGATATAGGTAAATTTGAAATCCTTAATGTGTGAGGAATTCATGCGACAGTGTCACTGACATATAAAACAATGTGAATAGCAAGATTACAATGCGGTGATATAATATTTAATTTAAAAATATTTTTCGGACACTCCTTTGGCGCCCCCCCCAAGCTGGGGCACCTGAAGGACTTTCGAATTAGGCCCCCCTCCCCTAGTTACGCCACTACGCTGTGTATATATTCTCTGGAATAGACTAAGTTGATTTTCTATTTTCAAACAATAAAGCTAAAGCCAAAAAAAAGCTTAAAAACTATCATCGTTAAAAAAAAGTAGCAAAAATTATACAAGATGAATGACCACATCTTCCTGAATGTACAAAGACTATTTCTTACATTAAGTATGATAATATACACACAAATAAAGCACAAAACTAAATATCAGTCGTGTTCCATTGTAAGAGGTTTTTTTTTAATCAATAAATCGCATTTCAAGTTATTCATTCGAGTTTTGGTGATATCAGATTCGTCGTTATTGTATTTTTCAATAACTACGAGATATGTTATAAAAATATGTATTTATAATTTACATCGATATTATTTTACATTGAGTCTATCTGTATCTTGTTTTAGAAGAAAATGGGTTTTAAAACAGCATCAACTTCAGAAACAGAAATTAGACGTACAGAACATTATTTCCTAGTTGAACCTTCACAACAGCTTTTTAGTTTTCAAAAATCCTCTAGACAAGACAAACAAATTTTATTCAATCAATTTGATGAGCCTAATTTTAGCCATCTTTTAGCAAATATATATTTAACATACACACACACAGAGAGAGAGAGAGAGAGAGAGAGAGAAAGAGAGAGAGAGAGAGAGAGAGAGAGAGAGAGAGTGAGAGAGAGAGTGAGAAATACACACACACAAGCGCTGTCTGAGCAGACGACAAAAAGAAGAAAGAAAACAACGACAACAACATGAACGACGTGATCCCATTTCGTCTGACACTGACATATATAGAATGAGAAATACGCAATAGAGACGTCACAGCTGGCTCCCTGCTGAATACCTCGACTTTATTTATGGGCTTTTATTTGTGGATTACATGGCTTACAGATGGGCTGGTCGTGTGAGGGGGGGGGGGGTGGAGGGACTAACAACTTGAGCAATACTCTGATTGGGGGGGGGGGGTGAGGACTGGGCAGTCCAGAACTTTGATTTATTTATATCATGGTGACAAGTGACTGGTGAAGATGGAATAACGTTATTGATATGCAGGCAACTGAGAGGCAGACTTGGAGAGAAGACAGATAGCTGGACAGACAATTATGATTTTTAAAAATGTTTGAAAGAGGTTAATACACATAAACAAAGAAAGACAACAAATGGACAGACACGGAATGGACAGACACGGAATGGACAGACACGGAATGGGCAGACACGAAATGTACAGACACGGAATGGGCAGACACGAAATGGACAGACACTGATTGGACAGACACGGAATGGGCAGACACGGAATGGACAGACACGAAATGGACAGACACAGTTTGGATAGACACAAAAGGCTTGGGTAAACGAAAAAAAAAGATTAAGTAGACCAGAGGTGGACTTGAATCAGTAGGTTAATATTATGGACAGACACGGAATGGGCAGACAGGGAATGGGCAGACACGAAATGGACAGAAACGGAATGGACAGACGCGGAATGGACAGACACGAAATGGACAGACACGGAATGGGCGGACACGAAATTGACAGACACGGAATGGACAGACACGAAATGGACAGACACGAAATGGACAGACACGGAATGGACAGACACGGAATGGGCAGACACGGAATGGACAGACACGAAGTGGACAGACACGGAATGGGCAGACGCGGAATGGACAGACACGAAATGGACAGACACGGAATGGGCGGACACGAAATAGACAGACACGGAATGGACAGACACGAAGTGGACAGACACGGAATGGGCAGACGCGGAATGGACAGACACGAAATGGACAGACACGGAATGGGCGGACACGAAATAGACAGACACGGAATGGACAGACACGAAATGGACAGACACGGAATGGTCACACACGAAATGGACAGACACGGAATGGGCAGACCCGGAATGGACAGACATGAAATGGACAGACACGGAATGGGCAGACACGGAATGGACAGACACGGAATGGGCAGACACGAAATGGACAGACACGGAATGGACAAACACGGAATGGGCAGACACGGAATGGGCAGACTGACACAGATGGACAAATACTGTCACAGACACATGCAGACTGACACAGATGGACAAATACTGTCACAGACACACGCAGACTGACACAGATGGACAAATACTGTCACAGACACACGCAGACTGACACAGATGGACACATACTGTCACAGACACGCAGACTGACACAGATGGACACATACTGTTACAGACACACTCACACTGACACATGCAGACAAACATAAATGGTTTGGCATCAATTGATATCAAATGAAGGAAATAGATTTTATAGACGGTTAATACAAAACACTTAATGAAAAAAAAAAGTTAAAAAAATAAAAAGAAATGTATAAGTAAGAATAAACGGTTAAGACTGGTGAACTAATGGACATTAATCCAATATCTGTTAAGCAAAAAAGTAAATAATGATACAGTGTATGTGAGAGAAATAATTATACTTTACCACGGTGTTCAGTTTTCTCTTTCATAGTCTCACATAAATGTCTGCTTTAAAATGATAGACCTACAGTTCACTTACATATATAAATGGACCTATACACACAATAAAAGGAAGAGACGGAATGTAAAAAAATGTTATTTTATTAGTTATCTTCTTTCTCTTCATTATTTACATTAAGAAGTGAAAAGGTCACTGGCGTATAAAATGAAATAGCTGGCCAGTTATTGAACTGGACAGTGTCCGTTCGGAGGATACCAACTCATTAAAGATTTGTCATCCGTCTTATAACAGGTCCTGTCTCTTAGGGATTTCAGAAAATGATACATCAACACAACCATTGCCTGTGTGGTACAGGTCTCATTGACGGTACATCAACACAACCATTGACTGTGTGGTACAGTCTTATTGATGGCAACTCAACACAACCATTGGCTGTGTGGTACAGTCTTATTGATGGCAACTCAACACAACCATTGGCTGTGTGGTACAGAGTCTCATTGATGGTACATCAACACAACCATTGGCTGTGTGGTACAGAGTCTTATTGATGGCAACTCAACACAACCATTGGCTGTGTGGTACAGGTCTCATTAATGGTACATCGACACAACCATTGGCTGTGTGGTACGGAGTGTTATTTGACAAAATGAGAGCTGTAATTGTATTTTACACATCGACTCAGACGACTATAGATTCAGGACCGATGGTATGGGGCATTCAGAACATCTACAGTTCAGGACCGATGGGATGGGGGCAGTAAGGGCTGGTACTTTTCAGGAACGGTGTGACGGGGGGGGGCATCCCAGGCATGCCTAGTTTGAGCAGCCCACTCTGTACTGGTGAGTTCTACTAAGCAAGCTGTGAACAAGATTTTCATTTCACACATTTGTATCTAGAGGAGTGGCAGTGTTTGATTTTAGAGCGAGTACCACCGTGATAGGGCATGCAGAGCATAGGCCCCCTTCAGGAAGTGCAAAGAGCACTAAACAAGCAAATCAACTCTTTGAACTCATGTAACGCATTAAAACAAATTTGATAAAAGAGACCACGAAATCAGTTGTCCATGTGAGCCAACAATGTTAGAAAGGCTATCACATGTATCCTGCATAGATCAATCAAACTGTACGTTGCCAAGGATATCTAGATATCATATGACATCTCCATCTAAAAATTTTAACCGTTTTTTTTTTACTTACAATGTATTAGATTGTATTCTTCTACGTGAAATGATACTAAATTTTATTAAAACAAAAATAGTAAAGAAAGAAAACAAAAAAATTCCGAAATAATACATAGATTGTTCACAAAAGCTGACAAATACGCAGCACCGTAGCGTGAAAATTTTACAGGAGGGGGCCAGGCATTCTACAGCAGGGGCCGGGCAATAGCAGGGGGGGTAAGGTAATACATTTTACTAAGTAGAACAAAAAATCAGGGGGGCAGACAAAACGCAGGGGGCCCGGACCCCCTGCCCCCCCTCCCCGCACGCTACTGGTTGCAAATACGGCTTCTTGTGCAAGTGCTATAAACCTTTACTGAATTACACTAAAAAAATTTAGATCATGAAAATATTTCTAGGAATATAAATTGACCTCATGCGCAGCCAATTTTCATAAATGAATTCAACAAAGTCCTTTTCACCACACATCGCATTATATTTTCTTCATATTGTAAAAAAAGGCACATCCAGAAACCATAATGGTCGGTATTGATTAGATAAGAAAAACGGCCAAGAGGATAGTATAAAATAGGCAATCTCTAGTTTTAGTAGTGGACATTGTGAAATAGGCAGTGTCAATTCATTCTAGTCGTCATTGTAAAAAAGTCTATGATAAATAATACTATTGGGCAGTGCAAGATAGGCGATTTTCAAGAGATCCAGTAAGACCAGTATCAAACCGGTAATTTCAAGTACTCCTATTTGATCAAAAACTTCACAGCCTTTCCGTTTGCGATTATGTTCGATTTTCTTTTTTCAAGCTGAGAATTTCCCTGAAGCCATTACCCAGATTTTTCCACTTTCTATTCTACATTTATTTTGTTTTTTACATTGTTGTTATCGTTTTTAGATTTACCTATCCGGGGGATTTCGGAGAATCAATAGCTAGACACTAAGACAAAAGGAAAATAAAATGAAAAAAAATAATAATTCAAATGGTAGAGATGGATTTATCGATCTTTCAGTAACAAATCATTTTCCGATACGGAGCAAAATATATAGATTCATTGGCGTACTAAAATGAATATTACTTTACAGTGTATTACTCTTATATTACTTTACAGTGTGTTTCTCTTATATTACTTTACAGCGTGTTTCTCTTATATCACTTTACAGCGTGTTTCTCTTATATTACTTTACAGTGTGTTACTCTAATATTACTTTACAGTGTGTTTCTCTTATATCACTTTACAGCGTGTTTCTCTTATATTACTTTACAGCGTGCTATTCTTTTGTTACTTTACAGCGTGTTACTCTTATATTACTTTACAGCGTGCTATTCTTTTGTTACTTTACAGCGTGTTACTCTTATATTACTTTACAGCGTGTTACTCTTATATTACTTTATATTGTGTTTCTCTTATATTACACTACATTGTGTTAGGCATATATTACTTTACAGTGGTTACTCTTGTATTACTCTACAATGTGTTACTCTTATATTACTTTACAGTGTGTTACTCTTATATTACTTTACAGTGTGTTACTCTTATATTACTTTACAGTAGGCTAGGTTATTTTTGGTTTCGGGCAGATCCGATTTTTTCGTGATAGTATTTTAAACTGGAATACTGTTGCATTAATTCTTTACTTTTGATTTAACGCAGAGCCCAAATCCCTTATATGTATATATATATATATATATATATATATATATATATATATATATATATATATATATATATATTATTGCACTGAATTTATATCGGCAAGAGAGATTAAAATAAATTTTCATATCACTATTCGAAAAATTTAACGCGACAGGAAAATAAGAATGAATGATGCAAGAAAATGGTTTATTTGAGATGTAATCTACGAATAAGACACCAAGCAGTCAAATCAAAAACTCAATCATATGTAAAACCAATTTGTTTTTAATTGTCTCTTCACCTTAAATACCACGTTAAACAATTATTCAATCTCTACACTTTTGTATCACTAACTTTCACGTGCAAATAAATTAATACCTTAATTAATTCTACCGTTATACACATAATTACTGCTAGTATACACATTAATACTGTCAGTGTACAAATTAATACTGTCACTATACACATTAATACTGTCAGTATACATATTAATACTGTCATTATACACATTAATACTGTCAGTATACACATTAACACTACCGTTATACACATACTTACTACCAGTATACACATTAATACTACAAGTATACTTATTAATACTACCAGAATACACATTAATACCACCAATGTACACATTAATACTGTCAGTATACACATTAATACTGTCACTATACACATTAATACTGTCAGTATACACATTAATACTGTCAGTATACACATTAATACTGTCAGTATACACATTAATACTACAAGTATACTTATTAATACTACCAGAATACACATTAATACCACCGATATACACATTAATACTGTCAGTATACACATTAATACTGTCACTATACACATTAATACTGTCAGTATACACATTAATACTGTCAGTATAAACATTAATACTTCAGTATATACATTAATACTGACAGTATAAACATTAATGCTACCAGTGTGCACATAAATACTATCAATACACACATAACTACTACTGGTATACACATTTATACTACCAGAATGCACATTAATACCAGCAATATACACATAAATTCTACCAGTATATTCATTAATACTGCCAGTATACACATTCATGCTGCAAGTATAAATATTATTATTACTAGTTTGAGATTCGCACTTGCTTTATTGTTTAAGAAAAACGTTTCAATATTTACAATATTTGATATATTCAGATCGTGCATTAAATTCTAAAATTTTAAACCGCTTTAATCTATCTCACACACACAGATACGGAAGTTAACACTCTTGGCATAGCCGTAAATGTACGTATAACAATATACACATACTTTAACCCAAACAGGTACAGAAGTTAAATGCATGATTTGTTAATGAATAGTAAAGAATTAATGTTTCAAAAGTATCAAACCAACGCACCGTAATGTTTTGCTCATTTATTCTATCCCAACATAGAGTTTTGACTATCTTTTTGTTATAGGCCTTTAGCGATCTTTTCAAACTGGCATACAAATAGTTTGATATATCCTTTTCACTTTGTGTAAATGCATTTTATAATGTGTGTATACTTATCTGTTGATATATATATATATATATATATATATATATATATATATATATATATATATATGAAGAAATGAACGCTTGTGTACAATCTGGTCATGCAATCATTATTCTTAATGGACTCTGGTGTCGCAGTGGGGGGGGGGGGGGAGGAGGGGATGGACCAGGAAAGGGGGGGGGGCGTTACAGACAATTTTATGTCCCACTGCTCCATCATCTCTCCAGCCACAATCATCCCAGATAATGGCTGACGTCACGCACATGTCTCGTGCATCACTTCACTGACATATACAACTGATGGATAATTGAATACACGATAACCACACGGACACATGCATGTTACAGACAAGAATACATCAGAGGTTGTAAATAGATAGAAAGTATCCAACAGATTAACTCAACTTAGAATAAGAAGATAATGTGATATAATTTAGCACAGCCGTTGAAAATGGGCTCCTGTATTACTACTAACTCATTCATACATTGTCCGAAAAAAAAAAATTGGAAGGAGCGGTGGGGGCAGGGGAAAGGGAAGGGGGAGAACTTTCCGGATGAGCTCGTAAACTGTAGCCTGAAAAGGTCTCAAGCGAACCCGTTCTGAAGCTTTTCGGGGGGATCTAGGCCAGGGGTCGGCAACCTTTTGAGACAGAAGAGCGAAAAGTTAAAATTAACAATTTTCTCAGTTTTTAAAGAGCCACTAAAATCGTTGTTACAATATTTTGGTATTTGATTAGGATTAGGGGGACGGATGGTCGTGCGGTAGACCTGAAGGTACCTGGTTCGATCCCCGGTGAGGACCAAGGAAATTTTCAGGTCTTGGCTCAAGTTCCCGGTATATCTCCCGTGGTGCCTCCATGGCCATTGCACTATCGGCTATGGTGGGGATGAAAGAAGGGCACCATAAAAACCGTCCCATTAGTGGTTTATAGGATCTAAGAGATTTCATCTCATCCTTTCAGGGACTTCACACACTAGGATTAGGTATACAAAAAAAAATATTATTATTATTATCTGCGCATGGAACTGGAAGGCCGCAATTTGACATCCAAAGAGCCGCAACTTGATTTCACGAGCCGTAGGTTGCCGACCCCTGATCTAGGCAGAAATTTTTAATATTTGCGGGTCTTTAGTGAAAAAACAATATTGATTCAAAATGTAAAAATTAAAAAAAAACTGAATGATAGCTAAGTGGATGGTATGCAAATCAGTACCGAAGAAATGAAAAAAAAATTTTGGGTGCTAACATGCACGGTCACTATTATTTTTTATTTTTTCTAATAGTCATTTCGAAAGACTAGTACATTAATATCAAAATTTAAAAAAAAAATTAACCTCTCTCTCAAATACGGAAATTACAGTTTAATAAAAAATTTACTAACTTCACGACACACTACATTTTAAATACTCAATATGATTGGCCGAATGTACATATGTCAGTCCACAGTCTGTCCAGTGTTGTGTGATTGTGTAAGAACACCGTTAAGGTCAGTCCAGACGTAATGGATCCACTCTGCACGCTCAATCGTGTACACATGATTTTTGTTTTGTTTGTTAATTTTTCTTCCTCACGTGATCTAGCAGCTGGTTATTTCCGGCTGGGATTGTTCCACTAAAACAACTTTTGTCAACAAAATTGTTTCTGACATTCTCTTGCTTGTTGTTTATTACTTGTTTATTGAATTTCTCGGTCTACATAACATGACGTGTTAACTTGTATTCGATTGTCTAAAATACATGTTGGTTTTAGTCGATACTATCAAAGACATGCTGGTTGTGTTTGATCCTATCAAAGACATGTTGGTTGTGTTCGATAATATCAAAGACATGTTCGTTGTATACGATACTATCAAAGACATGTTGGTTTTATTCGATACTATCAAAACATGTTGGTTGTATTCGATATTATCAAAGACTTTTTGTTTTTATTCGATACTATCAAAGACATGTTTGTTGTATTCGATATTATCAAAGACTTTTTGTTTGTATTCGATACTATCAAAGACATGTTTGTTGTATTCGATATTATCAAAGACTTTTTGTTTTTATTCGATACTATCAAAGACATGTTTGTTGTATTCGATATTATCAAAGATATGTTGGTTTGTTGATTTTTGAGTAGATTCTGATCTGTTAAGACTTTATTTCTGTTCTCTTTTAAATGTCTGCACTGCGCTCAGTTCACGCAGCAGTCACAGTCTGTCTGTGACGACGATACAAAATGTTACCTAATGTACATGCCTTCTATAATTACTCTGTTTACATCACCAGTTAATGATCGCTGTTAATTCACTGGGAGACGGGAAGGGAAAGAACACAAAAGATAAGGGAGCTAATTTGCATTAATTATCCATACTGCTATGTTGTATGCACTGAGTTATCCCATATTATGGTCCAACTCTCCATATTCATGTCAATGATTGGCCCAAACTGTCGTCCGGCTCAACACTTGTTACAGAAGGAATGGCGGTAAGAACTGGAAACCGATTTACTTGTTTTTTTTTCTCCCTTTTGTTTTACAGTTATTGCCGTCTGCTAGTCGCGTGCCGACTGAGTTCTCAACGTTTTCCAGGCGCTCATCGCGTGATCTGACCACTGTTTCTGCTAACGCCGAGATTGTGGGAAATGGGATTTTGGGGGGGGGGGGGGGGGGGAGAGGAGATATTTGTAAAGCTTAAAAAAAAAGGTTAAAATTAACACAGTTGTAGAAGAACAAAAGAGAAATAATACAAAAGCATCAAATGTTTTGTCTGTATATGTACGTAACTTGAACTCAATATTGTGCTGCAGGTAGCGTAACAAGCATTAGTAGTGCCCGGGGAGTACTCTTAATATGAACCAATCCCCTGGCAAAAGTACTGCATTGATGAGTACGACACCCCTGGATGGTGGCAAAGTGAGTACAGCACGCTACTGCGCTATGGAAGAAAGGAAAAGGTCGAAGAATGTTTACAATTTAACGAATAACTTTCTTTTATTTCTGCTGATTACTGTATTCATAGCATTTTCATCTACTACGAGGACCAGTGGATATATCATCTCCCGTAGTAGGGACTTTCACCTTGACCTGGTCCTCGTAGTAGATCGAACCCGGGACCCATTAATTTGACAGTCGAACGCTTTACCAAGCGATCATAATTTCTCGCGGTGCAGTGAGTCGAGCAGGGAAAATTGTTGGATTCAGTGTAAATTAGGGACGACTAGCGGGTGCTGAAATACATTTTGGTATCTGATGGTTTGATGAGTACTTCTAACGTTCTGCAAGGAGCTTGATGGGGAGGGGGGCAGGGCACGTCGTATAAACATACAAATGTTGAAATTTCCTTTCTATTTCATTCATCAGTCTGATTTTTAGCGCGTCAGGGTGGTCTTAAAGCACAAATGAGACACATGTGCAAACGTTCGTTTGTCAATAAAGATTTATTATAATCATAGACTTAACAAATGGGTTCCATAATGAACGAATTGTAGACTACGTGTAGCGAAATAATAATAAAGTGTTATGTTTTTTAATGTTTCTTATGGCTCTAAAAACAGCATTTATACTATAAAGTTAACTGTCTTTAATAAGCTGAGTGGATAGTCATTTCTACACATTTACTGCTGTCCAGGGTTCTTTCAACGATTCGTTGTTGTTTATTTCTTTGTATCAACATATTCATGATATTATATTCTCAAAGTTAATATTTTTGAAAAGAAGACAAAAAATTTTGCAAAGGTTTTGGGTAAGGCTGGTATATTTTATTATTATTTCTTCAACTTAATCCTTTGATAATGAAATCACCTTTTAATTATGTCTAATGCCAAGTTTTAACACAATACAACATGTTATGAAAATACTTTGAACTATACGACATGTAATCAAATGATACACAATTCAACATGGCTACGACAGTTGAGTCACAGCAAATTCTCATTCGTAATTTGGAGGACTACCTTTAATACTTGTACCATTTATTTGCTATGTTGTTATAAAACAGAAAGCGGGTTTTCATGATTTTTAATAATTATAAAATATGATTTATTTATTCCTTTCTCAGATGACACCCCTGTTGGGATGTTTATTATTCAACGCCGTGGAAAGGGGGGAGGGGGGGGGAAAGATCACATTGATTTATATAATTTGGTACATTTAGTTTGGATTAACATTATTCAAATATTTTTTTTCATCGAAATATTGTTTGTTTGTTTGTTTTTTTAGGCATACAACAATACTGCCTTTAAAAAGATTGAGTTCAATTCTCTTCAACCATTGCTTTTATTCATTTTTCCTGAACATTCCTTTAAATTTAAAGAATGAACACTTGTGAAGAAGGATTCTGTTTTCAATGTTTTTCGTTCATGGATATTTATGTGTCCCTATATATTAAATACATCTAATCAAGTACATCATATCTAACATGTTGTTATAAGAGTGCCTTAATTGATCCAGAATGGGAAAATGAAAATACAATAGAAGGAGGATAGACATATATGTCGGTCGATGCACGGTACTTTGCTGAGTGTATGCGTTACATGCAAATTATAATTTATACCGTATTTCTCTCTTTTAAAAAATTCTAGATCAGATATGCAAAGAAAACTAAAATAAAAAAAGGCAACAGTGTCTCTCAAAGGAAATATTCGATTACTATTATAATATCGATCCTCAACCGGAGTAACAAAAAAAAGTGGTGCCCTGGAAGAGAAATGAAAACAAATGTACTGCCGTACCAGCAACTATCCAGCAGGGAAATCATTGACAGGGCAGCACACCCACTTTGTCAACGTTTTATTGACATATGTAAAACATATTAAATAATAACAAAAAAAAAAGTAAATCAGAACAAATGGATCATATTGGGTCATCTGAACAACAAACTTGATTGAACTAAGCATAAAATGGTGGATAACCGATGATGAACTTAACAATAAAGGTAAATGAACTTAGCATAAAAATGATGGATTACTTTTGAACTTATCAGGCTTAAAGAATGAATATGGTTAGTGATACTTATGACTGAAATAGATATCGAATCATGAATAATGCGTGAATTTAACAAGGCGCTTGAATGAAAAGTCATAACGATGGATACCGTGTGAAACTATCTGGACACATGACTGAGCTAATTACAATGGCTGATATCGTGTAAAATATCAAGTCACATGACTTAGCTAATTACAATGGTTAATATCATGTGACACTATCAAGTCACATGACTGAGCAAATTACAATGGTTGATATCGTGTGAAACTGTCAAGTCACATGACTGAGCTAATTACAATGGTTGATATCGTGTGAAACTATCAAGTCACATGACTGAGCTAATTCCAATGGTTGATATCGTGTGAAACTATCAAGTCACATGACTCGGATAAACATTAAAAAATCGACCCAGCCTTTAAGTGGACTCGGTTAGACTGAATGTAAACTTTCTAAAAGGGAGAATATGTTGAAATCATCTCGTTTGTATACAGTGTCCAGGGATGGTAAGTGGACTTTGGGAAATGTGGCATATTAAACCCATCAACAAACATAGACACACACACACACAAACACACCCACACACATAATATTTTGCGTTCCAATAAGCACGCTGTCTGCAGCGAAATCAATTCTAACAAAATTGTTTGCTGTCAGATTTAAGTAAATGATTGGAGCAAATCATGAAAATAATTTATTTTTATTTTAAATTCACACCTAATCAATAATATTTCTTAAACATGAACAACAATTCTTCTTACCTTGAATTCTACGAAACACTACACATGTAACTGAATAACTTTACACTTCACAAAATATTGACAAGTCCACAATTTTTTAAAGAAAAAAATCATCACACGGAGCAGTGTCTGAGTTAATGTCTCGGTGCTGATGAATTCTGCCAGTCTGGCATATTGATGCTCGCCTAGAAAAGTCCTGGCCGTAGCGCTGCACCGTTTCGCCAACGCACGCGAGCAGTGACTGTCGTGTTAGATCACCTCCATTAATTTCTAATGCAAGCAGTGACCAGGAATTAATCTTTTCACAGAATCAACTTGTAGTCAAAAACTGACAACACTCGCATACACGCGCGTGTGAGTGTTTGTTTCACGTGTGAATAAATATATAGGTCATTTCCGAGGGTCAGAAGCTACACAGTTTATAGATTGATAAAAATTATCGAAAAACACAAAAGATACATAATGGTTTTTTTGTATTTTTTTTAATTATTATTTTTTTTGGGATCCATAGTATAACGCGCTTAGATAAAATACATTTGTCAATCGAAATGATCGAACATTCATTGATCTAGACCTGTGATTCCCAAACTATTTACACTTCACGACACACTACGACCATAGGTTTGGTTTCGCAAACATAAATGAAAAGAAAAACTACGATAACAGTTGTAAAATATGAGATTCATGTGTCGTTTATTGTATACAGTCGATTCCGCTTAATTGGGACACATCGGGACCCAGGCTTTTTGTCCCAATTAAGCGGCTGTCCCAATTAAACATACAAATTTACTATTGGCTTCTTGGTTTGGTTTCTTTGAGATTTGTCCAAAATAAGCGGCTGTCCCAACTAAACGGGGTCCCAATTAAGCGGAATCCACTGTACTTGTATATATATATTTATCAGGGGCCAGCTTTAGAATGTGTCATCATGCACCGAACTCTTCAGTGTACATAACATCTTTGAAAAGTGTGATGCACATATTTATATGTAAGTCTGGAAAACATTCAATATTTGTGATAAAATTGAACAGAAGTAACAAACGAAATTTCAAAAACCACTTCAAATACTCTTTTTTGTGACAGAAAATGATTAATTCACAATAAAAAAAATAATCCTTTTGTTGGAAATGAAAAGAATGCATGTGCACTGTTACTTCTGTACTTTTTTATTCTAAACGTCAATAAAGATTTATAAGCTAAAATTGTGATAGTCGTATTTTATTTCCTTTTGTTATTAGAACAAATTTATACTTGTTTTCTAGTCGCAAAGTTTCGTAAAATATTGTCAAGTTTAACTTCTGCTTAATTCAAACTCGGTCAAGTTTAACTCCTGCTTAATTCAAACTCGTTAGATATATATTTCAAATAGTTGAAATGTTCTCGTTGAATTCAATGTATTCAAGCATTTTTCTGAGATTTGGAATCTCAGGCAGCTGGATTGGCTTCAGTATTTATATTTTAATATCAATACGATATCCATCTATATCGGCCAGTTCTGTCATACGGTTCTTACGATCGAACTTTACACGTATTGACAAAGTCGTTAAACTGAATTATTATGACATCAATAGTTGAAAAGTAATTCTTAAAATATCCCCCACTAAATACTGATTTTTAATAATTTGCATCGACTCATTTCACACAAAGTTTATTTTCCATACTTTGGTTTTAACAATACACAGGGTACATAGCAGATATCGTCTCGCGCTCTATATATATACAGAGTTGTCCGAAAAAAAATGAGAACATTGCGTAGACGGTAATATAATTATATCAAAGTTTGTTTAGCTGTACGCTTAGAACAAATTGTTGATAAGCAGGGAGGACACGTTGAATAGGATTTCTGATTGGCTAAATACTTTGCAGACAAAATTACATGAAACAATTAATTAAATAATATTTCAAAATAATTTGTATGTTATATGATGTTCTCACTTTTTTGGGCCCACCATATATACATACACACATTCCAGTTTCTGTATCAGACTATATATTTCCTGACATCCAAGACCTGTTTTGAATTTTTTCAATTTAGGTTACATTAGCAAAAATAAAAAGGTTGTAAAAAGAATAAGGCTGGTTGGGGGGGGGGAAGCCTTTTAGGTATAACATGGTATCATTTGCCTAATTTCAACACACAATCAGCCCCGTAGCGTGAAAATTCTACAGCAGGGGCCAGGTCAGTAGCAGGGGGGCCAGGAAATAAATGCTACTAAGTAGAGCAAACAGGCAGTGGGGGCCAGACGAAACGCAGGGGGGGGGGAGCAATGAACTCAACTCTACATGCTGGAACTTTTGCGGTTGCCTCTATAGCCACCGCCTTGCGGTACTGAACTAATCAAGTGGCAAAATAGAAGGTGTTAGGGTGGAAGGGGAATATCTCCTAGCAAGCGAAATTGTTTCTCTAATAGCAGCTGTTTGCTTTAAGACTCAGAGGTAGATTTGTGTTCAATAGGGCGATAAGTTGTACAAACTGGTCAAATATTTCTAATTCAAAGAATGGTGGTTTACTTTTATTTCCCATTTGCGAGCCTTTCATATATTTGTATGTACCTATAACTCATTTAATCAATCTGTCTGTTTCTATATATTTTGTATCTATCTGTAATAATAGCTTTAGATAGATCCATACAATTTTAGAACCACTGGTTAATTGGTTAAGTCAACATGGAAAGTTCGTGGGTCCAGGACACAGTTATATATTTTGATAACTGGAAATACAGCGGTTGATCTTTGTTTAGGGTAAAATTGGTTGTCACCACAGGTTATGACCCCAGAGGTAGGTGACAATAGATGTAATTAGGCAGACAAAGGAATACTAGACCAGAGTGAGTTTTTAGCCGCACCAATCGCTAGGCTGGAATAAGAGTCATTAATATGTAGATGAGTTAGAAAGGGTGTTAGGGAGCCAATCAGAAGTTCTGGGCGTTTGGGGCACGTGATAATTCACCATCACATAAATAACAGAGGTAACGGAAATTTGGACAGACCGACGAAAGACATCGAGACCTACGAGATGCAGATCGACAGATCGACAGACTGACGATAGAGACATCAGGACACCAGTTGTAGAGATAGTTAGAGGAGAAGTTAGTGGAGAAATAATAGAGGCACAAGCTATCAAGTTATTGAGTTTTACAGTATACAGTCAAAGTCTATTTTATTGAAATATCTCTGTATAATCCTTTCGGGGACACAGGATACTAAGTGTCAAAGTATTGCCAGATAATTCCTTCGGGAACCTGGAACACTACGTGTTATATTGTGTACGAAGCATTTTTGTGAATACTGCTGCAACAAGTTCAGATTACATATGTTTTCTTATTATTTAATAAATATAATTGAATCGTGGAACTTTGCCTCATTGATTGGTGTGTTGTTTGAGAGTGCATTTAGACTGAACGCTACTTAAGTTTATAAACCAGTTATAATATCGGCAGCTACATAAAACCAGTATAAGTATCTGAAGCAGCAGTGAGGAACACACAGTGTTACCTTGGAGAAGCATTACATCAACAAGTACATAACATTATATACAAAAATATAGTGTTACACTATCCATCCATCCAATAAATAAACAACATTGTTTTTCGCTTCGATTCATTATTTAGCTATGTTTTTTAACTCTAAAGGCAAGACCGTCCGTCACCTTTGTGTTATGTATGTTTGAGTTCCCTCCAAGTTATCTAAATGTCTTCTTAACACATAGGATGACCGAAATCTTTTTAAATTTCGGAAGCCAACAGGGGGAAAAAATTTAGATGTAGCTATGAAGAATTTAGCCTCCATTAACAAACTAAATACTCTGAAAGGACCCTATGTCGCAGCACCTTTACTGAAACAAAGAAATAAAGCTGAAAACAGAGAAACAAAGGAATAAAGCTGAAAACAGAGAAACAAATGAATAAAGCTGATAATGGAGAAACAAAGGAATAAAGCTGAAAACAGAGAAACAAAGGAATAAAGCTGAAAACTGAGAAACAAAGGAATAAAGCTGAAAATTGAAAAACAAAGGAATAAAGCTGATAACTGAGAAACAAAGGAATAAAGCTGAAAACAGAGAAACAAAGGAATAAAGCTGATAACTGAGAAACAAAGGAATAAAGCTGAAAACTGAGAAACAAAGGAATAAAGCTGAAAACTGAGAAACAAAGCTGTGGTACAATGTCATTAGCAGTTTATTTCCATTCACATCTAGTCTTTCACCGATAATGGTAGAAAATTGACGAGATAAATCTTTGCCATGTTGGCATACTTTCAATTACACCATGTCTCATTTGATAACGGCGTCATCAGTCTGCAACAGGAAGAGAGAGTCAGTCAATGGTTTCACTCCATACAGTTTTTAATCCCAATCCCATTACTCACGCCTTTGCCAAGAATACAGACAGAATATAATCGATATATTGTGTGAAATAGTTCATAGATTAGTTATTTAACTTTATAAAAATGGAACATAACGTGTGGTAGCATTGGTCACTATACCCATCCACCAACTCTAACCCTAACCCTTATATCACATTAAAATAAACTGAACTGCATATTTCAGACTATCGATTTATCGAAAAAACGCGGAACGAGGGGAAGAAACTTTGGCTAGTGCTAATCTATCTGTTTCACTTTTTTTTTCTCTCCCCCTCGTTTTCTCGTCACACAGAATGTGGAGGTCAGTGAAGGTCTAATGAAGCCTGCAGTGCAACAGTGCACCGGAAAATCAGAGGTGACAATTTATACTTCGTTTAAGGTGGTATGGAGTGTGATTGTTCATCTGATTACCGTTAACGGTTTTATACGTTTTTCTTTTGTTTTAAAGATTCGTTACCAGAGAAACCGGTTTTTTTCTCTCACAAGATTTCCGGAAGATGATTAAAGAAACTATGTCTAGAAAATGATGATAAGCTTCTTGCCTAGATGAGGAAATATGGGGGAGGGGTTCTAAATGAAATGTAACAAACACAGTTGTAAGATCGATGTGTTGGAAGGAAGGATCTTAATCTCAAACATAAAAGCGATGCTTCACGTAGTAATTTTCAATAAACCAAATGGTTTGTCGCTTGCAATAGGAGATAGACAAGGGGGAGACAAACATTTTCAACCATGGTTGACAGTGAGTTGGTGAATTTAGCAGAAGACTCGCACCAAAAGCAGATATATGGAATATTAAAATTGGCACACTAAATATTAAATGGAAACGTCACAGATGTAAACAGGTGTAATGTAGCAGAGCACCGGCCGGATCGAATAGCCCTAGGGGGCGTACTTGGACTGTGGGTCGTACTTGGCCTGTAAGTCGTACTTGGCCTGTAAGTCGTACTTGGCCTGTGGTTCGTACTTGGCCTGTGGGTCGTACTTGGCCTGTGGGTCTTACTTGGCCTGTAAGTCGTACTTGGCCTTAAGTCGTACTTGGCCTGTAAGTCGTACTTGGCCTGTGGGTCGTACTTGGCCTATAGGTCGTACTTGGACTGTAGATCGTACTTGGCCTGTGGGATGTACTTGGCCTGTGGGTCGTACTTGGCCTGTGGGACGTACTTGGCCTGCGGTTCGTGTTTAGTCATTTTTATACTATCTTCAAAAAAGACAAACAATTGTCTCTTTCTTTGAATTTATTTAAGTGCGAAACTCATCATCCTTGTAATACTACTTGCCTATATCATAAAACGGTATTCGCACATGTCAATATGACAATGTTGTACTACTTTTCATTATTAAAACGAAAAAAAGCATTTTAGCCTGTCGATATGACATTTTAGTACTTCTGGCTATTATCATAACACAATATTTCAACATGTTAATATGCATATGTAGTCCTTCATGCCATATCACAGTTCAGTATATTCACCTGTTAATATGACTATGTAGTCCTTCACAGTGGCGTCACTAGGGGGGTGCGGGGGGTGTGGACCGCACCGGGTGACACCCTCACAAGGGGTGACACCAAAATGCAAAATATCTAGTTTTAGGCCTATATTCTTATTTTGTAATTTAAAATAATTAAAAGCCGTATTTAATTTTTAAAAGGCACTTGTTACGAGACCCTCTAGAGGGTCGAATACTAGCATATGTACGGGCGACCCGCTAATTTTTTTCCGGGGATTTTCGCGCAAATTGATATCTATCTCTATCCCTAACCCTATCCCTAACCCTATCCCTAACCCTAACCCTATCCCTAACCCTATCCCTAACCCTAATCCTGAAAAAAAAAAATTCTGAAAAAAAAAAATTTATATATGTCATGTTCCTTATACCCTAATATAATGGTCTCTAGTGGGTCTTCTAACAAGTGCGTTTTTAAAAATAAATAAAAATATCTCCGATTATTAACAGCAAATGACTTTATAAGGCTTCGAAAAAAAAACTAATGCCAAATATAAAAATATCTCCGATTATTAACAGACACTGCGTACTTTTTATTATTAATTATTTTAATGAAATTATTGGTATACTTGCACTGACCTATAGATATCAATTATCGCTAAAATCCTGACCCCGGAAACGGAAAAAAAATAATAAAGACGCGCATGCGCACATATATACGGTCTCTGGAAAAAAAATATGGAGACCGGGGTGTCATGAGAAGGGTAACACCATGAGTTACCGCACCGGGTGGCACCAACCCTAGTGACGCCACTGGTCCTTCATGCCAGTATCACAACACATCATTTCCACCTGTCAATATGACTACTTGCCTGTCATCTATCGTTTAGTCATATATTTCGAATCCTGTTATTTATTGAGACGTTGTTACCTGGTTGTTCGAAATGATACCTGTCGTCCTGGTAAACAAAGTTGTGGCCAATCGTCATTCTTCTGGCTTCTTCCCACCCACCCCCATCCCACATTTTGTATGCCAGGAAGCGTTGGTCTTCTTTGTCTCAAGTCACTTGTCAGACAACAGACTTTGAAGCGAAAATTTGATCTCTTCAGATGTATTAAGAACAAATTTTAACAAAACTTGTGTCTTAATCAGCGATTCATATTCAGCGTTTTTGTTCTTCACTCTTGGACGTTTTAATTTAAATTATATTTCTTTTTTAAGACATACTTTTGGTTTTACCATCTTATAACTTGTTTTATTTAGTTTTATTCCATTCAAACTATTCAAAGATCTGGTTTGTCCATGGATAACAAATTATGAACCACTGGATACTATAAAAGTTCGCTCACTTTCAGCTTCACTATAATATCTAGTTCCCTGTGTAATCAGATTGCACCTACCTCCCCCCCCACACACACATACACACTATACACACACACACTATTCTCACTGATAAGCTTTCTGCTAATGAATAATTTATTAATCCCAAAAAAGTGCTGAGTAAACTGTTTTCCCTTGATGTAAACAACTAATTACCGTTTTGTCGGAAGAAACATTAGGTGCCATATAATGGGGGTTTTGTACGTTTCAATCAAAAACAAATAGGAATCTCTTGTTTTACGGATATTTACTTCATCTTCTCATTCCAAATTGTACGGCTTCGGCTCATTTTCTTCTACCCTGTTATTCAATTTATTTTTTGTTTCTAGATTTCTTTGTTTTTTTTCTCATTCTTTCCTCATTTTTCTTTTACAATCAGTGATTTGAATCCTGTTTGTGCAGTACATTTCGTTCTTGTTGAGAGCTCGGGATTTGCTTGATTTATAATGAACGACAAGCAACATCATAGAATTTTAATAAGTAGAACAGAATGTTCATTCTTAGTAGTATACTACTTAAATAGCTAGTCTAATAGTTGTTGTTTTTTTACATGACAAAGAATATATTATGTTTAAGTTGAGTAATTTAATGCTTTATGGCGTAATCTATATTCATGGATATTGTCCATTACAACTGTAGTCAAGATGAATATTTAGCAACAAAATCTCAATTTAAAAAGCCATTTAAAGGATTTTAAAAGTATTTTTTTAAATGATACAATTTTAAATTTATTTCTTTAATGTATTAACATACGCGTTTTTAGAATTAACCTCTTTCAAAAATAAATAGTATAGAACACAAATATTAACAGTATTGTGTTAAAAAATGTGGTCGTTATGGGAATTCGGACTTCCTACGTTTGGTTTAAAAAAAAAGTTTATTTCTGGAGTAAATTTGTCATGAAAACTATTCTACGGACTTATCGATGAATTTGTTGTCATAGTCTCTTGAAATTATGTTATAAACCAATATCAGTTATGCACAGCAAATTTTTTTTTAATTTATTAGTTGCCTTATAATTACATTGAGAATTAAATGGCGAAAGTAAGAACCGTTAAAAATGAGTTTAAACGTTGTGCTCAATTACAAGCTATGAGCAGTAACAGGAGAGCCAATTAAAATTTGAATTATTCACAACATTCCCACAAGATCATCAGGTCGTTGAACTAATGTGACTTAATGGAAGAAGAATTCCAAAGACAGATTCATTTTCAATAATTAAATCAAAACATTTTATTTCAGGCGTGTTTAGTTTTCGTTTTGTTTGTTTGCGTTTAATAGTGGCTGCAATGAGTCAGTGGCTGTTTGTTTCTTAGTACTATTTGAACATTTAACTCAAGAAAATATTTCAACTCATCAATGTTGTTTGTTTAGTAACATGCCTTAAATCTACTCACCAAAATATTCTACATTTTGTCAAGTTGATGTAAACTTAAGCTTCTAAAATGCTCATCATCAATTAAGTTAATCTTTTAAGTGTCAAGAGTCGATTCTTTCTCCCTCTCTCTCTTTCTCTCTCTCTCTCTCTCTCTCTCTCTCTCTCTCTCTCTCTCTCTCTCTCTCTCTCTCTCTCTGTGACTACCCACTTCTCTCCTCACCGACACCCTGTCTTTTTTCTCCAACATCACTCACTTTCCATGTTTCCGTTTTCTTCAAGATTCCATTCGTTTGATTTTCATCACTGATCGATGAACAGGCCAGAGGGGATGGGGCAGGGTGGGGTGGGGGTGGATCGGTGAAAATGAGACATCGGTCAGTAGAAGTAAAGGGGAGTTAAGCAAAGAGAAGGATAGGCAAAGATTGTTTTCTCATTGCGCAATAGACTAGGATGTATACTTTTATATCATATGATATCTATGTTTGTATCATAGTATATGTGTGTTTGTATCATATGATATATGTGTTTTTTTATCTTTGTAGATGGATATGAGGTAGAGAGAGTAGACAGTTTTATAGTCAGGCAGATTTACAGATGCACTTGTAGTTTTTTGTTTTTGTTTTGGGACAGATGTAAAGTCAGACTTACTGATAGAAAAACGTACGGACAGACATATGAACATAAACAGACACACAGACAGAAGACCAGGCATATTGGCGGACAGCCAGGCCAATAAGTGGGTAGACACTGAGACGAAAATCTGGCAGATGGGTATATACAGATAAATAACTTGATGGATATAGGCAGTGACAGAAAAAATAATGATAAAGAGAAAGGGGCAATTTAACCTAATCAAAACAAGCTACGCATCGTTCTGTTACTGTGAGTTTAAACATATAGGATAAATAAGAAGTAATGAAAACATAATACGTACCATATAATTTTAATAGACTGACCATCGGGGCAAAGGTAGGCGGCATAATTTTGGATTGGAGCCCATCTCTATGTCTATCAGATTCAGTTTTACTGCCCGCCGATTATTTCTAAGTCTAATAGATGAAAGTATCTGATCATTACAACTTGTACACAAGTATCTAGATTATCATAACTTGTACACACGTATCTAAATTATCACAGCTGGTACACAAGTATTTAGATTATCACAACTTGTGCACAAGTATCTAGATAATCACAACTTGTACACAAGTATCTATATTATCACACCTTGTGCACTTATATCTAGATTATCACAATTTGTGCACAAGTATCTAGATTATCACAACTTGTACACAAGTATCTAAATCATCACAGCTTGTACACAAGTATCTAGATCATCACAACTTGTACACAAGTATCTAGATCATCACAACTTGTACACTATTATCTAGATCATCACAACTTGTACACTATTTTCTAGATCATCAAAGCTTGTACACATTCTATCAACTTGTACACATTCTTATTGTACCAAACATATTTGAGTCCGTGTCAGTGATGCCCCTGAGTGATTTATAGATTTTTTATATTTTTCTAGACATTTTTCTGATTGCCTGAGACTTGTACATAGTTATGTGACGGGAATAAAATAAATTAAATGGCCCGGGGGTGGGTGGGGCTAACTTCTTAAGAATTGTACTTCAGACATTTCAACGGCCCTAAGAGTCTCACAACCAAGTGGTCAACTTTTGATGTCAATATATCCTTATAACTGTGTCTATAATGTCCATCAATGAACAATGAGAGGAGGTGGTTGCCATATGTTTGAGTTAAATATTTTTTAATACAAGTAATAATGTGATCTTGTTGTTTTTTTTTTATAATTTAGCCCCAAACTAAACTATTCATATTTAGAAATGTCTTCACAATGCAATCATTCAACTATTTGTAATATATCCCTGAAACACAACAGTCAATGACCACTGCGGAAACTCTTGAACGCACACAGTATTTTTTGTTTACGACAAACTTACAAATAGGACCGGATTAACTATTCTAAGTCTGTAGTATTAGCCCCTGTAATAGCATTAGGCCCTGTAATAGCATTAGTCCCTGTAATAGCATTAGGCCCTGTAATAGCATTTGGCCCTGTAATAGCATTAGGCCATGTAATAGCATTAGGCCTTGTAATAGCATTAGGCCCTGTAATAGCATTAGGCCCTGTAATAGCATTAGGCCCTGTAATAGCATTAGGCCCTGTAATAGCATCGGCCCTCGTTAATCAGACTACGTGATTATTCATCGATATCTTCAGACTAGAAGGTGGTAAAAAAAAATTTACTTACTCTTGGCCACATCAAGATACAAGTATATTTTGTGAAGTATTGGTCAATTAGCTGGCAAACATATACCATCTTTAGTGAGTAGTCTCATGCCTACAATAACTCTGAAGCGGCACTGCTCACATCGTATATACGAAATGATAGATAGTTAGACACACACAAAAATAGAAAGTGACAATGTAAAAAAAAAATATTACAAAAAGGTTTTTATCTATTCTCTCTCATAGCAATGTTGCCTGGGGCACTTGTGACCCCTGGTTTCTAACAAGAAGCTGATCCAGCGCTGTCAGTCAAACAATGGCTTCAGTGGACAGTCACAAGACCCGTGATAATGAGTAAAGACATTAAAACATAAGTAACCAAGTAAATGGTATGATGCACAAAGCTGACGAAAAACGAACACAAAACTTATCAAATGAATAAGTTACACTCATCTATGATAGTATATTCATTACAGCAGCTTTCCTGAAAATTTGACTATTGTATCTCTTGTAGTTTTTTTTTTTTACAATTTTTGTTTGACATGACTGGGTTCTGGGTGTACCTCAACATTCGCACAATCAATAGTATGATGCTGCACAAATCAATGGAAAGATACTGCACATTAATAGAACGATACAACACAAATAATTAGAATGATGCTACACAGTCAATAGAATGATGCTACATAAACATTAGAACGATGTAGAACAACCATTGAAATAACACAACACAACCAATAGAATGATACTACACATACATGATAGAATGTTGCTACACATACATGATAGAATGATACTACACATACATGATAGAATGATACTACACATACATGATAGAATGATACTACACATACATGATAGACTGATACTACACATACATGATAGAATAATACTACACATACATGATAGAATGATACTACACATACATGATAGAATGATGCTGATTATTCATTTTAGAAGGATGCAGAGGCGTGCTAATAGATAAGCAAACTAGGGGATCGTCCAAGACCCCACTCACGTATTAATTTCTATTCAATTTGATGCTAGGAAGAGTCCGAAACTTTTTTTGCTAGGGTCCACAAACATCTCCGTTAGTTTCTGTCTATGGTCCACAAACATCTCGTTAATTTCTGTTTAGGGTCTACAAACATCTCGTTAGTTTCTGTCTAGGGTCCACAAACATCTCGTTAGTTTCTGTCTATGGTCCACAAACATCTCGTTAGTTTCTGTTTAGGGTCGACAAACATCTCGTTAGTTTCTGTTTAGGGTCTACAAACATCTCTTTAGTTTCTGTCTATGGTCCACAAACATCTCGTTAGTTTCTGTTTATGGTCCACAAACATCTCGTTAGTTTCTGTCTAGGGCCCACAAACATCTCGTTAGTTTCTGTTTATGGTGCACAAACATCTCGTTAGTTTCTGTCTAGGGTCCACAAACATCTCTGTAAGTTTCTGTACATTAAAAGAAAAATCATAATCATATCATATTTATATATATATATATATATATATATATATATATATATATATATATATATATATATATATATAAGTACTAGTATATGTCTATAACTTGTCTGTCTATCACTCTGTTATGTTCAGAGATTAAGTATGCACAGATGTGTACATTTAACAGCCTGACCTACTTTATGCTTAATGTTTGAACATCGTCTTCTATTTATTTATTTTTATGTTTACTTAAACAACAATTTTCAAGCTATTCACCAAGGTTTATTACCCATTAGTAATTAATTACATAAACTTGCCAAGTAAAGTGATTAAAGGAATATCTTTTAATCAAAAGTCTACATACGTGCAACAACTATACATATACAACATAGACAGACTGCTGAGTGATATAAAAACATCATCAGAATGAGTGTACACTGATCTATTTCACACAGAAACTCTGGTATGAGCTTTTTAAAAATATATATGTATATAGGTCAGACAAATCGCCACCACCATACCCCCATTTCTCTACTTCTTGACTTCAACATCTTTTTTTCTAGCGGTCATTTAATCGGATCCAGAATATTGACATCCATGTCAGTCTCCTGACCAGCGGTCAGTAAAGTTTTCGAAGCTATGAGGACAGCAACTTCAGTAAACGGGAAGATTTTCTTCCCATGTAACTAGGAGTTTTACACTGAAGTCTTTATAGAACTCTCCGATCATTTTTTATCAATCCCATTTATAGCTATTGAGTCATGTTTCTTAAATTTACACAAAGTCTTCAGACATGTTTCTTAATTCTATACTCTTCAGCCATGTTTCTTAATTCTATACTCTTCAGACATGTTTCTTAATTCTATACTCTTAAGACATGTTTCTTAATTCTATACTCTTAAGACATGTTTCTTAATTCTATACTCTTCAGACATGTTTCTTAATTCTATACTCTTCAGTCATGTTCCTTAATTCTATACTCTTCAGACATGTTTCTTAATTCTATACTCTTCAGACATGTTTCTTAATTCTATGTAAACCCTTGAGACATGTTTCTTAATTCTAAATAAATCCTTGAGCCATGTTTTTTAATTCCATATAAACTCTTCAGCCATGTTTTTTTAATTCCATATAAACTCTTCAGCCATGTTTTTTGAATCTATATAAACTCTTCCGACATGTTTCCTAAAACTATTTAATCTATTTAATTATGTTTTTAGACCCATGTAAATACTTCAGTAAAGAATAAAAAATTTTCAGAATGCACATCTTCAATTTAAACTGATATTTCAGAAAGCCACCATATTTGTTATTTGTTAACACTGTTATATTGCGTTATGTTAATTCAAGGATGTAACGACTTATTGAACCAACCAACTATAAATGTGTTAGATTGATTCTAGGCTATAATTTCTCGTTAAACCAACTATATTGTGTTAGATTGAATCAATGCTGTAAAGTCTCATTAAATCAACAATATTGCGCTCCATTTGGCAATTAGCCACAATCTTTCTCTCGTTCTATTTGATCCTTTGGCGAGATTTCAGCGTTTATTTTTTTATTTGTAGCCATAAAAAGATAACTCCTAATGTAATTTGGCACTGAGTTATCTTTTCTTTTTTTTATAGTAGTAATCAATACGGAAGACACATGTAATGAACTAGCCAGCTATCCATTCCCCTTTCCCACCCCTCGATTCAACCATTTTTGAAGTTGGATTTGTTTATACAAGGGCGTTTTCCAGTAAAAATGAACATTGAAGGCTTTCTTACAAGATCTCCACGATCAACCTGATATCCACTGTAAACCCCCCCCCACTCAGTCTCTCGCTCTCTCTCTATATATATGGGCTATATATATATATATATATATATATATATATATATATATATATATATATATCCATCGTTATACTTCATTCATTATCTCACCCTCTCTCAGAATCTCTGTCTCTTTAATTGGAAAGATAATTGAAGTAAAGATGATTATTACACAGATTGTAGCCACAATCACAACGTAAGAGACGATGTAGTAATGTTGTAGTAGTCGTATCTATTTTATCAGCATCTTATTATTTGTTGATACAGCTTTATATGGCGTTTTTTTTTCTCTATCAATAACATTGACACTTTAAAACTTATGTAAAAACTTTTTGGTTGTTTACATTTTATTTCACTCTAGCATTGTTTCTTTGATTACCCCTGACCTTTTACTATTTTATTCTTCTTTTACTAACGTTGTCAAATGTGTTCCGACTTATGATGTCATTTCTGAGAACACACAATGCCATCTTGATTCCCCCCCCCCCGTCCTTTTACCAGCGGTTTTTTTTTAATTTTGAAAATTCTTCGCAAAGAAGAAAAAGTTCTTAAATCAGATTATGAGAATCCTTTCCCATGAGATGTTTCTTTGAGCGATGAAATAGAAGAGATATGACGGTGTGCAAAGATGATAGACAGAAAGAAAAGATGATGCGAGCTAGAAGAGAATTATACATTACGTAATCCTTCAAACTATGCCTGACACAAAAAGTAAATATTTCAAATTGGCCCTAAACATAAAGTAAATATTTCAAATTGGCCCTAAACATAAAGTAAATATTTCAAATTGGCCCTAAACATAAGTAAATATTTCAAATTGGCCCTAAACGTAAAGTAAATATTTCAAATTGGCCCTGAACATAAAGTAAATATTTCAATTTTGGCCCTAAACATAAAGTAAATATTTCTAATGGGCCCTAAACATAAAGTAAACATTTTTAATTGGCCCTAAACCTAAAGTAAATATTTAAACTTATTTTTGTATCCTACAAATAATTCGAATAGTGTAATACACATTACATAGCAATACGAATCCCCTTCAAATTATATTGCAATGCGGATTATGACCGGTAATTAACATAACAATACGAATTGTGCCATACAAATTACATATCTATGTTAATTGTGCCCTGCAAACGACATAGAAATACGAATTGCGTACTAAAAATAACGTACCGATGCGAGATACCCCTTACACAAAAATTATCCCTTATACATCACATTGCAATCCCAGTGCTTTTTTTTTTCTAAAACAAAAAGTCGTAGTTTTATATAGAACTTACCATAACATCGTTTGCCGGACTATTATATAAATTATATAAATTATATATATATATATATATATATATATATATATATATATATATATATATACTAGTTGCAAGTACCCGGCTTTGCCCGGGTTTAAAATAAGGTTTTCTGTTTACCTTCTGTTTTCTCCCTACCCCCTCTCTCCCTTCCTCTCTCTCCCTCCCTCACTCCCCCCCTCCCTCCCACCTTCTCCCTCCCTCTCTCTCCCTCCCTCCCTCTCCCATCTCCCCTCTCCCCCTCCTTTCCCCCTGTCCACCCCTCCCTCTCTCCCCCTTCCTCCTTCCCCTCTCTCTCCCTCCCTGCCCCCTCTCTCTCTCTCTTTATCTCTTCCTCCCATTTCTCCCATCCTCTCTCCATCCCTCTCTCCCCTCTCTCTCCATCCCTCCTTTCTCCCTCCCTCCCCCTCTCCACCTCTCTCCCTTCCCCCTCTCTCCCCCTTCCTCCCTCCTTCGTTCCCTCTCTCTCTCCCTCCCTGCCCCCTTACTTTATCTCTCTCCCACCCTCTCTCTTATCCCTCCCTCCCTCCCCCTCTCTCCCTTCCTTTCTCTTTCCTTCCCTCCTTCTTTCTCTCCCTCCCAATCTCCCTCTCTCTCTCTCCCTCCCTCTAACCATCTCCCTCTCTCCCCTCTCCCCCCTTCTCTCCCCCCCTGTCCATCCCCCCCTCCCTCTTCTCCCCCTCCCTCCTCCCCTCCCCCTCCCTTTCTCCTACACTCCTTTCCTCTCTCTCCCCTGCCCCCTCTCTCTTTATCTCTCTCCCCTCCCTCCCTCCCTCCCTCTCTCTCTCTCTCTCTCTCTATATATATATATATATATATATATATATATATATATATATATATATACATATTATTATGGCTTCACACTTCTTCTAAAATCCTTCCTCATTCATTTACCTTCCTCAAACTGTACAAATCGGGAAGCATGTAAAAACATCAACAATTCTTCGCATCACAAAGGCACAATACAGCACCAGCGCGCAAGTTCTATTCGATCATCGGAAATGACGTCACAGAAGAGTTTTATCTATGGCGCCGTCGAGATTACTTTTATATAGTAAAATATACTAAAATAAAAATAATTTATTACAATTAAACTACCCATCGAGATGAAACGAAACCTGTCCTATAACCTTCCCCTTGTAATTATGTGTACTTGTACCAAATTTCACGTTATTTGATTGTCTGGATCTTGAGTTATAAGGGAACAGACAGACAGACAGACAGACAAACAGACAACAAATGCGTCTAGAGATACTAGTTGCAAGTACCCGGCTTTGTCCGGTTTAAAAAAAGGTTTTCTGTTTACCTTCTGTTTTCTCCCTACCCCCTCTCTCCCTTCCTCTCTCTCCCTCCCTCCCTCCCTCCCTCCCCCTCTCTCCCTTTCCCTCCTTCCCTTTCTCCCTCCCTCTCCCTCCTTCTCTCCCATCTCTCTCCGTCCCTCTCCCATCTCCCTCTCTCCCCCTCCTTCTCTCCCCCGTCCATCCTCCTCCCTCCTCCTTCCCTCTCTCTCCCTCCCTGCCCCCTCTTTCTCTTTATCTCTTCCTCCTATTTCTCCCATCCTCTCCCTCTCTCCTTCCCTCCCCTCTCTCTCCCTCCCTAACCCCTCTCCCCCTTCCTCCTTTATCCCTCCCTCCCCTTTCCACCTCTCTCTCTCCCTCCCCCTCTCTCCCCCTTCCTCCCTCCCTCATTCCCTCTCTCCCACCCTGCCCCCTCACTCTTTATCTCTCTCCATCCCTCTCTCCCGCCCTCTCTCTCCCTCCCTTCCTTTCTCCTCCCTCTCCCCCTGCTCCCTCTCCCATCTCCCTCTCTCCCCCTCCTTTTCTCCGCCCCCTCTCCCCCCTCCCTCCTCTCTCCCCCTCCCTCCCTCCCTCCTACCCTCCTTTCCTCTCTCTCCCCCTTGCCCCCTCTATCTCTTTATCTCTCCCTCCCTCCTCTCTCTCTCTCTCTCTCTCTATATATATATATATATATATATATATATATATATATATATATATATATATATATATATATATTAGGGTGGGGCAAACTGCTGTTGTCTCTGTCAGACAATTATAAATAGATGCTCCCTCATCTAGTGATCAATTTAACAATTCATGTTCATGTGTTATTTTCATGTCTAGGGGTCGCAACTTTGAAAAATACAGTTCTTATAGTACATTTTATGAATATTTATGAATATTAACCCCTAAAGCGCCAACTAATATTAACGAAATGCATCTAGAATAGTCAACATATTTATGTTTGGTATAACTGTACAGCTAAATGATAACTGTTTACATTACTATTATTATGTAAGCTTTTTGAATTTTTATTTTATTTTTACTATAAATATTTGTGGGTATTAAAATGTGCTGCTTCTAGGCCCCCCGTAAAAAAATTTCCAATGACGGTAAAATTAATGAAAAAATATAAAAGACGAATGTTCACTTGTTATTATCTATTTAAAAAACGATCAAATTAAATATACAAACTGTCATTTCCGTTGGAAATTGTATTTTTGTTTTAAACTGTTGTTAATTCATGGCATTGGCAAGATCTGGTACACGAAGTAGAAGTCGGCATTCGGTATTTGGTTTTTCAAAAGAACTGGCCAAAAATGTTCTGCCATCGTGTGAAGATGTTTTCATGGCATATTGTTATTACCAACAATTGGAGCCAAATCATTCCCTTAATGAAGTTGCAAAAACTGTTTCAAATGCAGTAATCGAAATATACAACGCTGCCAGCATACCTGTTATTGCTTTTGACAGTGTACTGAAAAAATTCAAAAGATTAGTCGACAAAGGGAACGATCTGCGAAAATATCCTGAATCAAAAAGAACACCTGTGACATATCAGACAGCTTTGTCAAGTTTTGATGATCTTTTTGATATTTGTACCTGCAAGTGTGTTGATGCTGGAGTTCTTGACAGGAAAGATTGCAAATGCCATGTCGAGTGTAAAATTCCAATAATTGAGTGGAATTTCTGGGTTGATCAGAAGACTGTTAAGAAAATGACTATTGGAAATATTGATCCAATTGTGACAGTTAGGCTGCAGAAATTAGAAAAAAAGAAAACAGAAAGCTGCAAAGTTTGAAACAAAAACAAGAGCGCAGATAGATGAAGGCACCGTTGTTAAAGAAGACTTGGAAATTTGTTTAGGAAACGATTCAGAAGATAACCGAAATAATGACAGCAGTTATGTGCAAGATGAAGACACAGAAGAAGATAGTGACAAAGAAGCGCGCTCCAAGCACTGTTCCACAAAATAGATGGCTGTATCCAGAGCTTTGCAAAGCTGTTGATAGAACCAATGTCAGCAATCGTGATACCGTTTTGATCGTAAATGCCGTCTTGAAAGATCTTGGATTGTTGACACCTGAAAATGCTTTGCACTCCAGCAAGCTGCGCCGTCAAAGGGATGCTTGGAGGAAGAAGTCAGTTCAGGATCACAAAGAAGAAAGTGAAGGAATTGTTTGTCTCGGTTTTGATGGCAAGATTGATGTCACTCTTAAGCATACTGGGTCTACTCGTCGCAAAGTCAAAGAAGAGCACTACGTCTTAGTATCATTTCCTACCCGCAGCTATGTTGAACATGTTGTTCCAGCATCAGGGAAGTCCAAGGACATTTCCAGAGAAATTATGTCAGTGGTTACAAGCAGCAAGTCGGAACTAACTTTACAAGCAGTTGTTTGTGATGGAACACCAATAAATACTGGTAAACATAATGGTGTAATCCGACAACTTGAACTTCAGGTACGAAGGCCACTTCAATGGTTGGTTTGTTTACTGCATGCCACCGAATTGCCTTTAAGGATTCTAATAGAAGTCATTGATGGAAGACCACTGGTCCAAAGACTTCAGAAGGACAGATAGCAAGCATGCTGGAATTTGATCCCCAGCAGAAATCAATCATCGAATTTTCTCCAGTTTCAGGTTCTGTAGTTGAGGTTGAAGACGAGTTGATGAAAGATCTAAGTACAGATCAGCAGTATTTACTGCTTATTCAAAGTGGTTGCAGCGCTGGTCAGTTACATCTCATACTTAGAGACTGCCCAGCCTGGGACAATCAGTCATGCCAGATGGTTAACTAAAGCTAACCGAATACTCAGGTTGTATGCCTCCGAAAAAAGTCCTTCTGCCGACCTTCAACGAATTGGGAAATTCATACTGAATTTTTATGCTCCATCATGGTTTTGCATCAAATCTCATCCAAGCTGCTAGGATTAAGCCAAGAACTTCTTCTTCATGATTTCACTGTACCAAAAACTTGACACAGATGATCAGGCTGTCGTAGCTCCATTGCTTCAAAACAACAGCTACTTTTGTCATGCAGAAAATATCTTGTTGGCGACAAAGACGAAAACATTAGAAAATTTGCATAAGAAAAAGTGTTGCTGGCTCGAAGTACTCACTCAAGTGACACGTGTAAGATTCGTTGTTTTGACAAGAACAGAATAAAAATAAACTTTTCAGCTGAGTCGTACATTAGCATGGTTAACTGGGAACTGGTCGAGTTTGATTCACTTCCACTGCTGCAGGACATCACTGCCGAAGATATTGCCAGTTACGGCCAGGTGATTCTACCTCACATTCCATGCCATTCGCAAGATGTTGAAAGAAACATCAAGGATGTCACAGCAGTTTGTGGCAAAGTATACGGACATGATAGACGCCATGGTGCTATTATTCAAAGGAATAAATCAAGATCGGACGTGCCAACAATAGAAACAAAGGCAGACTTTCTGCACTAATTTCACATTTGAACTGCCGTACTGTTGCAAATAACTTTGTTTTTTTTTATTTTACTAGAGATTGCTGTTGTTTGCATAGCTAATATTATTTGTTTAGCTAACATCTAACCAATCAACCAAACCAAGCAATACTTAATACAAGGAAAAATCACTACTTTCCTTGACTTGCCCGCGGACCCCCTTTGTTTGATTTTAAGAACCATCAACATTGTTAATAATTCACTCTGTTCAGCAGCGTTATATTTTCAGAACACATTTAATTGCGTTTTTTTAAAGACAGAGTTGCTAGAAAACGGTTATACAGAAAATAAAACTGTTTGTGTCTACGCTTTTACTTTCATATGGGTCACTGATTTTTGTTTGTCTGAGACCTTAACTCCAAAATTTGTCAGTTTTTGCCCCACCATAATATATATATATATATATATATATATATATATATATATATATATATATATATATATATATATATACACTTATTATTATGGCTTCACACTTCTTCTAAAATCCTTCTTCATTTCTTTACCTTCCTCAAACTGTACAAATCAGAGAGCATGAAAAAACATCAACAATTCTTTGCATCACAAAGGCACAATACAGCACCAGCGCGCAAGTTCTATTCGATCATCGGGAAATGACGTCACAGAGGAATTTTATTTATGGCGCCGTCGAGATTACTTTAATATAGTAAAATACTAAAATAAAAAAAAATAATTACAATTAAACTACCCATCGAGATGAAACGAAACATGTCCTATAACCTTCCACATGTAATTATGTGTATGTTTAACAAATTTCACGTTATTTGTTTGTCTGGATCTTGAGTTATAAGGGAACAGACAGACAGACAGACAGACAACAAATGCGTCTTATAAGTATAGATATATATATATATATATATATATAGAGGGACGGATGGCCGAGGGGTGTAGATACTCGACTGTCGACCTGAGAGTCCTGGGTTCGATCCCCGGTGGTGAGGCCCATGGAATTTTCCAGGTGAAATTTGGTGCAAAGGTGTCCCACAAGTCCACCCAGCTTTAAATGGGTACCTGACTTAAAGTAGGGGAAGTAAAGGCGGCTGGGCGTTGTGCTAACCACACAATCCCTTCAAATGCCGAGGTTATAGAAACAGATGAATTCTACACTTCATCTGCCCCGAAGACCCGTTAGAGCTAAGAAGGGAACTTTATATATATATATATATATATATATATATATATATATATATATATATATATATATATATATTTGTATAGTTTGTTTAATTGGGGCGATATTTCATTCGATAAAACGGTAAAAAAAAATATCTGAAATAGTACTAAAACGAAACACTCCAGACATGTATACTAATATACTAATATACAGAAGTCTACGGGAAAAAATGTACCGGAACGCCGTACCGGTGCGTTCCGCCAGAAAAAAAAAAGCACTGAATGATTCTATGAGTAATTCTTTGTATTTTGCACAAAGAATTGATTATTCAAGATACGCCCTATACCAGAGGTGAACCAATGCGTTATTGTGTTGTTGTTGTTGTTGTTGTTTTCAATTATTTAATTACTTTGGTTCACCCAGTCTAGACGACACCACGGTGAGGCGCCTAAAAGTATTTTACTAAATCAAAAGGCTAAACATACAGTAAAAAGTTCAAATGATGGCCAACACATCTGGACTTATTGAAAGTATACCAGAGGCGTAGCTGGGGGGACGGGACGGGGGTACATATGCCCCCGGGCGCCGAGGTTCAGCGGCGCCAAATGGTATATGTTAATATAATATTATATGTTTTCGAATGGGGGGCACTAAAAAGGTATTAAAAAGGTAATATGCCCCGGGCGCAAGTCGCCTTGCCCCCCCCCCTTTGTTACGCCTCTGAAGTATACCCTGTAGGTAATGGAGTGTTATTGAGATGACGACCTTTGACATTATAAACTTTTCAGTCACACTGGTCTCACTTTCGATGGACTTTGTATTGAGATAGCAGCCATCACCTATTCTGAATCCAAGACACTTACGTACAAAACTAATCCACACAAAACTACATGAAAACATTATATACATTGACGTCTTTGTATCGTTCGATTTATCTTAGGATAAATATTGATCCGTGTCACATATATACATAAACAAACAACAAAGAATCATGAATAATAATTTTAAAAATCTGGGGGGGGGGGGGGGGGGAAGGGGGAAATAAACGGAAGTTAAGCATGCTGCATATCTGCATACATTCCAAGAGCTATATTCGATTCTGTGGTAGATATTTATTAAGGTGGAGAGGTTCCGTTCAATGTCGTTACTCCTTGTCTTGCTATCCTGGCAAGTTTGATGGAGTGTCGAGTCATCGCCCGGCCCTCAATGCAAACAGCGTTGTTTGAACAGTGCAAGCAGGCATAAAACATTCGAGAAAACTCAAAACGAGGCAACATTTTGTATTTAGCATGTGTTGTTATTTGTTATTTTTTTATCTGTATAAGAGAAATATGTCAGCCGAATAAAGAAATCTGACAATTTATCTTAACATATTGATGATCTTCTAGCTCAATGAACAAAATAAATAAACACCTGGGTTTTTTGAGTGTGTGTGTGTGTGTGTGTGGCAGGGGGTATGGGTTAGCGGGTGTTAAAGGAAGGTATTGATTAATAAGGTGACGTTAGATGATGTCACTATGCAGTGGAATAAGATTATTCTTCCGCTTTGCTTCAATAATTTAATACAACATACATTTATAGTTTAAGGGTTTATTAGAGCATTTTCGAAATAAAATGCTCTATTGTCCCCGTTTTGTCTGTCTTTCTGTCTGTCTGTCCGTCATCACCCTAGATCTCAACAACCATAAGTCCTAGACCCATGATGTATTTATCATTTTGTAGGTCTTGGCCTGCCATGTGTGCAACAAAAGTTCATTTCGCGATCTGATCTATGAGGGCCGTAAAAGGGGGCTTATAAAGTACCGTTTTTTACTATATAAGCTAAATTAACAATGGAGCGCCCTAGATCTCAGCAACCATAAGTCCTAGACCCATGATGTATATATTATTTTGTAGGTCTTGGTCTGCCATGTGTACATCAAAAGTCCATTTCGCAATCTGATCTCTCAGAGCTAAAATATAAGAGTTTCTTATGTACCGTTTTTGCTTATATTTTAAATATAAATAATAAAAGCTAATCAAAGGGGCGTGATCATTATTTATTTTTGTAATAGTTATTCAACATGATTACTTCCATCTCTAAATTTATCAAAATTCATGCGCGTGGAGCAATATTTATGGCTGTAACCCGGAATAAAAATACGGATCTCGTCCGGCGAAAATGCTCTAAAATGTCCTCTGGCCGAAACGGAAAAGACTTAAATTGCTTGTTTTTTTTTTATCTTTTCTTATTTTATAATGCAGGGGTTGCGAAACTTTATTTAGAAAATCTAAACCATACTGGAATACAGTTTAGCCTCTGAATAGTGCTTCTGGAAATGTTTTAATTGGATATTTAGCCATGAGTGGGAAAGGGGGAAGGAGCAGGCCCGTAGCCAGGTCAAAGTAAGCAGGGAGCACCAATACCCAGCAAGGGGGCACCTTTACTTTTTTCTTTATTTTTTCCTCTTTTTCTTCTTTTTTAAGCGGGGGGGGGAGCACTCCATACCTAGCGGAGGGGCACGGCCCCCCCAGTGCCCCCCCCCTTGGCTACGGGGCTGGGGAGGAGGGGGCATTAAAATTAGGGAGCGACCGATATGCCTTTTTACCGATAATCCGATACCGATATTTTCCCCCAGGATTTTTACCGATACCGATACCGATATTTTCTATTTAGGGGCTGTCCATTATTTATGTCAACAAATTTTTGGCGATTTTTACATCCCCCCCTTGTCAACAACTTGTCAAACTTCCAGAGACCCCCCTATAAAATTAAGTCAACATTTGATTACCCCCCTTAAAAAGCCGGCTTCCAAAATGTTTATGTGGCAAAATTAGTAGGAATATAGTTAGTTTAATTAAAATACTGAACGTTAAGCGAGTGTGTAACACAGAACTACAAACGCTGCTTAATTTTCCTATTTATTAAGTAATTATATTAAATTAAAAAAGTAACATTGTTGACGTCAACTTTTCTTGACCTCCCCCCTCCCCTTGTCAACAATTGTCAAAAGATTTCTGACCCCCCCTCCCCCTATTTTGTTGACGTAATTAATGGACAGGCCCTTAAGCAACAACAATGCCAAACACGTGTTTTTCTCGTGCTGTATGACGTATGTCAACCCATGTTCATATATTTTGTAACACTTTGCCCACGCGTGTTTTGTTTACCCCCCCCCCACTAACTTCCCATCCCAAAATAAATACACACAGATGTTCACTAATTGTATCATTCAAGGTCATAAGTTAGAATTAAGAAATGCCAATCCTATTGTTTCAATGTCATATCTCTGATGCAATTTTTGTAGACGTGACAATTTCTGTGTACGGGTTTTTTCTTTCTTTTTTTAAAATCTTGTCTGATCTGGTTATAGAATTGGGTTATTTACTGATTTTTTTTCTGCAACTCTGTTGTGAAAAAAAAACAATGTATCGGCAGCCAAAAAAACGGCCGGTACGATAGTTAACCCATAGTGCCAATATCGGTTCGACTATCGGTCGCTCCCTACAACAATCGGCCGATCCGATATTAACCGATAGTGCCAATATCGGTCCGATACCGATCCGATCATCTGTCCCTCCCTAATTAAAATCAACAAATTTGATGGTCGAAAAAAAAAAAAAATAATCTGTCATACAAATGCACTGAAAAGTAAAACGTAATTCATTATTTTATACAAATATTTATAAGCGTCTGTGCCCGGTTAGTTCTATAGATTATTTATTTATTTCTCCTTATTCAACTAATGTAAAGCCATATTTAACTCAATATATTGTTATCATCCACGCTTGCAATTTGAGTATAGTGATATATAAATATTTTTTATGATTTAATGAATTATTTGTTTACTTCTCATTGCCTTTTTATAAAAGATATCTGTTTAATTGGGGGGGGGGAGGGATGGAGTATCAGGTTATTTTATTTAGGAGACTTACATCGTAATGAGACAATATACAGCATGCCGTCTATTTATTTATTTGCTATATAGATAAGTTGCCTAGTATTTATTTATTTAGATAAGTTGCCTAGTATTTATTTATTTGCTATATAGATAAGTTGCCGTGTATTTATTTATTTGTTATATAGATAAGTTCCCGCTCAGCTCTAAACCATTAAAATTGTAAATATGGATTTTTTTTTTATATTTTATTTTAATGCTCAAAGAAATATATGTAACACCATAAATATTTTTATTCGACCCCCCCCCATTCCCCCTCCCTCACCGTACTGCCTCCTTGGATGTTGTCATTCAGACCACCACCTCCAGTTATCGTCTCATTAGCTTGAAAGTCCAGTAATGTACTTCACTTTAACCCTTGCAAGACTAATGTCTTGTGGGAGACTGGGGGGAAACACAGGCAGCTGAGATTGACGGCTAAATAATTTACAAACACTCTAGAGAACTAACGAATGAGACACGGGCACACCAGCAGCTAGATCTACATTCGATTGTTTAACATTGTTCAAATAGCCTGGTACACTCTGACTTTCTTTACTTTGTTCACTAGAATCAGCCCGAAGCGTTTGTATCACTTGTGAAATACCAACCAACATTTTAAAATAATTTCAATAAGATTCTAGTTTTAAAAAAAAACTGGCAATCGAAGTGGTAAAAATAGCAGGCGAGAACAAAAAGTCAACACAAAATAAGATCAACAAATAAATAAGTCAGGCGAAAAGTAAAAAAAAAAAATTACTTTAAAAAAGTTAACATTTAATTAGTTAACAGTAAATAAGTCAACAAACTAAACAAAATGAAGAACAGCTCCCTTGTTATTGTAGAGTCTACGGCAATGGTTCTCCATAATTTTATGCTTCACGACCCACTTGGATTATTTTGATTTCGCGACCTTTCTAAAAAAAGATTTGAAAAAAGATTAACGTGCTATTAACTTTCTATTCAGACGAGGAGACTCCGTATCTTGTGTACTTTTTAATTTAACCTTAAAATGTCATTAGAAATGTCCACTACGATAAACGAGGATCAATGAGGCACTCTGTCAGAAGTGAGTAAGCGGGGGGGGGGGGGGGTGTCTATGAAACAAAGGAAACATTCACAAAACCTCTACAGAACTTCATACACAGATGACATAACGCTGATAAGATAATAAACTAACGATGTAACAAAAGCATTTATAGATCTATAAATAGCAGCTCAGTAAGCAATTAATTGAAGACACAATACACTGTATAGCAATGAAATGGAATGGAAAGAAAAAAGATATTCAAAAGTCAGATATAGAACATTTGAAAGAGCAGATAATTTTAAATACTTGGGAACAACCATCAATGAGAAAACAATGATATTATGGAAGAGATCAAACACAGATAACTTAAGATCATAATATTCTAATGTCTATGCATTACATTAAAACAACTAAAAACAAAACAAAAAATTAACTACAGATCTTCCAAAAAAAAAATAATTAAGAAAACAATATACAAAACGATGATTAGACATTCGGTTGAAACGTAGACGACCATCAGCAACCGAGCAGAAAATAAGCTAAACAACACTTGGCCATGAAATTTTTTTTTGGAAAAATTATGGGACAGTAAAGGGCAACAATGAATGTAGAAGTAGGGCAAACATAGACTTTAACCAGCTCAATGAGGAACATATCATTACAGCAGAAATAAAGGTGAATAGAGTGAGGTGGGTTGGGCAATTAGAAAAAAAAAAGAAAAAGAACAGAGGCACCATGGCTATATAAATGAATATCTATAGATTAAAAAAAAAAACAATGGGCGGACCAAGAATAAAATGGATAGATGTAGTCAAGAAAAACATTCAATCCATAGGGGTGAGGGAGTACACCATGGACCGGGAACAGAGGAGATGAGTGGCACGTCAGGCAAGAGCCCTACATGGGCTGTAGAGTTACATGTCTGAGAAACGCAATTAAATCACAGCTATAATGAATAAACTAGATAGGAAATGTAAGGCGATTAGCTTGCACCGCATCAGCTTAGATTGAAAGCTGATTTGAAGTCACATGCTTTTAAGCAAGACCCAAGAAACATGTACTCAATTGAAGGCAGATAACTCAGGCTACAAAAACTGAGGGAATTACTCCCTTTGAAAAAAAAAGGGTATATTAAGGGATAGTGTAGGTAGCTGATTCCCCGCGTAAGTCAGGTATCCATTTAAAGCTGGGTGGACTAAAGGGACTTGAAACCAACTTTTACCAGGACCTGGAAAAGTACAATTGATTCTCACAGAGGATTCAACCTGGGACCCTCAGGACAACAGTTGTGTGTTCTACACTGCTCGACCATCCGTCCTTAAACACATTTAATACTATGAAGAGAAAAAAACTGGCCATTCCATAATCAGTCTGCACAAAAAATTTAACCAATCGTCTAATTGTGTATGTATGAGGGCAATCTTTGAGTCAATGATTGCTTAAAAAGATTTTTTTTATTAAATATAATAAGACGATCACAAATTAATGATACTTTTAACTGAACATGAAAATTACTTTTCACGAATATCTCTGCAAGTGAGTACATGTTCAACAAATGTTAACAATACTAGTATGTAGACAAATAACAAACAAAAGTGCTTTAAAAAAATTTCAATAAAATTTAATATAAAAAAGTAATACAAAAACAGAAGGACAAATATTGGTTTTACTTTGAATACATGGGGAAAAAAATTGAATAAATATATATGCACAGCAATAAATATGTTTATAAAATGCATGAAGGAAATTAATCATTTTTAAAACAATACAATTTGGACGATAACAGATTTTTTAGAAAACCAGAAAAAACTATCACTGTGCAGTGAACTGATTTGACAATATTTGTATTACTGACCTTGTTTGGTACATAAGGCTATATTGTGTTAGCTGACTAACACTGTGTTATTATGGTCATACACTGAAATCTGTGGCTAAACTGTCTTCACTAGACTTAAATTTGTTGGATGACAGGCTGGGGGGTGTGTCTACATAGGTCATGTCTTGCTTCCTGGAGTCATCAGGCCAGTTCAGCTGTGAGCTGCTCAGAGAAGGACTTAGTATACTATCCAAAGAGGATCTGGGATATGAGGTGCTGCTTCCCTTGTAGTGTGGTCTCTCTGCCAGACTTTTCACTGAGTGAGATGACGCCAAGGAGTTTAAAGGCCTGTCTGCAGTGTATACCCCAAGCACTGACAGATTAGGTGTTGACAATGATGTAGGCTGGGACTTTGATGGTATTGTTGAAATTAGCTGATAATTAGCACTTCTGGTAATGATATTGGACACTGATGTGGAAGGCATGGTGTTGTTAGACATAGAAATAGTTGAAGCTGTGCTGGACGGCATCTGTTGGTTTGTGATGTCTGATTTCATGGTATAAGGGTTAGACAGACCAGGTGTGAAGTAAATTGTTGGTTCAGAGAATCTGAAAGCATTGTGTGCTGCATTGCTGGATTGATGAGGCGCAGAAAAAAACTCTTTGGTTACTTTTAAAGGCTCACTGAAGAGAAAATTTCTGCTGGATAAGGCAGGATCAGATGAAGCAACTCCAAGACCAGCAGCTGAAATTTCAGCCATTTTAAAATTGCTGCTATTTGACGAATGCACTGATGAAAGAACTGAGACTTGCGGATGATGTACACTGGTTGCGGCATATGGATTACCACTTAAAGAACTATAGAACTGATGCTGCCAAGGACTGCCTGAACTATTCAGAGGAGGAGCTCCATACAATTTATGACTTTTGTCTACTAGTGACATATGAGATACTGTAGATGCAGCTGGAATCTGCTGAACAACATTGGTGGCTACTTTGGTAGCTGGCAAAAGGGTCGCTTCACTGGAGACTGGCAGGTTGACATTTTTCTCAGCCCTGTTCATCAGCTCAATGCAGTCTGTCATTTCAGGGGTAAGAGAAAAGTCCAGATTGCCCAGCTCAGGAATACTCAAATGGCTGCTGTCATTGGCTTGATCACCTTGCTTTCCACTGTCTCCTGATTTATAGTCTTTCTCAACCCTTGTCTTTAAATTTAATGAGTTTTTAGAAACATCACTTCCAGAGGGTTGAGATGATAAATCAGTTTGATAATTGTTATCTTTCAACAAGTTTGCAATTCTTTTTTTGAACTCGGCATCGCTCATCGCGCTGTAGTCCTCATTAGATTTTGAGGCGATTTGTGTTTTTGTATTGATTGGTTCACCACTGGTTGAATGCAGTTGATTAATTAATTGTGAAGGTTTGCCTAACGGGCTTGGAAGTTCTAATTCAAAACTTGTTGCTTCTTTAGATTTTTCTTTAACACCAGAAACACTAAAGTGGACCTTCTTTGGAGTTCTCTCACTCTTCACAGATGAAAAGTCCACTATAACATCAGAGGTTTTTACCGGTTTCAATATATTTTTTATAGTATGATCACCTGCTGCAAGATGTTTTGTGGTTTGATGAACATCATGTTCTCTTGAAGTGGCTGAGGTGGGACCAAACTCAAGATTTGACTTACCAAAAAGATTTCTCTTTGTATTATCGTGTCCAGCAGTTGCAGAAATCATAACAGATTCAGTAACACTATCAGAAGGTGGCGGCCACACATTAAAAGCCTTGGAGTATTTCTTCTCATTAACTGTACCACTGACCCTTGTTTCTGAATCCTCTCTTATTTTCCTTAGCTGCTGTTCCAGTTCTTCAATGTAACTGTCACTTCTCTCTAATGCCATTTTCAGCTGACGAATTTCTTTATCTTGTTCGGATATTTTTGTTTCCAGAGTGGCAACAGTAAAACGACCAAATCTAGAAGGAAAAAAAAATGAAAAAGAAAAATAAGATACAAAACATTACTAGGGTTAAAAAAACTTATTGTATAATACTTGACATTAACATTAGCAGCAGAACTATTCCCCTAAGTTAAGCATTGAACTTATTTACATATTAAGTAAAATTTGATTTTCGAAGAAAAAGTTTTGATAGTCATACTTTTTTGGTGATCTTTGAGCCAGCTCCAGTCGTAAACTTTGATTTTCTTGTGTCAGGCTTATGTTTTCCTCTTTCAACTTTGAATTTTCCTATTAATGGAAAAAAGCATGCAAAATGAGAATGATCTTATACTAAATAACTTAGTTTGACAACAGAGAAATGAACTGAATACGACAATTAAATTCAAGCATTTTCAATCTTAAGATATGTTTATAAAAATGAAATTTGGTTATTTGTATGTATATATGTATCTGGCTATAATAGGTATTAAATGTATATGTAACATTTGCTGTTGCACAATTAAAAACTACACCTTGATGACAGTGCCTTGAGTAATTCCTATTTCTGCTAAATGCCACTAATTTTGTGAAGATTTTTGTGACTGTAGCAGTGAATGATGATTTTATTAAGTTAGAAATGTGTAGATTTAGTTATGTTTTAACATCTAAATCTTTTTTTGTAACCATTTAAAATAAGATTTATTCCAGATATTAGTTCTGCTTAAAAATAATAGTATGAATTAAACCTGAAATATGTAGTTAAACAAATGTTTGAGGATTATAAACCATGAATTGCTAACTAAAATAACAATGTCATGGTTTAGGTTTCAGCCTTAAAAAGTTCCATTAGCCCTACTGGGCCATTGGGGCAGATGAAGTGTAGAATTCATCTGTTTCTATAACCTCAACATATGTATTGATTGTGTTGTTAGCACAACGCCCAGCCGCCTTTACATCCCCAACTTAAGTCAGGTACCCATTTAAAGCTGGGTGGACTTGTGGGACAACTTTGCACCAAATAACACCTGGAAAAATTCCATGGTTCGCACCGAGGATCGAACCCATGACTCTTAGGTCGACAGTCGAGTATCTACACCGCTCGGCCATCCGTCCCACCTTTCATTTCAGCCTTAAGGGCGTTGCTAAATGTTTTTGAAATTTTCAGATGTTTGGGGGTGGGGAATATTTAACTCGCACAAGGTGCAAAAATAGTGACAATAAAAGTAAGCTCTATAGTTAATGTCCACTTTAAAAAAAAAAAAGAAAGTTCTCTTAAGGGCTCATTGGTGCTGATGCAGAGCAGAATTCAACTGATTCAGTAGACACTGCACACTTAGAGACTGCGTGACTAGCATAACGACTAGTCACCTTTACTCCCCCAACTTAAAATTGGGTGGACTTGGGGACTTTCACCTGAACCTGAAATAAAAAACCAAGGTTCTCACTGAGGATTGAACCTGGGACCTCTCTGGTTGACAGTCAAGCACTTCACACTGCATAACCTCCTGTCCCATTGTCAACTTTTACCTTTTTTAAATTTCCAGTTTCTATTCTAATGTCAGCATAAAGCTTTTGGGCTTCTTGTAAATTTTTTGTCAACAAAAGAAGATTAGCTCCATCTGTCTCAAAGGAAGACTTTTTCAAAGGTAAGCCATTATTGACAGTGTTTTCTTTTTTATATTGTTTATTTTCCACTTCTGCATCATTTAATTGTGCTGACAAAATGTTGTTTTCAGTTTTAAGTATGATTATTTCTTTTCTCATTTTTTCAAACTGATCTTCATACTCATAGAACATCAGGTCAAACCTAGCTCGCCTCAGTTCTGGTGTGCTTTGTTTTTCCGGAATCTCATCCTCTAGTTGCCCACCTGTCAAAACAAAATTATGTCTGATATTAAAAGTTAACAAGCTAACCTGTTACATACGACAAATAATGAAGCTTTCTATTTTAACTTTGCTTATCAGAAAATGTGAGAAATCTAAACCAAAAGAGACACAACAAGATGTAAGATCTAAATTTTCAAAAAAGCTGTAAAAACAATACTGGTAACATTTTCAAGTACAAGTTTCAAGTAAACTATGAAAATTCAGTAGAATAAATATAAATATCTGATGTGTCATTTAGGTGAAACACATTACCCCACTTAATTAGCATTACCTATTATGTGTTTAATTGGATTTTCTGAATTTATTTCAACTCTACATGCTGGACACTGATGATTCCTTTTCAGCCAAATATCCAGACAGAGCTGACAAAATACATGTAAGTTAGGGCACAGAACTGGTTGCTTAACCTGAAAAATTAAGCAGTAAAAATAGTTAACAACCGGTTTATGCTAATTGGCATTAAAAATTACAAATACTTTTTGTCTCAAGTCTGTCAAAAGTAAGAATCAATAATACTATTTCCTATTTAAATATTAATGGCTTCTAGCCTGCGATTTGAATCAATAAATGTATTTAAAAAATCTACATTTTTCAACAGTTTCTGTGGTTTTGATTATGACATGTAAAAGTCTGAATAATAATAAAATATTATCATTCAAAATATTGTTGTCTGTTTTTTTTACAACAGATAGCATTTTAAAATCATCAAGCAAAAACAAATGTAAAAATAAAAAATTCTGTGATGATAAAAATAACTGCATTTATCATAACAAAATGGTTGATGAAATTCTTTTAAATAAAAATTCTGCAAAATTTATGTCATCTAAATAAAGCTCTCTGTTATCAAATTATTGTATTTTGAAGTAAAATACTGCTTTATGTTACTAAGACTTACACTAAGACTAAGTGTAAGTTCAAAAATAATCTAGCAATTTATTTTCAATATAATTTTTAAAACATCAGAGTTTGAGCCTCTTATCAGGAAAACTTTTTTTTATCCACCTAAAGGATTTTATTTTTTTAATAGCATTCATTATTTGCTAAAATGAAAGAAAAAAAAACCTAATAAGTTTCTCAATTTCGTTAAAAACAAAATAAAAAGACCCATATAATTCTATTGACCTTCAAATGAGAACCTCAAAAATGAGCTATGGTCTATCTCTATTCAAAGGTTGTGCAGTATACAGCTTGTACAAAACATTACATATCAAATATGTGGACTAATGGTGAAACTATAAATAAAGGGCCAATTATTGAACGTGGTTTTTCAAATACCAGGAAAAATCACACAAAAGACAAAATAAAATATATAGGAAAACTATAAATACAGGTAAATATGTTGGTGTCTAGAGCAAGGCATGTTAAAGTTAGTTTTTTTTTTTTTTAATGTCAATTGTCATGATAAGATGCTGCTGCAGATACACACATAACTTAAGTGTCATAAGTATTTCAATGACATCATGTTACTTTTGTTTTCTAAAAAGTGGAAAGATTGCAGATATGTGTATGCAGTCCCTTTTAACAACCTGTAATTTAAGTGTGTGACCAACATTTTTTCTTCACCTACATTTCATTGTATTTTAAGTTAGCCGCCTATTAGTCTGTGATCTGTGCAACAATGAACCGTTTATTTCATGGCCGGTCTTTGATATTGCCACAATTTCCGTTTATTTCAATGTTTTTGGCCGAAAAAGAATTAAAGATAAACTTAAACAGAATAGTGTCCATCACAGCTTAATATATTAAATCCATTTTTTTATTTTTTTTTTTAAATATCGTGGCGTCTGTGAACTTAGTAACCAGGGCAGCCCTGGTATAGCGACCTTAACGATGTAAAGTACAATGTCGCAATTATATTAAAAGACACATTCAGAATCATATTATAATCATATTTACCTTTCCGAGGCAAACCTGACACGAAATGGGAAGCGTGAATGTTATAGTTGAATGCTTGTTCATTCTCGCTATGCTATCCGACGCCATGATGTAAACAAACTATCCAGAGCAGTTTACCAAAACAAACATAATAGCTGTGCGTTTAAAATAACAATATTAATGTAATTTTAATTTAAAATTATTGATAAACTAATACAATTGTTTAATTTAATTATTGTTATCATACTTATAAATTAATATAATATCTAGCAAACTGAAAATGTTTTTTTTATTCAGCGTCAATAATTTACATTCGTCCAAAATAAATAAAAAAATATGCAATACGAACTTAATACGCGGTGGTGACTATTGTCCAAATACCATATAACATCTCTTTATACAATGAATGCTTATAGCTGTTTTTCCTGATAAAATGAAAACAGTTTGATTTATTAAGTAAACACCCCTATAATTTAGTTCGAAAGCATGAAAAATCTCTACTTTTGTTTGGGGTTAGTCGGTGTTATTATTTTGGCAAAATTAACACCGAGCATTGGAAATAAGGGAGGTAATAGCTATAATGCTAATATAAGTAATAATAAAATAATATAAATTAATTTACTGGTGCTTAACTCTCAACTGTTGTTCATTTAAGCTGATTTCAGGGTGTTTTGTAAAACTAGGCATTTTTCATTATGTTATAAGCTACCTAGTGAAGTTATACGTCGTTAAATTTGGAAATGAATAAGATATTTAATGATATAAAACTTTTGATATAATAGAAATTTGTAATCTTGTAAAATTATAGTGTAAATGATTTTTTTTAACTAAAAATACAAATACATCACAAACGGTAAGAATAAAAAAAAAAAGGTATGAAGAATTTAAACAAAATCTTTATTATTTACATAAACATTTTTCATTTGTACAACACATAAATAAATGTGGACGTAAAATTATAATAATTTTTTTTTATTCAACTTTAATTGATACTATAGAAATTGGAAAAAAAAATAAGGACTCCTGCCTCTAGAGTGAAAAAAGACATATAATTTTCACACAATGTTAGACGACAAAATTGATCATTAAAATTTCTATATTATTATTATAAATGACAGGAAACACATTTAAATGAATAAAAAAATAAAGTTTTCCACCATTTATTTGTTTTTCTAAGGATATTATACTTATTTAAAAGTTGATCACTTTTGTCACCCCTTCCATATTAAAAAAATCACCAAATTTCACTTTTCCCAAGAAATCATGCTTAGTCACCAAACAGCCCGGCCTCAAATACGCGTGAAGCACTCCCTTTTTTGACATTTTGTCAAAAAAGGGAGCCACAGCGACAAAAATTCCTAGTGCATTATGTCTTTTTTCAAAATAAAACTGGAATATTTTACCAAGTACCACATTTTTACAAAAATAAAAAATTTATTTTTCTTTGCCACTGTATCTCAGTCTTGACATTTATTTGACCTTGAAAAGTATGAAACTAAGAAAATAACACAAACTTAAAAAAATTTTAATGCAGCTTTTCTCAAATGTTGCAATGTTGTTTGTTAAAGTGCAAAAATTAAAACAAATTGATTTTTTGGCATTTGGCCAGTACCTAGTTTTTTAATAAGCTCTAATAGTTTTTGATAATAAAAAATATTGTAACCTGCCAGAAAAAATTTCCTAAGCCTTGTAATTGCCCTGCCCTGTACTATTATCTAATAAAGGTTAAAAGTATAAAAATAGACTCTGGCTTATTCCCTCCTACCTTGCCCTTTAACAAAATTTTATTCTCATAAAATATATTAAAATTTTCACAACTGTTTATGAAGGCATTTAATTTTTTATATTTTCTTTAAGATTTCACATTCTATCATTTTGTTTTGCAAATAGGAATTCTTAGGCCAGAAATAACCAGCAAATACTTTGCAGTATTCCTCTTATTTCTCATCAATGGCCTTACACTTCCAACAGAGGTAATTAAAAAAAAGTTTAGCATGGTAGTTACAAATTAAATCATTTTTGACATATTTTCTTTTCTTTCTAGCTATCATATTTATTGAATAAAAAAACTTGTTGGGTTTTAGATATTTCATTTGTTTAATCTATAAAAATGACTCCTTCGGCCTTTTTAAAACGAGGTTATTGAAACCACGGCCATTCAGGAATTGGCAAATTAGGTGACTGCATTAGGTTAAAAAAAAGGATGGCAGAATGTTTGAGTGGTGTAAAGCACTTGACCGTCGACTGTAGAATCCAGAGTTTAGTTCTGGGTGAGAACCAAGGGAATTTTCACCTGGTCTTGTCTTAAATGGGTTTTTGACTTTAGTTGGGGAAGTAGAGGCAGCTGGTCACTGATTGTGTTGGCCACAAAACCCCTTAATATGCCATGGTTATAGTAATATGAATTTACAATTCACCTGACATTTTTTAATTTCTTAGAGAAACCCTTCCCTCCCCTCTGGCCCCACAGATTATTATTAGAACAAAACATACAAACTATTTTACCACTTAATTTTAAAAGTCTGGGAATTAACAATAAATAAAAATAATTATTTTTTGTTTACGCTTTTCCTTTATGTGCATCCAATTTTCAGTCCACTTCCTGATAATATTAATTAATTATTTTGAATGTTTTTTTACACTATCAGTTTAAGATTTAGTTATTTAGATATTCATATAAACAGCTCATATTATTTTTTTTTCAGACATTGAAGGCTGCTTTATTCCGATTTGATGTTCATATTCTCATACAGGGTTTTACTTTCATTCTATTTCCGGCTTTTATGTACGCTTTAGTTACACTTTTACGGTACTCTTCACTTCATCCAGCAATTTTACAAGGGTAAGGAGTTATTGTTACTTTTTTGAGCTTATGTTTTTAAGTTCATGACCTGCTCTAGTCTTGAAGTCCCTCAGTTTGATAAACCAAATATGTTAGTGCATTAGCTTTAATAGTATCCAGAACTATTGCTCTTCCATTTCTAATGTGATCCCCATTGTAGTATTGTTTATCATATTTTTACATTTTTTTCTTTAAAATATAATAAAATACATGTTGTGCATTGCATAATGCATGTAGTTATATACATTGTATATTGATACAAACAAATTGAGGTACTCAATATTACGTTTTTTTTTTAACAATAGCAGCCACTTGTTTGAAACTGTTGCTTGGCAAGAACATATATTAAAAGTAAGAATAAAATTTTTATATTTAATTCATTTAATATTTTCTATGATTTTACAGTATGATGATTCTCAGCACTATGCCTCCCCCAGTATCATCAGCTATATTTCTTACCAAAGCTGTTGGTGGAAATGTGGTAAGTCATAAAAAAATGAACTATTTTGAAATTTTGTTTTTTGATAAATGCAAACTCTAAGCACAGTGAAAATTTTATTGATTAAAATTTAATGCTTGAAATAAAATATAGATGAAATTTTTTAAAGTTTAATGTGCAGATTCTTATTTATGGTTAAAAGCATTGCCATAGACCTGCTAAATATCTCGCCCTGGACCCTGCATAGTGCTAGGACTGCCTCTGTATACATGTTTTAAGTACTTATAACAAATTATAACAATGCATTATGTTTTTGATGTCTTGGTTAGCTCCATTGATCTCCCTTACCATGTGATAGGTGCGTCTTCCCAATTCAAAACAACAATACTTTGAATTTGAATGATTTTCTATAACTAGTTTAGTTCGGATCGAAAGGTTTTACGGAACTTATTTGTGGTAGGCTTTGGCCTTGGTCAGCAGCAAAAAAAAAATTGAAAAATCTAGTTTGTGGTGATCTTGCAAGGGGTCCATTCATCTTTTAACTTAATGAAAAAGTGAAAAATATTATTTGTAACTTTAATGATATTCATTTATGAATCCACTTATGTACGTTAATTGCTGGCTGCTAAAAATTGTTGAAGATCGATTTTGTTAGGATCAGCAACAGATCAACCCATATTATTTGAAAAACAAATATAGTGGCCCAAAACTAGAATGATTTGTAAATTGAGGGCTTACCTGCATGGGCAGATATTGTTATTCTGAGGTATTGTTGTACTTAAGTATTGCAGAAGCCATAAAACATATATATAGATAATCTAGTTTGTGGATATCCGACAACGGAACCATCCATTTTTGAAGTTTATAAAGCGATTCTGTTGTTTAAATGTATTTAAGGATTGCTTTAAACAAGATGCAGCCTCTGACTGACGACAAAGTAAATGTAAAATATGGAGTTTTGTCTAGTTTTATATGATTATAAAGGGAAAAAATTATTTAAAACAAAGTAAATTTGTATTTTGAGCTATAACTGCATATGCCACTCCCAACACCATAGTTTTTGCTTTAACTTAGTTCAGCAGATACCGCACCGTAGTTGGCTGTAAAAAATGTAAATAATCTATTTTTTTAAATGGTTTTATATGATTTAAACAGAAAAAAAAACATACAAAACTGATTTGGAATTCAAAGAATTAATGTCATAATCTAAGATAGTTAACCACTTCAGATTAATTGCTGTAACTAAGTGTTCTACTGCCAACCTTGGCCAGTGGCAACATTTTTTTTATAAAAATTGTGTCTATTTTTGTAGAAATTTATTAATTTTCTACATGTATTTTGTTTAAAAAGACAAAATTAATCCCCCTTTCCATTTTCGTCACCATGTGGGAGTTACTCATTAAAAATAATTTCATATATTTTGTTAAATTTTGACATGTCTGAATTAGAAGTACCAACACATTTACTTTTTGCTTGATGCATATTTGATATATTTTGATTATCATTTAATGGCTAAATCCATTAAAAATAACCCACACTGTTAATATTTTAGCCTGTATAATTCCTAATATAAATTGAGTACAAATTCGCCATGAAAGAAAACAAATGATGTAAAAATTTTCAAAAAGAATGAAACAGAAAGCGTTTCAAACATCCTTCATTAACAATGTGTACTAATGCGAAAAATTTAAAGGTATCTTTTGACAAGCATTTATTTTTTTCATTAAAACAGGCAGCAGCACTTTTTAATTCCGCTTTTGGAAGCATGTTGGTGAGTTTTATATCCTTAATCATGAATAGAAAAAATTAGGTTATGATAATCACGTCATAATCTTTTAGTAACTTTTGCCCTTTTTGTCGCAGTACATGATTTGTATCTTTGTGCAAATAATAAGTGGTAAACATCTGCTTTTGTAAGTGTACGTTTTTATCCTGAATGTCTGATTTTGCTTAGGAAATATTTTAACATTGAAACGTGGAACATTATTTAGGTAAAAGCATTTTTATCTTTTTAAATAGTTTTAATATTGTTTTTTGTTTTGTATTGCAGGGAATTTTTGTTACTCCATCTTTGATTTTGTTACTTGTAAGTTTTCAAAATATTTTTTATTCTCCGGTAGTTAAACAAGTAGTACTCTTTTATAGTATACCTATCCAACTATCAGGATGTCATCTGGAGAAATTTCAGAATCTTGGCAATATACATGTGCATGTAATTGATTAACAGTACTTTGATTTTGTTTTTACTTGAAACAAACAATAATGATTTTTTTTATTGACTGATTTCATGTTGTTTTCCGTAGTTTGGTGGCTCTGAAGTAGACATCCCCACAGAGCAAATATTTTACCAACTCTTAGTCACAGTTGTGGTGCCTTTGCTTATGGGCCAGATTTTTCGTGCATACAGATTGCAATTGTTGAATCGACTAAACATTCCATTTAATGGATTAGGCCAGTAAGAAAATTAATTTTCATCAGAATGTATACTGATTTAGTAGCTAGTTTAAATTAAAATTATTTTACACTTATCCTTTATTAAAACTTTTAAAAAGTTTTAAAATTACATATCTACAGTAATTAAAGTAACTTTACAACCTTTAATATTAATTAAAGATTCTTAATATAAAAGTAAGAGACAAAAAAGTTTGCATTGTCATTTTAAAGACGTTGCATTGGATTTAAATAATACTTCCGTTCATTTCAAATTGAATGACAATGAAACTAATTTTAAAATCTTTCTTTTTGTCAGATTCCTTATATTTTATATTATCTACACAACATTTTGCGCCACTTTTTCTAGAGAAATAATAGGCATAGATACCTTCTCATTACTGCTTACTATATTTCTGAGTAAGTTCTTTGTTATTTTATTATGGTTATATAAGTTCTCAGTAACTATAAGGCTGGTCATACTTATTCTCAAATGTAAACACTAGTTTTTTATGTGATTTTTTTTATTCTTTCTATCAAATTGTATAAACTTGTATTAGGACTTCAATTGATATGAATTGTGACTAAGTAGCAAGCACCAATTGATATGAGGGAATACACCATTGTGACTTATTAGCAAGCACGTCTTGGCATATTCTTGTTTGCCTTTTATAGATCAGTTACAGTGAAATGTCATTATTACTTAACCTCAGTGTAATTCAAAGTCTACTTGAGTTCACCTTAAGGAAAAACAGCTTAATGAGTAGGGATGGGTAGGGAGAGATTACATGCAATAAATCTCATACTTTCTAGGAGGCTGTAATTTACAATCAACTATTTAGTGTTATTGATAGGAACATACCACAATATGGAAAACAATTACTAAGTCACAATCAGAAGTCAATTTAAGTTCAGTAGAGGACACTGAGAGTGTGCGATTAACCTTGAGCCAGAAGATAGGTAGCTTAGAGGGCACAGGGATGAGAGATCACATCTTTCATTTAGCATTTGGCAAGGAAAAAATTTTTTTTATTGTGTAACACCGAAGTATTGACACACAGTGTTGAGAATTAAGAAATGGTAAACAAAAGCAATATAGGAAAGGAGGGGGAGGGGGGGGTCAAGAAAAAAAGTTATGTAATAGGTGAATGACCTCAAACCAGTAAACTAAATTATGAGTAAAGAAGACTGAAAGAAAAAAATGATGATGCCCCCTCCCCCTGTAACAAATTTTCTGTATAGCTACATGTAATAAATTACGAGTTGCTCTCTATTTCGTTATAACGTCATTTTTATATATCAGGATTTGCCTTTATAATTTATCCTAATAAATCTATTACTACAAGAATATTGTTTTCGTTCATCATACATTAGTGAATATTTTCTCTTCATTTAAGACTTGCATCAAATTTTACTCCAAAAAATCTGTATAAATTTATATTATTTGATGTATTAAGTTGTTCATTTAATAGCACTTGTAAACATTATTAATTTCTGAAAAAGAATTCATTGAACAAACGAAGTGTATTTTTGTCTAAAAAAATTTTTACATGCCAGTTGTACCTTAAAAACAAGAGAAAATGTTCTTTTTTCTAACTATGGTTAATTTTTTATGAAAAAATGTATTTTGAAAAAAATCATCTTTATGCTTGTCTAGGCTGTATAAAGTTTAAAGAAAAGCTTAAACCTACAAGCTGTCTTTCAGTTCTTACTACATGTATCATCTGCCTTAATGTGGTGAAAAAGTGTGTCAAATAACCAAAAGTCCACACATCTTATTGTCGTTTCAATTCCAAAGTCTTATTTTATTAAAAATAACATATTTTTTTACTATAAAGGCTATTTAGAAAAAATGCAGGTCTTGATTAAAGAATTATATTTTTGGTTTGCAAAAGCTGCCAATTGTTTTTTAATATTAGATATAAAAACACATTTCTGTTAAGCATTGGTTTACGGTTGGTTTTGCAGTACTGGCCATTCTGATAGCTGTGCAGATATTTCTCCTGTGGCTCTCCTATAGTATATTGAATTATACGGCTGGTGACAGTATCTCTATCATATATACTGGATCTCATAAAAACATTGCTATAGGTATAATAGTTCCACCAACATTGCATTGAAATCTTATTATTTGTTTCTTATTTGGTATTTTGTACATTTTAGTTTATTTTCATTTTTTTTTTTCAACTTTTCAGTGTTAATCTTACAGATAAGCATCATGATATTTCTTGCATTTATAAGTTCTCGTTCAGTGTTTCAATTTGACTCTTCTGATTTAGCAGCTATTGTATATTGTGGCACACATAAATCTATAACACTCGGTAAGTTTTACATTCCCAAATAAAAAAAAATTATTTTATTAATGTCCTGCGCTTACAAAATTAATATTATTTACTTTGTGTTTAGTTTTTTTTGTTTTTGGTCTTTTAGGCATTAAACAAAAATAATGCTAAGAAATTATGCTGGTCTTAAATTTTCTTTAACATTTAAATATTAAAACTTAAAATCTTGTGTATTTGAAAAAGAATGCTTTTATACCTGAAAGTTATAGCCCAATATAAGCAAGTATTCTTGTAACAAGCCTACTGAAAATTATTAATTATTACATGTATTAACTAGAAGAAATTTGGGTAAATAAAAACTAAGCATTTAAAAAAATAGTAAAAGTACTTACTAAATGTCATTAATCTTATTAATCCACAGGTATTCCAGTCATTGATATTATATTTGAAGGGAACCAAAACATTAGTTTCTTGTCCATACCTTTATTAATCTATAATCCATTACAAATTCTATTTGGAGGGATGACAGTTGGAGTTTTCCAAAGCTGGCTTAGTTCGCATAAAAGAAAAAGGTAAATTTTACTCTCTTTTGCTTTTGAAAGACCACTAGCCAAAAAAAAAATAGAATTATAATTGATTTCATCCAATACATAAGCAAAAATAATTTCTCAACTATTCTCGATTGTCTTGAATGATTGAAAAATGGACCTTAACTTTTCGAGCCATTTCACTCGTTTTTAACCATATACATGTATTTGAAAAAAAAGTAATAATTCTGTAAATTTGAAATAAATATCTGTTTGCAGGAGGAAATCTTTACTTTAAAGAATAACCACTACATGCATAAAGTAAATAAACTGCAGTTTTTCTAGTATTCAGAATTGAGTGCATTTTATTTTATTGGTATAAATTATTTGTTGCATTTTCATTATGATTAATTTTTTTTTGATTAATCATGTTATGACATTTGTTCATATTTTCAATCATATATTATTAGTTATGTTATATTTGCCTTTGGTAAATAACTCAAAATTTGTTATGGTTTTTTATATCCCCAAATGAGTTTCACTCTTTGAGAGATTATTTAAGATTACAATAATTTAAGATACAATAATTTTTTTTTAAATGAAAAAAGAATTGCAATTCAAAAGCAGTTTTGAGTTTGTCAAATTAAGTCAAAATTTAATCTCATGACCTTTTTTTTTTTTTAAATCTTTTGCAGTTTGTTACCGACACGTCATTCTCAAGTATGAATGTAAAAGTATTGTCTTTCAAAGTTTTCATATTGTTGAAATTTAATTATATTTCTTATCTTAAATTTAAAAAAAAATCTTGTGTACCATAATTCTAGTAATCAAAAACTGTGGTGCATTTTGATGTCACTATTATACTCATCTTGTTGAAATTAAATATGGGAGTAATAATAATTAAACCAAAGTTAAAATGGTGTCCTATTTTACTAGTCAAAAGCAATATAAAATTTTATCATTTTTATTTAAAATAAATTGCTAGACAAAAGTGCAAAAAACAAACATGATAAAAATGTGCAATAAGTTACAAGGGTTATAAATTAGTGATGAAAACATTCATTGTGTATTTACTTGACTACAAAAAAAAATCTTAATTGTTTGTCTTGATTGATTAGCTCAAACTTTGTATGACCAAATTTCTACTAAAATCAGTTTTGAAAAAAAATATAACTAGCATAGAAAATAAGATAAAGAAATAGTTCAAGCTTTATTAAAGAATATTCTTAAGTAAAATTATAAAATAATTTTCAGATGTACAAAAATGATCTTATTGAAACAAAAATGATCTTATTGTTTGACTAACATAACATTTCTTCATTGTTATTTTAACTTTCTTCACCTTAATTTTAAAAAATACTTTTCTTCAATTTTCTGATTAGTTTTTTAGATTATTTATATGACTGAGTTAAATGGGATACCAATTTAATGAAACAAAAAAGAATTCAGTATCCAAAATATGTACATTTTCAATGATCTACAAGCTGTCCAAAAATGCATCAGACAAAATCAAATTCTCGAAAAGTGGCTTTCTGTGCACGTTTGTAATTTATTGTCCAGCCAACACACTTCTTTGTCTGATGTTTTACTTCTCCGCCAGTTTCATTGACTGAATTGGTTGAACCACTTTGGTTGTCACACTTTTTTTGTCTCATCCATTTCCATTTACTTTTTGCTAGAAAAAATATTAATTAATATAATCATGACCACCATGTAAGTTTAGTAATCACAAAATTGTAAAAATAATACATTTATTTAAATGATAGAAAAGAGGTAAAGATTTTTTTTAATTTCCAATTTTATTTTTACACCCCCAATGAATTAGTCTTATTGAAAATATCTTAATATTCTAAGAATGTAGATATTTATAAAGTAAAAATAATTCCTTAGACCAGTGGTTCTCATACTTTTACTATTCACCAGTAGCATCATTTCACCAAAATGTTGGGTGGGGGGGGGGGGGCAAATAAAAATACAAAAATACCAATTATGTGTTTATTATATATTTTTTAAAATGGTTACATGCATATATAATAATATAGGGTATAATATATGAAAAATTAAAAATGTAATAATTGTGTCGAATTGTTTGATTAAAGTTTATAAAAATAACAAAGAACAGTAGATTTTAAAAAACAGCAGACATTATAATATTTAAAAAAATTAATTTTTGATTATAGAATAAAAAAGAGTATTTGTATTTATTTAATTTAATTATTTCGATTTTAAGTCTTGGGGGGGGGGTGGGGGGGGGGGGCATGCCCCATACTATGTCGCCACTGCTATTCACCACCAATTATGCAAAACTGTTTAGTTTCATAACCCACCTGTAAAGGAAATTACAAAATAGAATTATAATTATGGATGAATGGATTCGTGGTCCATTTATTATAAATTTTGTTTTCTAGTGAAATATTTTGATACTACATGTATTTAGTCATTCCATAAATTACAAGAGTTACAATTGATTTTAAGGAATAGGAGGGGAGGTAAAAAGTCAGGAAAATGCTACTGAGTGATCTTTTTCAATTAAAATTTTCGCAATATTGTTGTAAATAAATCACTGATATAAATTTACATTATTATTAAAATACTTTCAATAATGTTGAAAATGTCTTTCATACATTGTGACACAGACTGGTAAAGTGAATAAAAACATTTTTCAAATCAGCAAAAGAGTTAGCATTAAATAATAATTTTATTTTCCTTTATACAACTTTTTATTTCAAACCCCTGGATGATAAAATGTAAACAATATTTTGTCTCATCCATTTTATCCTATTTTGTACTACAGCCTTGTTGTCCAGCGGGACGGATGGCCGAGTGGTGTAGATACTCGACTGTCAACCTGAGAGTCCTGGGTTTGATCCTCTGTGAGGCCCATGGAATTTTTCCAGGTGAAATTTGGTGCAGAGTCATCCCACAAGTCCACCCAGCTTTAAATGGGTACCTGACTTAAGTTGGGGAAGTAAAGGCGGCTGGGCGTTGTGCTAACCACGCAATCCCTTCATATGCTGAGGTTATTGAAACAGATGAATTCTACACTTCATCTGCCCTGAAAGCCTATTATGGCTAAGAAGGGAACTTTACTTTTACTTGTTGTCCTCATTTTCAGTTGAATAATAAACTGATTAAATATGTAAACTTCAAAATACATATTTCATTCACCTAATGGTGGTCACTCTGGACTAGACCAATATTATATACGGCTTTACACCCTCTCTCCCACCCCTTTCCGTCCAAGGTCAAAGTACAACTACTGCTGCAATTACTTTGCTGCCAGACAAGCCAAAATTAAAAAATAAAGCAAGGTGTGTTTAGTTTAAAAAGGAAATGATTATCTAGTACAAGTATCCTAAACAACAGAAAAATGTTAACGTTTTTTTATTCTAAAATGAATATGACAATGTTAACGGTACAGGCGTGTTAGATGCATATTTCAAATTTAATTTCTAATTTAAGAAGACGTCAAGGTAGTCTTCCTCCATAAAAAAACAACAACTAGCGAGTCTATGTAAAAAGCATAATGTCATTAAAATGTAACACAATAAATGTGTTTATTACGGACACAAACACAGTAAATAAAATGGACTTGAAATATATTTACTTGGAGAGACACCAGCGCCATCACAACCCCTAAAATCTATGAATGATTCATCCCTGTGGTGACCCATGACCCTGTACGTTAGGTGATTATTAAATTTCCTAGATATAGCCAGGAGCACTATATATAAAACTAGTTGAAAAGCCTGCTGAAGCTGGATGCTATTGTACTAAATAAGGGCTATAACCGTGTTCAGCTATGACGAACTTCTAATAAATGGGTCATTTCCCTTGCATCAATTCTGCGAGGGAGACACACTGGTTAGACGTTTATGTATTAGATAATTTAAGGGCGGTCAGCGGCTGTAGCAGAACTAATGGGAGGAGGGCGTCTGACACTAGAGAATAACCATGAGGCTCACGAGAGGTACTCATAGGTTCCGAACACAGTCCTATTACGTCAACAAATTTCAGCACTTTTTTTTAGATCCCCTACCCCCTTGTCAAACTTTCGGTGACTCCTCTCCCCCCAATCCCAAATATAACATTAAATAACAAAATTCAAACTCCGCCCCAATTGTAATCATTGAAATGATGTAATTTTACTAATATAACAAAGTCAACCAGTCTCCTTCTCTGAATAACGAGATGTTACAGAAACTGGAACACATCTCCAACCCTCAAATATTGTTACATCAGTATGCGTCTCTACATTGTGTTTTATTTGTAAAATATTGACTATTCGGTTCGCAATTATCCGCTACATACTATCCACAGAGCCGCCATGTGCGAGTTTTTGATGTGTCCCCCCCCCCCCAGTTCTGAAAACTGTGAACCCCTTAACAATATATAATATCTTGGTTAGCTCGGTTTTGATTATTGCGACTTTTTTTTCGCCCGCGAGCAATTTTAACTTCTCTCAGTCACTCAGCAACAATCATCGAAGCAAGACGTCTGCTTTACTATTTTTTTTTTTGCCCTACCCATTTCGATTTAATTACTATTTTTTTAAAAATAATTTTCCTAATTATGGACAAAACAGAAACTCTTAAACGTAAACACATCACTTTAGAGACTAAACTAAAATAAAACGAATCGATAACGGTGAAAATTAAAATATACGTCTAACTTTGATATTTTTGAGGATTCTTTATAATTATTCCCATTGGTTTATAAATTTGATTAGCGCGTTTTGATTAGCACGGTAAATCTCGGGGATTTATTAATTGACGTAATTAGTGGACGCCTAATAACGCTGAAAGAAAAGGACGCGCTTACAAATAAGCACACTATAATTTACACACAACAAAAACTCTTACTGGCTTCTGAATTCACAGTAGAAATTTCTGTGTTATTGCTTTCCTTCGGTACTCTCACTGAATCCACAGTGGCCATTTTATGTGTAGCCCACTAGTTTGATTTAATTGCCCGATTGATACAAACTTGATCTGTGTTATCCTCATCTAGTTCTTGCTCCTCTTTATTCAAATCGTCGCTTTCTTAATTTAAAACTAGGCCTGAAGAAGTGGTCTTAATATAGGGCTAACTCATCGAAAGACTGACAGTAACATTTTTGAAAATTTCATCACTAACACCCCCACCCCCCTCCTCGCGAACCCCTACTTCGCTGTGTACTGCAGAGGCGAAACCTTTCATATATATTTCTAAAGGGTGCATTTGAGTTATAGCTATAAAAATCACATTTAGCATTTCATTTAAAAAATAAAAAACACAGACCTGTATGTTAACATGACATTTAGTTTAATGTAACATTTTAAAATATTTGTTTAATACGTTTTTGAACAGGCTTTGACTACTTTTAGAAATAAAACTTAAAAAACTCAACTTAAATTATTAATTTTCATTTTCTTAGACGATATTTATTTACTTTAAAGACTTTTCATTTTATTATAACGCAAAAAGGGATAAGTGATTTCCCCCCAATATTAATCTCCACTGGAACGCCCATGAATATTCTGGATGGAGCTCTCTTTCATTTCTTCTGTAACTCATTATTGATATTGCTAAAGCACGTATCTAATCTGTGTTGCCCAAGTAGTAAACTATTTATAGAATTTCTCACTAGCCTATATTCACAATCCTTCCAAAAAATTACACATTTTCGGCTTTTTTTAAAAATGATGTACTTGCATGAGCATTTTCATCATATAATTATTTTTAGGTTTCAGTCTATGACGAGCACGGAGAATTGATTTTATTAAATTGTATTAGCTACACTAAGTCGTCTAAGAGTAACTCCTAAAATACTAAAGTAAAAGGCTAAGATACTTTTATTTTATTTTTTACTGTAGATTCTTAGAAACGACGTCATTGTTATCTTGAATTCGTGTGGATATGCTTGATCCTTCGTATATCAAATCGCACCTTTCAAGTACAATTAAAATTGAAATTTACTTCAACCTTTAAGTTTACTGATATAAATTATGGTATATAATAACTACTTCGGAAACGTAATAGCGTTTTCTATTTAACTGAAGACTCCCTGACCTAATTTGGTGCGTAGCAACCATAAAAAACTTCCTGTGGGCTAATTTCTGGTAATTTAAACTCTGCATGACTAGTTAATGGTGAAAGTACGTACACCAATTAATTTCATTTTATTATGTAGCTTATTTAGTTTTTTAAGCTTTACATTGACAATTTTGTCATAATCATAAGTTATACAAATAATAATATCGCCATTATGTTATATGATGTATTATCATTTAATTTTACATTATTATGTAAAAATACTGACATCATCATCACATACATAGGACTAGGTCATAGCAATAATTAATATATGAAATAAATTGCAGCTGATATTGAATACCCCCTACCCCCTCCATCAAAAAAGCAAATATTATACTAAAGTGACTTTTATTTCATCAGATCTATGAATGGTTTAGGTGGCATTTTGAATACCATGATTATAATTACTATAATTATAATTTAATATATAGTTAACAAATCAAATCCACATCCAGTAATCAGTAATACACTAATAGTGATTGTTGTAGATGTGAGATGAATAGTGTCAGGGGAATATAAATATTACTTCTAAGGTTAATGGATAAAGAAATCTGCTAAACTATCTTGCAGAGCTAGAGTTTAATCCATGTATCATTTGTATGCAGGATTTTTCAATAATCAGACAATAATAACTAATAATAAGTAATTAACTTAATTAGTTAATAGCCTAAAAGCATGAATAATGTTCGTATATGATATGACATATGTTAGATAAGAATAGCTTAGTGAAATGATGAACAAAAAGAAAATAAATGAATTGTAAATACAGATAAGAAAAAAAAATTAATCCTATATTTGATTTATAAGGTGTAACACTTAAAACTTAATGTAAAAATAACCTGGTAAACTTTTAAATTTTACACTGACAGAAACATGTATAGTGGGAAAACTTTTTTTTCCTCTTTCAAAAAAAATAGTTTTTATTATACTCAAAAAAAAAAAATTAAATACAACTTTGAAAACTCATTATGCCGAAATTGACATCCTTAAATAAGTTATAAATGTAGCAGATATTACTATTGAATTGAAATTCTGACCTACATTTTTTTGTGATATAAAAATGTACTTTGTGGGTAGAGTGAAACCCAACCATTTAAATATTAAACTGGTATGCATATTTTAAGTAGCTCACATCAACTAAGTTGTTTTCTTATTCATTGTATAAGAAGGAAGGAAAGAAAACATATAAATTAGATAGTTGACCTCACATTATTGACAGTGAGACCTCCATTTTTGACATTTTCAGCTGAGTTCACTGGATGTGGTCTAATTAAACTCCAGCTAAAAGCTTTTAAGTAGGCATTCTTTCATTTACACTCAGTAGAAGAGCAAAATGTAAAATAGCCGTATTTTTTCACTGAAGCTCTCTAAATCAGAATAAATTAGAGTTTCAATACAAGTCTTTTACTTCATGATTTAATAAATTTATTACTTGAAATAATATTAATGACAACAAAAATGTGTACTATTTTGTTGTGACATGAATAATTTGTATCTTACTACCAAAAGGAAAGATGGGAAAGAAAGTAAAGAAAGAAGACAAGGGACCACCAAGTGATGTTGTAAGTTTTTAAAAATATGTCATTGATATTAGATTTTTCAAATCCTTTCTTAATGATAAGAATATTAGTTTTAGTTTAACAATTTTTTCATTTGAGAATGATTGTAATATCTATTATGTTTATTTATAATTGTTTCATGAATTGAGTTGTAGTTTTTTTAATTTGTCATTTAATTTTGTTACTGAAAATGTTTTAGTTTTTTTTAAAATTTAAAATAGATCCTTAGTTTAGACATAAAATCATGATATAGTTCTAAATTTGTCATGGGTTAAAAAAAAAAGTCATCTTTGTTCTGAATATAAATGCCTAGAAAAGTCATAGAATTTCAAAACATTTTTTTTTTTAAATTTATGTTTTTATCATTCGTTGTTCACTGATATTTTGTTTGGCTTCAAATTACTTTTGGTTACTTAAAAAATTCATGATTTAGTTAGCCCGTTTTTTAATTAATTTTTTTATTAAAATGCTGCATTTTAAAGTGTCTTTTATATTTGAGGAAAAACATGATTCAATTACTAAACAATGTTACTTATATTAATTTTTCATGTGGAAAATAATGCTATAATTAGTAATAGGACAATGCTAAAATTTTTGATGATGCAGAATTTATGCCATTTCTTCTCATTTTGATTCTTGCTTCCAGTTCATGATGTTAAAGTGTCAATAAAAAAGTACTAAGAAGATAATTTAACAAAAAACTTAATTATGACTAGTTTTGATTAATATCCAGTTCTCAGTAACCAGTGGTTTCAGTAATTCATTTATAGAAAACAAAAAAGAAAAACTATTACATAACCTTGACTTGAATCAATGTAATTAATCTTTAATATAGATCTTGAATTCAAATATAATAATATTTAACTACTTTACTGTTCAGTGTTGCAATTATAACAAGTAAATTTCATATCACATTCATAAAAATTGTTTGTTGAATGCTAGCAGTGATGTTAATAGGTTTAAGCACCGCACAGGTCTGCCCTGGGCAGCCGTTCCTCTGCTGCCAGAGAATAGCGACATCTGTTAAGCTTTATGTGTTCAGATTTTGAGAACAAAGGAGGCAGCATTTTAAGAGTCTTCATGTGGGCATTAAAGCGTTTTACTTCACTGTCTAAGTGGTAGTTTGCAGTGCCTTCCTGATGTAATGTATTGGATGAAGGCTGTCTGTGCAGGCCATTGAGTTTGTAAAGCTCGCCATGAGCCATTGTTTTTATTACTTTCCCCATTAAATCTTGAACAATAAACCATGGTGTGGCTGTTTAAAATATACAGTCTGAATGAGGCTCTTATTGACTATATGAATCGCCACTCCTTCTATTTACTGTGTCACAAAACTCCTATTGGGGGTCCAACTCAGGCACATGGGCTGAGTTCCAAAGGCTCCCTTTAAATAGAAGCATCAAAACACTTGCTCTCATGACTAAGACGTCCATAGTTGTTTTTTTTATTGTTGCTGTAAAGGTTTGTAACACTATTTGCCATGTTGTATTGTTACTAGTTATACTGTGATGACAAAATCTTACATGATGAATTACTGTAGATCAAAAAGGGGAATGGAAAACAATTATTTACAGTGAAAAAAAATGAAATGTTTTATTACATATCAATGAAATTTTTACACATTCAATTTTTTTTTTAAACTTCTTGAATTATTAGGCACTTACAGGGGTAAGTATAATACATAAGTTATAGTTTTTTTTGGTTTATTTTGTAAACGGTTGACTATGTTTTAATTAAAAAAAAAACAATTGCTGTTATCAAAATATATATATTGCCACAAAAATGGTATTTTACTTTTAAATGCATTTGAATTTATATCTGTTCGCTGTGATCTTATATCTTACATTTTTTAGTTGTTTTTTCAATAATATATTCAATATTCACAGGAAGATTTATCTGCATATAGCTCTTTTTCAAAAGATCAATTGTTAGTGCTTTTCATGCTAATATTAAATTTATAAATATATTTTTTTCACATGCCATTTTTGTTTATTGTTAATATCACATAAACTGTACATAATTAATACTTTAAAAAACAACTTTTTAGGTTCAAATTGGAGTAAGTATAATTATGAATTAAATTGATGTTATTTTAAAATTACACTATAATTTAATTTGGAATGTTATTTTACTTGTAATGTCCATATTATTAAAAACAATCAGAGAGTGGCCATCCAAAAGAAGAAAAACTGTAAAAAAGCTGTAAAAAAAGCTCAAATAATACTTAACAAACAAACCTGGTTTCTGACAGTAGTTTATACCATGAAAAAGTGAAAGAATTCTTACTATGTGAAACAATTTTTTTCTAAGGCTTGGGAAAGTTATTTTACTTTTAAGTTATACAGAATAATATATAACTAAAATCACTGTTCATATTTGTATTCATTAAAATGAGAGTAGACTACTCAAAATACATTGCAAGAGCAAAGGTGACAAAAATAAGAATGTTTTCTGTTGAAAATTGGATTCCCCTCTCAATGAATGGTTGTTGACTTATTGGTGTTTACTTCAAATTTTTCATTTGAGTTACATGTTGTTTGGGTGGTGAGTCTTTTGTTCTTTGTTTAAAATGTTTTGTTCAGAAACATAGTACATGAAGTGAACATTATAGGATGTTAGGGCCTCTTATAGTGAGAGTAGACTGTACATATAAAATGAAATAAAATCTTTGAAATAAATTACTTATTATTTGGTTTTAATGTACAAATCACTTGTGATTTAGTTTTTAGAGCATTTTCGAAAAAAATGCTCTATTGTCCCCGTTTTGTCTGTCTGTCTGTCATCACCCTAGATCTCAACAACCATAAGTCCTAGACCCATGATGTATATATCATTTTGTAGGTCTTGGACTTATAGTTTGTTGAAATCTAGAATGACGAACAGACAGGCAAACAAAGTTAATAAACATTTTTCGAAAATATCTGAAAACAAATCACAAGTATTTGTACATTAAAACCAAATAATAAGTAATTTATTTCAAAGATTTTATCATTTTGTAGGTCTTGCAAATATAATTATTTTATAACTTTATACACAATAATATATTTTGAGTAGTCTCCTACTCTATTTTTAATAAGTATAAATATGAACAGTGATTTTGATTATATATTACTTTTTACAATAATAAACAAAAAAAAGTGAAATAACTTTCCCAAGCACTAGAAAAAAGATTGTTTCATATTAAGAATTCTTTTCACTTTTTCATGGTATAAACTTACTGTCAAAAGCAGGTTTGTTTGTTAAGTAATTATTTGAACTTTTTTTGCATTTTTACAGTTTTTCTTCTTTGAGATGGCAACCTCTGATTGTTTTTTTTAATATGGACATTACAAGTGAAAATAACATTCCAAATTTAAGTATAGTGTAAAAATCATTTAATTCATAATTATACTACTCCAATTTGAAACCTAAAAGTTGTTTTTTAAAGTAGTAAATAAAAAATAGTACAGTTTATATGGTAGTCATAATAAATAAAATATGTATATATAACAAAAATATTTATAAATTTAATATTAGCATGAAAACGCAATAGTCAATGATCTTTTGAAAAGAACTATATTCTGAATAAATCTTCCTAATGAATATTGAATATATTATTGTAAAAACAACTAAAAAAAATAATGAATATCAAAGATGCTGGTATTTGATATAAATTAAATGCATTTAAAAGAAGAATACCATTTTGTGACAGTATATATGTTTTGATGGCAACAAGGGTTATTTTTTTAATTTAGGCATAGTCGAGCGTTTACAAAATAAACCAAAAAAAAACTATAACTTATGTCTTATACTTACCCCTGTATTTCTCAATAATTCAGGAAGTTTAAAAAAAGATTGAATGTGTAAAAATTTCATTGATAATAATGTCAAAAACATTTGGATTTTTTTTCACTGTAAATAATTGTTTTCCATTCCCCTTTTTTGATCTACAGTAATTCATCAGTAAGATTTTGTCATCACAGTATAACTAGTAACAATACAACGTAGGCAAATAGTGTTACAAACCTTTACAGCAACAATAAAAAAACAACTATGAGCGTCTTAATCTGGAAACAGAAAGTGATTTTGATCCTTCTATTTAAAGGAGCGCAGGAACTCGGCCCGTAATTTTAATGAGTTGGAACCCCAATAGGAGTTTTGTGACACAGTAAATAGAAAGAATTGGCGATTCACTACTAGTCAATAAAAAACTCATTCAGACTGTATATTGCAAACAGACACACCATGTTGACTTGTGTCAGGAATTTAATGGGGAAAGTAATTAAAACAAAAAATCATAAAGAACACCAGAAGCTCAATAACCTGCAAACTAGCCAGCCTTCACGAAATCACAAGATTAGGAGAAAACACTACAAGCAACCACTTGAGACGTTGAGGTAAAAATACTTTATTGTCTTTTTTATAAACAGACTCTTTAAAAATACTGCCTCCTTTGTTCTCAAAAATCTGGCAAGACATAAAGCAAGCAGATAAAAAATAAACTGTTGAAGAAAAGGAAACATTTAAGCATAAGGAACATATATAGCTGTGCTTAAAGCTATGTAAGATCGCCTTTAGCGTTCAACAAACGAAAAAACATGAATGTGAAATGTAATTTACTTGTTATAATTACGGCACTGCAAAGTAAAGTAGTTAAATATTATTATATTTGAATTCAAGATCATTATTAAGAATTAATTTTATTGATTCAAGTCAAGAGTTATGTAATAGTTTTTCTTTTTATTTTTCTATAAAAATACACCCCTATGTTGCAGAGAACTGAATGTTAGTGAAAACTAGTCATAATTAAGGTTTTTTGTTAAAT